>VDFB02373365.1:82065630-82438091 GCA_007258455.2 Sequoia sempervirens
GGAAACTCTATTTGGAGGAATGGCTATTTCATTTTGGTTTTAATTTGAAAATTGGGGAAGAAAGGAGGAGCAAAGATTTGGCCTTTTTGTTCTTGGAATCTTGAAGAACCAAGGAGATTTTCTTGGTGGGCTGGAAAGAGATCTAAAAGCACCAATTGAATTCTTCTATTTATGGAGAAAAAAACCAGGTTCCTCCTTCATTTCTGGTTTTCATTTTGAAAAATAAGTTTCAAATGTTCATTTTGCTGTTGGTAAATCTTCAAAAATGTTGTTTAATTGAATGCAAACACATGAAAAATTCTGTATCATGCTCTGTTCTGGTTTTTTTTTGTTTTCCTGTAGTAGGGGATGAAATTTTTTAGTTTTAAATAAAATAAAATTTAAATTAAAATAAATGTATATTTTGAGGGGAGTGGGGATTGTCCCCCACACCCCACCCCCATGAGGGAGGCACTGGTTGTGGAGGCAGCAAGCAGGCAGCGACTCCCCCAAGGGGAGAGGCACTATCTTTGGAGTCTCCTGCGGTATGTCCCATTATTGGAGGCACCGCGATTGGCTTTAAAGTTTTTTTTTTTAATTTTTTAATTTTTTAAATGTTTTTTTTTATATTTCATTTTTTTTATATATATTATATATATTTTATAATATATATATTATATATATTATAATATTTTAATATTATATATATAATATGTATATGTTAGGTATATATATAATATTTTAATTTAAATAATTTTGTTTTGTCATTAGTTAAATATATATTTTATATATATATATAATAATTTGTGATTTAGTTTTAAAATTAGTTGTTTATAAAAAAATAAAATAAATAAATAAATAATAATATTTTGTTTTGACATATTTAAATAATGTTTAAATAATATAAATAGAAATTTTAAAATGATTATGTGATGATTATAGTTGAAAGGAAATTGGTATTATAATAAATAATTTTATTTTAAAAAGATTGATTTTAAGCATTATGTAGTATTGAATAAAAGAAATTAAATGGTTAGCATTTTAAATACTTAAATGTTGCTAAGGTGGTTTGATTTACTTAGAACATGTGAAATAATTCTATTTATTTAATTAATTTCATGCACTACGTCATTGCTTGGATTGGGTTTAAGAAACCCTAACATTAGATATTGATTTACTTGCAATGCTTTTTATATCATGTTTCATTCATTCTCGATGTTGGGCAAATGGGGTAAAATGTCTAGTAAGCCTTCCAGAGGAGTTCTCTAGTTTGGGATGTTTTATGTAGCGATTCACTTTGCAAATCGCCTTGGGAATTGCATAATGTTGTATTATGTTGTTGTACCCAGTTTCCACGAATGAGAATTTGTGCCTCCTTGGGATTAGGAGAGGGTTATGTAATTTGTGCCTCCTTGGGAAGGAGTGGTGTTTGTACTTTGTTTCCTCTAGTGTTGGAGGGAGTTTCTTTTTACCTATTTCCTCCTTGGATTGGAGAGGTCGTCTTTCTAGTTTACCCATTGGATTGTGGTTTTGTATCGCATGTGTTGTTAGTAGGAGAGTGGCTCTCTGTGGGGGTCCGACACAAAAAGGGGCGCCAGGGTAACTCACCTAGGGTTTAATTAAGAGATAACTTAAAAAAAATTAATGGGGCACTTTCACACTAAATAAAGATAATGAATGTCTCTCTCTTGAAGCTTGCATTGTTAAGGCTTGAGATGAGATGAGACGCATAGTTTTGCAGAGGGTCCGGCGGCTGGTAGAGGCAAGCCAGGGTAACCCAAGATGGGGGTCCGGTAGCCTAGGAAGGTTGAGATAGGGTAACTCATGGAAATTTATGTATGACACTCTTCCTACATCAGCAGTTAGTCAGTTATTATGTGGTGTATAGATGATGTACTTCTTGATCATTGTCCTCTAGAAGCACTGTGACTTTGTGTTAAGTGTTTTGGGGTTGTAGTTGTTTTAGTTCAGTTTATATTTTTGCTTGTGCCTAGTGGTAGATGGTCTTGTGTTGGATTCCTGGTTACTATCTCCTAGCATGGGGGGTGAGCCTTTGGGTATCACACGGTTGGGTGGAACGTGCACCTTAATCTGTTGGTTTTCTTCTTGTTCATGTGGACAAGATTTCCAGTTGGAGAGCTTGTGGGATCCAATTTCTTGTCATGCTTATTCATTATGTTGATCTTGTATTTTATTACCCCTCATTGTTATTGAGGTGGAATTTGTAATATGTAATCATGATTATTGGATTTATCTCATTCGGGGAATGAGTGTTGTAATTATGTTGTGAACTATATTATTGGAATCATGTGGTATTTATTATTCTTTGATGTAAATTATTAATCTTGTTTGGAATGTATGTGTACTTAATTGTTAAGTAAATTAAATGTTATGGATTTAATTCTTGTTTCTTGTTTGGGTTTATGTAACTCAGTCTTGTAACCTTAGGGGAATGGTTGGCAATGGTTAGAGAACTTGCATGTTAATTGTTCTTTTAAAAAAAAAAAATAGTTCGTTTGTTTAGTAATTTGCAACTTTCCCTAGGGTTGCGTGGCGGGGCGTTGAGAGATTTTGGATACCCGTTGTGGGGTTTCTTTGCTACCAAGGGTTATTATTGGCGTTGGGTGGAACGTGCACCTTAATCCGTTGTTTTTCTTCTTGTTCGTGTGGACAAGATTTCCAGTTGGAGAGCTCGTGGGATCTAGTTTCTTGTCATGTTTTATTCATTTTGTTGATCTTGTATTTTATTACCCCTCATTGTTATCGAGGTGGAATTTGTAATATGTAATCATGATTATTGGATTTATCTCATTCGGGGAATGAGTGTTGTAATTATGTTGTAAACTATATTATTGGAATCATGTGGTATTTATTATTCTTTGATGTAAATTATTATTATGTATGGAATGTATGTGAACTTAATTGTTAAGTAAATTAAATGTTATGGATTTAATTCTTGTTTCTTGTTTGGGTTTATGTAACTCAGTCTCGTAACCTTAGGGGATTGGTTGACAATGGTTAGAGGACTTGCATGTTAATTGTTCTTTTTCAAAAAAAAAATTAGTTCGTTTGTTTTGTAATTTGCAACTTCCCCTAGGGTTTATTATTGGCTGAGATTGAGAAGATTTACAGATACGGATTGTGGGGGTTTCTTTAGCACCAAGAATGTATTTACGAGAGATGAAGTTTGTAATGCCAAAACCCTAAGGAGATGTGCACACACATAACATAGAGAATTGATTTTTTAAAGGTAATTAAACAAGTAAAAGTAAACTACATACATTACATTTTCTAAGATTGTCAATGACACCCACATACAATCCCATTACTAAAAGAGTTAGTAAAACATCACACAAGATTATTACTCATGAATTAAAGATCATACATCGAATTAACATTAAAATACATCAGATAAATATAAAGTACTATAATGATCCATTCACACATTGCATCCATTCAATATTACAATTACAACTCTCATTTCCAAATGAGATAGTTTATACAAAAGTGTTATAATTACAAATTACAAAGATTCTCCTCGAATACAATTGAGAAGTGATACAAATACAAGGTATCCAACTTATACAAAAGTGATATAAGAGAAGTACAAATTCAATGAAACATATAAGCTCTCCATAAAAGAAGTACCTACCATCACGAACAAGAACTAGGGACCCAATGGTGTAAGGTGCACGTTCCACCCAACCATGTGGTACCTGAAGGACCAACCCCCATGCTAGGAGATAGTAAAAGAGCTTCCTAGGAAAAACCTACAATCTCTAAACATAGGCAAAACAATATTGAACTACACAAGTACAAAACTTACAAAATGGTTACAATGCTTCCAAATAGCAATGACCAACTGCACAATACAACAACTGACTCATAGTTGTCATAGGATGAGTGTCACACATAATTTGCTATGGGTTACCTTGGCTCAACCTTCTTAAGCTACTGTAGCCCCATCTTGGGTTACCCTGGCTTGCCTCTACCGGCTGTCAGACCCCCATACAAACTATGCTTCTCGTCTCATTTCAAGCCTTAATAAGCGCATGAGTCATGAGAGAGGCATTCATTATCTTAATTAGTTTGAAAGTTTTGCATTAATTCTTTTTAAGTTATCACTTAATTAAACCCTATGTGAGTTACCCTGGCGCCCCTTTGTATGTTGGACCCCCACAAAGAGCCACTCTCCTACTAACAACACATGGTTCAAATCCACAATACCATGGGTAGAATAGATGCACAAAACTGATAACAATCATCAACCTTAAGGCATAAGGTCACACCACTTGTTCGTAGTAACCAAGTATCCATACCATATCACATATCCCGTTCATGGTAATCGAGTGTTCAAACAACTAGATCCACATGCACTACCAAAGAAAATCACAAATTGAACCAACACCTATAACATCCCAACATAGAAAAAACTCCTCTGGAAGACTTACTAATTTGATTAACCCATTTTTCCCAACAAACATAATAGAAGAAACATAATTTAAAAGTAAATCCGACAAATAAAACATCTAATATTCGGATTTCCTAAATTGAATTTAAACAATAATACTTTGCTCAATTATTTCTAACTCGAGACAGTTTTATTCATAGGATAAAAACAAATCATAACTAATTGTTTAACTCTATAATTCTTCAATTACACATTACATGAAAATAACTAATCTTATCATAAATTTGTTTGCAACCAATAAGAAATAAAAATAAAAATCGCTTTCTTAAAAAAATTCATTTCATTTAAAACAAATAACCATTTTCCCATTGAAAACATCTTATTAAAAATAGCTACTTGGACATAGACATGCATCTCATTAATCAAATATTCATTTAAATAAAAAACATTTCTACATAAATTTAATATCCATTTTCCTTAATTACATAATGATCAAAATCAATTCTTTTATTTAAATAAATCATTTCATTATAAAATCAACTTTTACTTTTATTATAATAGAATAATCGTTCTTAAGATTATTGCTTTTGTTTCCAAAATATATATATATATATATATACATATATATATATTAAGCTGCTTATATATAGGCCATATACTCAATGTTATACGAACCATATATATGTTCAAACATATAAATATTATTTAAATATATGTTATAAAATCAGAGTTTAGAGATTCAATTCGTTTGATGTAACTCCAATTATTTTACCAATTAACTAATACCAAATAAAAGTATACATATATGAAAATGTATATATTAAAGGGAGTACATATATTTTTCCATTAATTTTTTCAAAAGCTTATATATATATATATATATATATAAATATATATACATTTATATGTTATATTTAACTATATATCATAAATAATATATTATATATATAATTTATATTACATATTAAAAAACATTTAAAGTGCTTGTAATCTGGGGGGCCAGCGAGTCCCTGCTTGCTGGGGACATTTGGGGGTGGCAGCTTATGCCCAAAGGCGTTGATGCACGCCCTCCTGATAGCAAGCTCCAATGAGTGAGGGGTGAGCCCGACCTTCCTTTTTTTTAATTGTATTTATTTTTCTAAAATTCAAAGGAATTTGGATAAATAAATTTCCACGTTTTTTGTAATTTCGAACATGTGGGATTTTTTTTTTTTTTTATAAAATTTTTAATAGAAAATTTCCACGACATATAAAAAATTCATATATATAAAATATGTGTATATATATTTCCATTTTGGAGCATATTTACTTTCTCTGAGAACAAAAATGAAAGAATTTTTCAGCCTGATTCCTGTAATTTCAATTTCTAAATTGTAATGAAAAATTTTACCTCCAACCACAGAGGTTTTCTAATTTCTTTTGTTCCTCTTTCGATTCTTCTGTTGTATGAATTTGTTTCATTTTACAGTCAAATTGGGCAAATTTTCTACAGAAAAAAAAACTACAGTAGAAGAATTTTCTAGCACAATTTCTAATTTTTAATGGAAAATTTCATCTCCAACCACAGAGGTTTTCTAATTTCTTTTGTTCCTCTTTCGATTCTTCTGTTGTATGAATTTGTTTCCCTACAAGGATCTAAATTTTTCCATAATTTCAACAAAGGTTTTCAATTTTGTTTATAGACAAGATTTTCAAAAATTCACAACAAGCTTTAAACATCATTTTAAAAAAATTCCAAGCTTAAAAAAAAATAAAGCAATTAAAGGAACTTGTTTTTTTGAAGTTTGAAGAAATTGAGAATTGGAGTAGCTTTCCTGCAAATTCCAATTTTCCAGAATTTCTTCCAAAATCTCCACTTCCAAATCCAAAAATGTATGAAATACAGAGAAAACCTTCCTCTCTTTTAAGAGAAAATTTTTCAAAAAATAAAAATAAAAAATCTCCAATTAATTTTCCTCCACTTTAACAACGAGATTTTTCTAAAAATATCCATATCCTCTCATTAATTTTTCAACACTTAGTCAAAATTTAAAAAATATCTTTTTCTACCACTATAGATATTTTCTTCTTATGCATTTACAAGATATTTTGCATTTTAATAATTTAAAACAAAATTTAATTTCCAAATAGATTTAAATCATTTAATCTATGCACTTTACAAATACAATTAAACTATTCACTTAATAAATTTAATTGATTAATTTATTTACTCAACAACTAAATTTATTTAATTAAATTATCTACTTAATAAATAAATTTAATCACAAAGATTAAATTACTTTACCAAATAAATTAAATTTAATTAATTAAATTAAAAGCAAAGCTTTTAACAACTTTACTCTAAAATAAATAAATAACATTTAAAACATACAATCATTAATTTTCACATATAATTTCCACCGATAATAACTTATCAAAATATCAAAGACGACACGACTCAACAACAAACCAGACACAAACTGACGACACACTATGACAAGGTTGTAGTTTGACAAGGAAACCTCATTACTATTTCCCAATCAACAATACCGTTGGGATATGGACATGCTCAGACCTGTGAAGCCAAGTGGAAACGATGTCTTGTACTTGCAATCCTGCAACAAAAATGAATGTCGTATATGGATAAAACATAACAATCACACTGTGAACAGAAATCACGAAATCATAGGATGCTCACATATGAGTGATGTAATCCCATCCCCTTCACCAATACAGTCACATCAAGACTAATGAAATTAAAGCATCATAAATCAACACATAAGCATATATCAATATCAACAACTATGCTAATCAAAAGCGTAACATAAAACATAACCTCCATATAATGCATCATCTCATCACAATATAACATCCACATCGCTCTAAAGCCAACAATAATAAAACAATAACAAATATCTGAGTCTGTCAAAATAAACACACTGTCTAACAACATAGCAAACTGGAGGGGTGTTACAAAGTCTCGGTTGTGACTGCTGGAAGTAGGGTCTCTTTGGCCTCTCGTGTTGCTCTGGTTCTTCTTGGGTTTAAAGCGTTTGGGTACCCTTTGTGGTTGACTTGGCTATCTTTCTCAAAGGGGGTTATTGTTTGTTCTTGGCCTTGGGTCCTCTCTTGGAGGAGCTCTCTGTTTTTGGGGCTGACTTTTGTTTGGCTGGGTGTGGTTGATGTTTCTCATGGCATGTTGGGAAGAGGCTTTTCTCCTCTTAAGGCTTTTGGTGCTGAGATTGGAAGGGGTGGTTCTTCTTTTGGCTTGAAGTATTTAGAATTAAATTGTTGTACACGCGCATAAATATTTGTAATATTTTATTTATTATTATGTGTAATAATGAATTGCACCTAGGGGTTTCTAGGTGATTGTGCATCACAAGGAGTTATAATGTTGGGGCCACTTTGTTGTATGTAACATTGGGACATGTAATTGTCAAATGTAATTATTTAATATTGGGGAATAATAATAAAATAATAAAGTACCCAATATTAAATGTGGGGTCACATGATGTTGTATGGTTTTGGGCACATGGTTTATGTAATACCACTTGGTGGTTTTGTGGGAACTTGTTTCTATAAAAGCAACCACGGCGGGTGGTGTTTGGGAGGTTGGGATAAAGATTTGATGGGGTTTGTTGGGTTGTTTGCGGAAGGTTAAGCGAGGTTAGACTAGTGCATGTATGTGAGGGTTTGAAGCATGGCATGTGATGTGTGGATTCATGCTTGGTCACATGGAATGCATGGATAACTTGTGCTTCAGAAGTGTTCATGGAGTCTCTGCAGATGTATTGTAATGGGTTTTCATTGCTGAATAATACATGGAGTGTGGATGTTTTTGGAGGCTGGGTTTTTCCCTCTTGAGGGTTTTCCCAGGGTATATCTTGTGTCATCTTTGATGGGTATGTTGTCTATTCTCTTGCATGTTTATGTTGAGTGTTTTACTTGCATGTTTTCAGATTTAGGTTATGTGGAAATTGTCATTCTATGGCTGCATAGTTTCCTTACAAGTGGTATCAGAGCTTTGGTTATTGGATTGGATAACCCTAGGTTGCATGAGAGAATGAAAGACAATGGCAAGATATAGGGTTTTGCAAGTGTTTTATTGCAGATCTGAGGGTTTTGGGTTTGCTGTTATGATGGGTTGTTTGCAGATTTGGGGTGAGAAAATTTTGGCAAAATAGGGTTTCTTGGTCATGCATTTAAATGAGGGTTTTGGGGGTGAGTTTTCACAGATGACATCCTAGGACAAAATAGACCTCATGATTGGATTCAGGTTGGCCGAGAGAGAAATTTTGACATATAACATGCCCTATTTTGATTACAGAAAAAAATTTGCCCATACCCCTGTTTGAGGTACCGTCTGGACGTCGTACTCAAAAGGCAAAATTATTAAAAAATCCGAAAAATAAAAAATTCCCTTCGAAATTCTTTGTACCTGCAAAACGAAAAACAAAAAAAAAAAAACATTAGAAAAATCAAAACAAATTAAAATCAAAATAAAACAAAAAAAATTTGGAAAGGTTTGAAGTCATGGACCTAGCTGCCGATACCGTGACACCTTGTGATGAAGTCACCACATTGCGATCTTAGCTCTGACGATAGCCACCCACGACGTGATCACGGCAGCGGCAACCCGTGGCCGTGAGAGAACCCGCCACCCCATGTGGGGTTAAAACAAAATTTTAATAAAATTTAAATTTTTTAAATCTGCCATTGAAACAAAAAAAAATTCGCCGGATTTCAAAAGGATTATATGCCAGATTTAATGATGGCGTCGGGTCCGCTAGGAGGAGTGAAGGAAATTTTTATTTTTGAAAAATTAAACCAGATTTAAATGTGGTTTGGAATCCGCCGCCCACCCACCACCGGAGCGCCGCCCGGGCGCCACCAGAGCACCACCAGGAGGCTTTTTACAGCTATTTTTTTTCAAACGCATATAACTTTTGCCCAAGGTGTCGGTTTTTCAACTTCTTATAGTCGTTGGAAAGCTGGTTCCGAGCACTACATAGTGGTATAGGTTTTGTTCCATGATTTTTCATTTTTGATAGTGTTTTACTTGGTTGAAGTCAGATATTTATTTTGAGCTTTGAGAGGGCATATCGGGTGCATACGGAGTCGGATTTTGGACTTCAAATAGTCAACGGAAAGCTTGTTCAGAAAACTTTACAGTGGATCAGGTTTGGAGATATTTTGGCATAATTTATTTGCTATTTTCTTTATCTGAGTTGTTTATGAGTCTCTTTGACTATGGTGTTATTATGAGCTTATGAATTGACAGATTTTGGGATATTTGATGTTGGATTCATTGTATGCTCAGTTGTACATCTCAGATTATTATATTTTTGACATGGTTATCAGCATGTATGTTGCATTGTTGTATCTACAAGTTGTGCAATGTTGTAGGCGGTCTATACTTACTTGTTGCACCTATGACTTGGATATGGGTTGTCTTTGCCCATTGATATTTCAGTGTTGATGCATGTTCAGTTTTAGTGGCTTGGTTTAGTCACTTGGTTTGCTGATTTGGTTGTCATGTTGAGGAGATGAGATGGTATTACCAGGTACAGTCATGATATGAGATCTATGTAGTTGACTATGATTATGCAGATATGTGGACACGGTTGGGTTGATTTGTTGGTATATTTGGTGGTGATCATGATGTCATGGATGTTTCTTGTGCATTAGAGACTTTGGCATGTTATGATGGTTTATGCAGGTGCATTGATTGGTGGTATTGGATTGGTTCCTGATTATGGTTGTGGCGGTGTATCTTCTTGGGTTTAGGAGATTGGTATCACGATGTCATGGATAGCTTGGTTACACGGTTCAGTGGGAGCTTGTGATAGTGATGGTTTGGCGGTGATGGATATGATGGTTTGGCGGTGTATCTTCTTGCTTTAGAGGATGGTTATCATGTTGTCATTGAGAGCTTGGATTCACAGGTTTTGTGTGAGCTTATGACAGTGTTGGTTTTGTGCATCATGGTGCCATGGGATTGCTCGGTATCACGGTTCAGTGGGAGCATTTGGCAATGATGTGGATCCATTGTTGATTATGGATGGTTGTCTTCAGCAGGTGATCTTTGGTGTCATGGAGGAGCTCTTGGATTCTGTGTGCTACAGTGAGAGTTCTTTGACATCAGGTGTTGGAGATGTTGAGGTATTATTTATGACTTGTTGGTTTTGACAGGTGATCCTTGGTTGTAGGATGGTTTTGTTATTATGTCATGGTATACTCTTGATTACTAGTTTAGAGTAGTGGCATGGTACATGTTATGATGATTTGAGCATGTGATCTTCTTTTGAGAGGATGTGAGATCATGGTGTCATGTTTATGTTCCTGATTCTGCAGTTGGAGCTATGATTTTGATCTTGGTTGGTTCTCTTTGTATTGAGTACATTGATCATTTGCTTGGTGTTTAGCATGGATTGATCGGTTACAGGTGCTCATGGATACTTGGAGACATAGGTGAGGCTTGGTGTTCTCTTGTGATTAGAGACATGTTATTGATATGGTTACTCTTGATGAGGTTTTAGCAGGAAGTCCGAGGGAGCCTACACCTTGGTTGGACGTGAGTTCAACATGGACCAATGAGGAGAGTGTTCTTGGTTGAGTCATGATGACTTGGATATCCTAGAGGAGCATTCTCATTCCCCACTCTTGGTCTACTCGGCAGTTCACTTGAGAGGTATTGCCCATTATTCTTTCAGGTGCATTATGTTTATGCTTTGTCTTCTCATGGATATGGATCTTGAGCCATGGATATTTGGTTTCTGGAGGGTTCATTTGAGGAGTGTTGGCATGTTTATCTCCTTGTACATGTTGAGTTTAGGAGATGGTTTATTGGGCTGATTTCCTTGGTTTAGGAATGATTACTTTGAGTTTGATCTTCTTGTTTTGAGATGCTTACATCCATGTTAGTTACATATGTTATCTTTGATCTTGGTGATTGGATGGATGGATGTTGTTATGGATTTTGTTATGGGGTATTATGGAGGAGATCATACTTGACACAGTTGGCATTTAGAGGTGTGTGTGTAGGAGGACATGCTACAGGTGTTTGGTTTGCAGGTTTTGCTTATCATTGTGGATGTTCCTTGGTACTACATGTTTACTTCTATGAGATGTTGGTAGTAGACTTGGTATGCCTTTGTGATGGTGCCTTTTTTGGGATGTTAACGAAGCGACGCGTTGAATGCGCTCATTCCAGGTTTGCATTCATCTTGACATTGCCCATGCAGTGGGAGCTCTTGGATGTGTATGTCATGCTTTGACAGGTTTGCACATGGAGTTTGTTATTGTGGTTTATGGGTGGATATGTTGTTGGCATAAGTTTACTATGTTATGTATACCTTGGAGGTATGGATAGTTGGATGTGTTGGCACTTGTTGTGGGTGTCATTTCAGCTATGGTGATTTATTCTTGACAGCTACTGGTGCATATTGGATTCAGTGTTTGTGTTTTGAGATATCAGTTGAGGCAGGTTTATGCTTCTTTGTGACAGTTAGTGTGACATCTCTTTGGATGTGTTCTTATCTTAGTGCAGTTGGCATGGTGGAGGATGGGAGCATTCATGGATGAGATGGTGGTCACCTTGGTTCTTGTTACAGGTATCTTGATGGAGCACATGGAGCACTTGGATTCTGGATGGTACATGTTGCCTATGGAGTTTATTTGTTACCCCTTATATGCAATGTATACAACAAGTGGGAGATTGTTAGAATTAGGTGTTGTACACCTTGCATAATGTTTAATATTTTATTTATTTATTATGTGTGTGGTGCACCTAGGGGTTTTCTAGTTGAATGTGCATCACAAGGAGTTATAATGTTGGGGCCACTTTGTTGTATGTAACATTGGGACATAATTGTAAAATGTAATTATTTAATATTGGGGAATAATAATAAAATAATAAAGTACCCAATATTAAATGTGGGGTCACATGATGTAGTATTTTTGGGCACATGGTTTATGTAATACCACTTGGTGGTTTTGTGGGAGCTTGTTTCTATAAAAGCAACCACATGGGTAGTTGTTTAGGGTTGGATAAAAGTTGGTCAAGGTTGATAGGTTGTTGCAGTTAGCAGGTTGAGCTTGTGCATGTGTGAGGGTTTGAAGCATGGCATGGGATGTGTGGATTCATGCTTGGTCACATGGAATGCATGGATAGCTTGTGCTTCAGAAGTGTTCATGGAGTCTCTGCAGATGTATTGTAATGGGTTTTCATTGCTGAATAATACATGGAGTGTGGATGCTTTTGGAGGCTGGGTTTTTCCCTCTTGAGGGTTTTCCCAGGGTATATCTTGTGTCATCTTTGATGGGTATGTTGTCTATTCTCTTGCATGTTGATGTTGAGTATTTTACTTGCATGTTTCAAATTTGGGTTATATGGAAATTGTCATTCTATGGGCATGTTTCCTTACAAGAAGGCCTTTCTTTCTCCTGCTGAGAGAAGGATTTGCTTGGCTTCGTTGGATGTTCGTGATAACCCTTCGTTGTTGAAGGTGTGGCACATGCTTGTGTTGTAGGGATCTTGGAGTCTGTTTTTGTTTGATGGTGTTTCGGTGATGCCAGCTGGGAGCTAGTGGAGTGGAAAGCCTTTCCCTCTTGCTCCTTTGGAGTTTCCTATTGATTTGGGTGTGATCTCTCTCTTGGAGCTCCTGCATGCTTAGCCAAAGGATGGTGTGGCTCCTCATTTTTCTAGAGCTTTGACTCTCCTCCATTTCCTGTGCATTGTTTTCTATTGAGGCGAAGACAACTCTTGATGGTTAGGAGTCACTTCTTATTGAGGTGGAGGTGGGTGTGTTGGATGTGGATGGTGGTCCTCTTTTTTGGTTTCCTTTGGTGGTGTTCCTATTGAGGTGGAGACCAAGGTTGCTAAAGAGGTGCGCTCTTGGTTTTTTGGGTTGTCACAGTATCCTCTCCTATAAAGGGGAGCTCAGTCCTCTTGAGGTGGATTTGGAATTGGTCTGTGGTGCGTTTGGGAGCTTCAAAAGGTGTCTCTCCTCTTGTGTGCTGGTGTTTTTGATTAGGAGGTTGGGTTTAATGGTGGTGTTTACCATTAAATTTCTTTTTCTTTTGTTGCATTGTAGTCTGCTGTTTCTGAGCAAATGGTTGGCTATGTGGTGGTTTGTTGCCTGATGGTTTTAGGTGGTTTTTTACAGTCAAAACTTGGGAGGGTTTCTGGTCCCTGATAAAACTAGGTTGTATCTGGGCTTTAGGCCCATGCTTGTATGTCTTTTGTAGCCTGTGATGTCTTGATTATCTGTTAGTGGCTGTTGTTGGATTGTTGGTGATATGTGAGTTATCTTATTTGGTAGCTTGCGGGCCCCTTCAAAACCCATTTTTTACCCCTAATCAAAACATATTTTATATTTTTAATTGATTTTAATAATTAAATTCAACCTTTAAAAAAAAGCATAAATATAATTTACTTTTATAATTTAAAAAATAAATTTAAATTTAAAATAATAATTATTAATAAATTTAATAATACTTAATCATAAAAAATCAAAAGTTTTTAATTAGGCCATACAGCCAAAATTATAAAACAACAAATTGAAAATAGAATAAAAACAATCCAATCAACAAACAATTATAAAAAAGAAAGTTCTTCGATCATTACTAAAAATTTCTAGAGCATACTTGTGATAGTAACAAAAAAAAAAGTCTATGTCATAACAACTTTAGTTCTGTTCCATTATGACTTGAATGAATGTTTTTCCAGATCTAATTTTATTCATTTTCCTAAATGATTGAATCCAGTACCGACAGGTAGCATTGTCTAAAGAATAAATTCAAGCCCTTCAATCAATCAAAAATAATGACAGACAAATAAATAGGTTGTTTTTCACAATATGTCAGACTATCAAATATCACAAAAACAAATATGAATCATAACTCATAAACTGTAGTTTATTCTATTTACTAGTTGAATGAGGATTGTATTTCTTCCAGAGTTCTTCCCTTTGTCTCTGGTAACAGCTTTGCCACAAAGAGTACAGTAAAAGCTGACACGCCACAAAATATGAAGAATGAAGCTGCAATGCATATATCACCAGCCTCAGTTATATGTTAAAACATTGGTTAGTACACTTCTAAAATACTCAATTATAGATTAAAACAGTGTCAGCCTGCTTCTAAAATATTTTAGTTCAATGTTTCATGTATCAAAATAGAAAAAAACGAGTGAAGAATTTCAGTGATCTCACCTGCTGCACTCCAAGACAAGAGAGAATTAAAAGTGACTGTAACAACCCAGCCACCAAACCAGGCAACAAGAGACACCAAGCTGCCAGCAATACCCTTCATATTTATAGGAAATATCTGTACCAAACCAAACACAAATAAATCAACAGATTATGAAATTCATATAATTGATTGTTGATGTAAATAAACCATGAAATTGGAATACTAATGCATGTAATTGGACTGTTCTCACCCTCCACTAGCATCGAACTCTGCTTTGTTTACAAGAGTAGAAGATAGTTTAGATGGTGGTCAGATTCAATTCTGAGCTAACGTGACCTAGGGTTCAAATGCTAGCATTTAATGGAAGCATTGAGTTTTCAGGGCATATTAGTGGTGTAAAACTTTTGGAGGAAACTGTGATGCAAGTTTCAAAGCTAAATGATTTACTAAATTGTTCTATATATTTGGTAGGTAAGGTTTTATGTTGAATTATTGTGGCCTAGGGCTCAAATTCTAACCCAAGGTTCAAAACTCAGCTATGAATAGAGAGATACTACAGCAGCAGAGGAAATGCATCTGTAGCCAGAGGCAGGTATTCCTAATGATCGAGGGATTACACCTAATTACAAAGGAATCGCCCCTATATGTATAAATGATAAACACTCAATAATCTCGCCTTTGTTTACGAGGTTGTAGAACTATCAGTATTATCAAGGAGCTCAAGATTGAGTGATGGATTCCACTCATTAGAACAAGCATGAGTGACCGCTGGAGTTTAGGTATGACTTAATGAATTACCTTAAGATTGCTGGCACCGATAAGTTTCTGAATAGATTGGGAATTTTCTTAGGTCTTATTTTTATTTCCCTTTGCAATGCAGCATGATTTCATTAATCCTAGAATAATATTCTAAAGTACATGCTCATCAACCTTAAGGCCCCCTGCATGTTGCATCTTGGGAATCATGACTCGTGACTATGAGGATAATCAAATGTATTGGATCATACGTTACCTAGAGTAAGGTCATTTAAGTATGTTAGAATTTGTGTTGATCTTGGTTGGGTAAAGAACTTGCCAGTTCAATCAATCTACTGCGGCTAAAACACACTTATGAAAGCTGGTGGACTCTGAAAATATCTTTTGAAGTGTAATATGTTACTAATCAGGTTATTTTATAAGTTTTCATGATATACCACAGTCGAATTTCAGCTTTGGCCCCTTGAATAATATGGGACAATCAAGTGTATTTGGCCTTACATGTTTGTCTCCTACGTTACTGAGAATAAGGCCATTTAAGTTGTAGTTATGCTAGAATTTGTGTTGATCTTGATTGGGGAAAGAACTTGCCAGCTTTAATCAATCTGTTGCTATTGACCACAATTAGGAAAGTTGATGGACCTTGAAAATATAAAGTGTATTTGGCCTTACATGTTTGTCTCCTACCTTACTGAGAATAAGGCCATTTAAGTCTTAGTTACGCTAGAATTTGTGTTAATCTTGACTGGGGAAAGAACTTGCCAGCTTTAATCAATCTGCTGCTACTGACCACACTTAGGAAAGTTGTTGGACTTTGAATATATAATATGTTACCAATCAGGACATTTGGAAATTTTCCTGTCATACCCTAGTCAAGGTTTGGCTTCTGCTGCTAGATCAATATAGGAGCAATAGCTAGACTATAACAACATCTGTGGTTCCTTTTCATTTTAAAATCTGTTTTGAATATGAGCACTTGAAGAGTATCTCAAAAAAGCAAAGGGTGAAATCAGCCTTGTCAAAGAGGAATTAGAATGTTGAAGCGAGATCTGAGGGCAAGAAAGATAATGAAAGAAAAACGCATGTAAAGGCTAGTTCAACTGCTGATGTGAATCAGAAAAGAAAATTTGGATTGAGAAATGGGAGCTAAGAAGGTACCATGGTGTTGAGAAACAATCGAAGTATGCGATAACTCATTTCATGCCTTGGAGGATGAAGAGTTTGTTGGAAATAAGACACACCTGGACCAAAGAAGGACTGGCCACAAAAGGGCAAGTAGTTCAGTGGTAGAGCACTCCAGTAGGAAATGGAAGATCCTAGGTTTGAATCAGCAGTTCAACATGGTATCAGATCTAGGCTAGGCTAGGAGCCCCAAGCACCTACAGTGTGGCTTAAGGGGGGGATGGGGGATGTTGGAAATAAGCTACACCTGGACTAAAGATAGATTGGCCATAAAAGGGCCAGTAGCTCAGTGGTAGAGCACTCCAGCAGCAAACAGAAAGTCCTAGGTTCAAATTCTAGCTGGTCCATGAATGAAATAATGATTTAGAAGAATAGCTTTCTAGAGATATTTTCAAACAAAGGAGGGTGAGGATGAGGATGTACAAAGAGGGATTAATCCCTAAGTTTGGGTCTCCTCAGTAGTGAAAAGTTTCTTTATAGTGATCAGGAGGTCCATTCTCCTCAAGAATAATGAACAGCCTCTAGGAATCAAAATAGTTGAGTACTAAACTCCTTAGAAGAAAAGATTGCGCAGAAAGTTTTTAATTCATTAGTGTTTACTAATTGACTTGATCTCTACATTTTCTTCTTAAACTTAGTCAATTCATTTATTTATTTTTTTGAGAACTAACCTCAGACATTATAACCCATGGAATTCCGCCCATGCCTAGAGAAAATGTTGCAATATAAGCCTGTACATAAAAACAAGCAAATATTTTAAACAGTAATTTTTATCATAAGTAGATAGTAAATATAGTGAGATCTGAATAAAATCTTACCATGAGCTCTATAAGAACAATGCCTTGTTAAATTAATGATACAATGCTCACCAATAGACCAATCAGAGCTAGCCTGCTCCCAAGCAACTGTAAAGCAGATTGTTGAGAGTGTCCCTGTAGAACAAGGTGGACCGCGATAATTCAAAATAAACATAATTTTATGATGTTATCTCTAATTTTCGTTTTAAAATCTGTAATTTATGTACTTGGTAATTATGTTGGAAATTTGACTCCCGACTTGTGGACTAATGTAACATTAGAACTTAATTGTCAATAAAAAGTATATGCTTGTCAACTAAAGTTCTACTTTTAAATGCTTGAACAAAAAAAATGGCATCTCCTTACTAGTATTAGGTGGTTTAACTAGAGAAATGGTTACTTTCTTTGCATGAGCATTAACTAGGTTAGTTGCAATGGGCAACTTAAAGAAATGAAAATAGAACCCATCAACATGAGTGGGTGGACATAAAATGTTATAATGATGTGAAGAGTGTAATTACCAGTATGTAAAATGACAATCCAACAATAAAGCAACTGATACTCATTCCTCCTGCAGCAATCTGAAGAAACTTTTTTTTATTATTGTCCAAATTAATATGCAGTAAATGTCCTTATAAAAGAATAAATTCAGGACCTAAGTCATACCATTAGAAGTGGTCTCCTACCAGCTTTGTCCATCAAGAATGCACCTACCGCTGTCATTGGCACCTGCCAAGAACTAAACACATATTAATAAACAAGATAAATTTGCTTGATCATGAAGAAGAACTAAATGAGGTATTATTATCTTGAGTTAACCATGGTTGGCACCTGAAGTAGAGCGATTCCAACTGATGCTGTATCACCTGAAGAATAGCTTACAACTCACTTCAAAACAATTATATTCCATCCAAAACAGAGAAGCATATATTTATATCAGCAGAAACGAAAGAGAAGCGTCTGGTACACTAACTTAGCCTCTCACCAGCAGCTTTGAAGATTGCACTGGCATAAAATATAACACCGTTGATTCCACAAAGTTGTTGGCATACCACTAGCCCAACACCAACCTAATATAGGAAATACAAGTTGTCAAGTTGTAAAGGATGAATGAATAAACAATGGAGATTCAACAACTAAATTTTTATCAAGTATAATTCAAGTTATCAAGTTGTAAATGATGAATGGATTATTGAAGGAATTATGGATGAAGGGATAAACATTGGAGATCCAACAAATAAATTTCCATAAAGTATATCACTCACAATGACAGAAGGAGCATAGTTTCTGTGAAATAAATCAATTATTCTGGCCTTGGGCAGACTTTCCAACTCCTCTACATATTCCTGTATAACATATCCAATAGATTGACAACCCAATATCAGCAACAATCAACTATTTTGTATTAACCACTGCAATGAAACTAATTACCTCACGAGTTCAACTCCTCAAATTTCAGCTCAAGCTTGCAATTGAAATTGGAAGCTGATGGACTTAATACCAATGAATCAATAATATGTCTATTTCTAGAACAGAAAGAACCAGATATAAGCACCATGATTTCAGTTGCTTCATATGACACGTCATATTGGTTTCCCCTAAGAGCTTGTAATGCTTCTTTAAAATCTTTATCACAACCAACCTTTGCCTGGAATACACTGTCAGCAAATGTATTAGACAGAGCACCACATTTCCATAACAGTGTTGGCATGTAAATCTTAAAAAATTGAGCATATTGGGTTTTCTTTTATTGGAGATGGTGCTGCAGTCTAGATGCCACAAACTTCAAAGTCAACCAAGACTAGCACCTTGCCTAATATATTGAGACAATAAAAGCTTGAGTAGTCAAGGCTGTGGAGACTTGCACTAGAACAGGGTTGCTGATAATACTTGAAGTTTTCCAGACATGACTTGAAACTAGTTTGAAACAAGGCTATTTGCAAAATAAGTACAAACACATGTTGAAGTTTCAACCAGAAAGTTTTTAAAATTTGAGTAGATGAATTCATGGCAAGGATGGTTGTGATTAGACATGTGCATTTGACAGGGTACTTGCAAAGAGCTCCAAGTCATAGTCTCCCGTATGGTGGAGGGTGGCAAAAGCTGCCTTGAGTCATGGTTATGATGGAACACCCAATATAAACAAGAATACTCACCAGCCATTTTGGAGACTCAGGAATAAGAAAAAGGCCCGCACCTAATAGTATGGCTGGTATAGTTCCTGTCAAAACAGAGCACCATGAAATTGATCAATTCTACAGCGCAGTTACTTATATCTGCTGCTAGGGTAATTGCACATGACATTGAAGTCTATATGGCGCATCAATGAGGATTGACACTTACACGACAGCCTTAGAATAATATTTTTATCTGGGATCTTCTACTTTTGGGGCATAAAAAAATTTGAATTTGGGTTTGAATTTGATATCTGACATACCAATCAGAGCAACAATCCGCCATTTCAGGAGCATCCCCAGAGGATAAACTATCAATGTTCCTGTCGTTATGAAAAGCTTTCATATAGAGGACAGAAAAAACTCAGTAATTTGTCATCCATAAAATAGGAAATCCCTGATAATCCTTTTTATTAAATATAAAATGTAAAATTAAAATTAAATGGCGTTTTAGTTGCGAATCTTATGGTTAACAAGAGGAAACTGTGATTATCTGTCTCTAATGATTTTAGAAGATATTTATAATAGATAAGAACCTGATTTGTTGTTGTTAGCCCTCCCCTCAAGTTCTTGGGAGATATTTCAGCTATGTAGACAGGCACCTTATGAACATTTCCATAGGGTACAAATTGGGTTAAAACAATGTCAAAATTTACAAGAAATTCTTTGATTTGTGTCACACTATCCCTTATTCAATAGCCAATAATCTCCATACAAAAATCATCCCCTCGGTAATACACCATTCCTGGACATTCAACTTACTGTATAAGAAGTAAGCCCAGCTCCAAATCCAACCAGTAGCCTTGCAATATCCAATGGCACGATTTCCTGCCAAAAAATTCCCTTTCAATCATCAAAATCATGACTAAAAATGTCATCAGCTTCCATAAGTCCTTCAGCAAATTGAACCGTGAGAGAACCTTTGAAAAAGCTATGGTGAGCCATCCAACAAGGTAGAACAATGAACAGAGTCTCAAAGCCTGCATTCAGATACAATCTAAATTCAGCAATCTATAGGCCTTGTGTCGAGAAGATAAGTGTAGTTCTTTAGAAACCTACCCCTTTTCTACCAAGATAGTCTGCAATATAACCAACTGTCAATAGAGAGCCGAAAACAGAGTACTGCAAAAATCCCAGGTATTGTGGATGAAAAGAATATTATGCTTAAGATATGAGTGTAGAACCAGAACAACAAAGTTACAAACAGTGAAAATATGCACATGCCAGAAACTTGACCCCTAGGAATATTTCTATGCTGTGAACAAGAGGATAGGACCTCCATGACACTAACTTTAAGTACCGCGATATCTTATTATATTCTTCTTCGAGGCAAAACTAATGTAATGAATAGGTATAAATTTATTCAAATCCTAAACCAAATGAGCTTTTACATATACTAATCCAAATTGATGACTTCTTCTGGGTGATTACCTGATGCAAGTCAGCCAGGCAATCCAGACACTCATACAAATGAGTTGTTCATCTGAATACTTGTCTAAACCAATTGAACTTCTTAAGTTAAAACTTATCAGAAATAGCCCAATACTAGTTTCTTTGGAAACAACTTTGTTCTTTTTTGGGACAGCCAATTTGCCTCATCTAAATTTCGACATCTAGCCTGATTTTCTTCACCTCTTTTTCTATGTAGAGAAAGTTTTTCCCTTATTTTCTCAGTGCTTATCCTAGATTTTCCCTTCTCAAGCTACCTACAATCAACTAAATTGCTATTTTCCATTTTCATGGTGAATAGAGCATCAACCGACCTACGTTGTTTTCTTGATTTCCTTGTGTTACTGTTCATCATATTTTCCACTTTCAAGCTACATACAAATCGACCAACTTACGGTTTTCTATTCTCAAGGTAAATAGAGCATCAAACAACCTACGTAGATTTTTTCCTTTCCCAGCGTTTATCCTATTTTTCATTAGCAGGCTATATACAATTTACGAATCAACTAACCTGAGACATATATTTTCTATGAGTATTTGCATTTAAATATTCATTAAAGCACCTGAGATGTGCTAAGGCCAAGCTCCTCTATGATTTCCGATTCTGATGGAGAAGAAAATCCCACCTGAAACAAATCATTCATTCTCGTTCGCTTACTATTGAACTTCCATTAAACTATCTAATCTAATCCATCAATGTAACTTGCTTTGTTCTATAATAAAATAAGCAAAAATGATTCAGGATACTGACACCAAAGCCAAAGTTCAGTGAACCCATCACAACAACAAAGGTACTGATAGCAACAACCAATATGGAGCTCCCATGGCTGTTTGTTGCAGTAATGAGGGGACAACTGGTTTCCAGTTTTTCCCTATATTCTTCTCTCTCCATGTCTATTATGGTTCAAGGAGCTCGCCCACTCAGTAGAATCCAGAAAATTCGAGGCGGACTAATGAATGAATACAGCAGATAACTCGAATTCTTAGAAGTCTTCTAGGTTCTCACATTCTAAACAAAATGCGTCCCCTTTCAATGCAAAAGTGCTCTTGGAGTAAACCATTGAGAATAACAAGATAGACGTAGAATTTGTATTAGTTCTAAAGGAGAGATAATTTATGCAATCTTACTATCAATGTGAAGAGGTCTGGAACTATCAATAGGTGGGAGAGGCCAAGCATTCAAATTTATATTCTAGAAGGGTAACAACTTAAACAAACATTTTTCAAAACAAAATGGTCAGACTATTTAAAGCTAAGCAACCGGCTTAAGGTTAAGAGGACAAGTATATTTTGTGTAAATTTGTGCAAGGGCTGAACCCTGTCACCCGGGTTGAACTCCGTCACCTATTCTACTACTATTACATAGTAAGGAAGCTAATAGTCAAGAACAAGTATTCAAATTTTGGTCAATTAGTCAAAAGGTTGTAATTCAATTGGTTGAGTACAATCAGTGAGAATGATGGTATGTTCCTTTATTACACCATCCACCAAGGTTCAAACCCCCATGGGCACAATTGGGCCAGGTTCAACCCCTGAGTGACTTTGACAGATGGGATCCCCTTGCTCATGACTGCTTAGCTGAAAGACAATTTCTGATTTAGATATATGCCTACTCATCATGTTGTAATCTGCTTGTCCACAAAAAAGACAAAGATGCCGATATCTATATAACCCAATTGTTTCATCACAGATATTTTTGTCAATTATTTGAATTATATGATGATGCCATTCATCCCAAAGTGTCAATCTAATTAAATGTTTCTTGATAATGATGCTCCCTGAAATTTAATCCATACCAGCATGTATTTATAAACATAATAATCCATCAAATCCAATTATCCCTTCTTGCTATCTAGATTCCATGATACTTAGATTCTACACCATCCAATTCAATTATTCTCACCCAATAAATTGTCTAACCAAACTATATGGTTAGTCAACAGACAGGAATCTTCTTCAACAACTTGACCAAGACAGTAAGTGGACCTTGGCTTTGATAATTCTTGTAAAGATAAGAACGCAGCAGACATGAGCTTCATGTGGTTCTTCGATATCTGTTATTCACCATCGACTGTCTTTTCCATTCCCTTTATTACTTGAATAGTATGCAAACAATTAAAAAGGTAATTTTTCTAGTTGTAGTAGAAACTAGAAATTCTTAGCATTTTGTTTCTCCACCACCCTGCAGAAAGCGAATGGAAGGAAAATAGCAGAAGGAGGACGAATGGAAGGAAAATAGTTTGTAAAAGATTAAAGCGAGGAGGACTGATGAGTACATTTTTGTTGGTGGCATTTCGCTGGAAGACTGACACGTTAGGCTATTTGATGGACCACTTTTAAGGAAAGCAACCTATAGAATAATAAGTAAGGATTTTTAATATAAATTGGATGACCAGATACATAATATTTTGCTATAAATTAATAATTAATTTTTAATTATATAAATAATATAATACAACATATTATAAATTTAACAAATTAGAAGGGACATTCAAAATAATTTATCTAGAATAGGCTAAAATATATTTATTTTGAGTATTTTTATATTAAATTTGTGCTATGAATTAAAAATATTTAAGATATTTATATTAATTGAGATATGGAGGCAATAATATTGAATTTTTAGGATAAATGAAATGTTATAATTATAGTTTTGCAAGCATAATTTTTTAAATAGATTTTTTTACATTTTAGATTTGACTAGAATTATTGGAGTATACTAACTTAACTGTGGTAAATTATATTATAATTTGAAGAATCCTGATTGCATGTACATGATAAATTATGTTATAATTTTGAAACATAATTAACTTAAAAATACTATTTTTTTAAGATTAAAAAAAAAATATAATATATGTAGCATAATTGTGTGTTTGTGAATATTTTACAATGTTATTTTATTTACGTTGAAGGCATATCCAATATGAAGTTGATCAACCTCAAATGCTTAATCAACAACTCATTGTTATCAACAAACCTGGCCAATGATCAAAGTCATCCCATCCTTTCATTTTCCCGCCAGTCTTTTATTTACGAATACAGGCACTTTGTGGGAAATATCACACTGCAAGTTGCATTTTACGCGCCCTTTGCAAGTTGTATCTTACGCGGGCTCTGCAAGTTGCATTTCACGAAATTGCTCTTGCAGGAAAAACTATACAGTGATGTTGCAAATGTAGTTCCACTTTCTGGCATGCTATTAATACTACCTACAATTGGGTATGTATGCTTAGAACTGGCTCGCATTTTCCTGCTAGGGTTTATATGAGGAAAATGAACACCTTTTAGTAGCGTAGCAGGTAGCAGTTGTAAGCAACAGTTTAGACTTCACCATTCACCCTGCTTGTGCAAAATGAGGGATTTGGAATAGGGGATGGACATCCACCAAAGCACAAAGGATAGAGGGTGTTTGTCAGATGCAGTTACAACTGCCCTGGTAGACATGTATGCAAAAAGTGGAAGCATAGACAAGGCACGCAAAGTGTTTGACAAGATGTCTCAAAAAGATGTGGTCTCATGGAAGGCTACACCCTTGGTGGTAATATGGACTATTGCTTGTCTTAGTTTGGAAAATGCATTTCTGAGGGCTTCACTTGGTTCTTTTTTATAAGTATACCAGCAAGATGAATCCAAGAAAGCTACATCAGAACTATGAAGAAAGCATAAAAGTAATTTAGTTGTGAAACATTCAGGTTATCCACTTTATCGGATGTTTTCTGCCGGTTTTTTTCTGCTTTCCCTGCCGCTCCTTCAAACTCTGCCTTGCTGGTATTGACCTGTCACTCCTCCAATTTCGTGAATTACAGCCTGAACATAAGGATGTGACGAGGTTTTTAGAGTATATTTATTAAAATTAAAGTTACCGCCTGCTTTTGGAAGATACATGAAATCTCAACCAGCGTGCTTGCAGGTGTGGTGCCTTCAGTAGAACTAAAACATTTTTTTGGTCACTTGTCTTTTCTGTACTCCCAAAGTTGCATGGTAACAACTAAACCATCCATGTGCCTTTGAGTAAGTTTCATTTTGAGATAAATTACAATTTTTTTTCCTATGTGAATTAGAGATACTATAATTTATTTTCCTTGCTGCAGGGGGCTGAGAAAAGCGGTGGAATTTAATATTCAGTTGGAGTCAGAGCAGTGTGTAAAGGCCTTGCTGCCATCGCCTGAGGATTCGATGGGAAGTGGACCGTTTGAATTCATGCAATTTGCCTTTATTTCAGGGGGCTATGGGCTCTCTGATCAACATTCCCAAATAGAGAAAGGCAACTCTATAGATCTTGTAGAGGATGTGGCCATCCTTCTTGATGCATTTGGCATTTAAAAAGTCAATACCCAAAACACTGTTCAATGAATTAGTAGACCCTTGATAATCTAGAATACTCAACTCACATTCAAAATGTTTCCTTCCATGACTTTTACAGGTATTTGTTGTGGGAAAGGATTTTGGAGCTCACCGATTGCATATTATTTGTATCTTCTCTACCCTGAGTGAGTGACAGGCATTGTGACATTGGGTATACCTTATATGAAACCAGGCCTAAAACCTATTTAGTTGGATTTGTTTCCACAAGGATTTTATATCAAACATTAGAAGGTCTCTTTCACTTTCCCTGTTTCTACAACTTAATGTTAGCCCTTAAATTGGCTTGTTTACTGATGGATTTTCTTTTTGGTTTTATCATAGGAACAATGATAAGGAATATATATACCCTTTTCTCTAGAAGTGAACTGCCAATGGCACCCGAGAACTATAAATCATATGGCAAGCCTAAGACTAAAAATCTTACTCTGTATAAGTAAGATTTTTTTTCTCACACTAACAACTTTGTTTCTAGCTTAGAAAAACCTTGTTATAATAGATAATTAGATTTCTATCTGGTAAGTGAAGGTGAAATAATAAATTGTGGTTACGGGTATTATGTATAGACTCTGTAAGAAAAAACAAGGATTGATTTACCATGATTATGGTCAAAGAACTGAAAATACATGCGATAGGACTGGTGCGGGAGATATTAGTGTAGCAGGTAGTGATTGTATGTAATTCTAGTATTTATTTTTAAGATTTCTTGTTAGACTTGTCATATACCTTTTTTTGTTGGATGTTTGACCTATTTTGGAGAGTAAGTTGTATGTGTTGCAGCTTTAATCCAAAAATAAGTTAATCACGAGAGGATACATTAAAATGAAAGGAGGAAAGATTAGAAGCAAACTTGGTTGAAAACAAAGTGAAGCAGCTCGCCTCCAAAGTCTGAAGTATATTTTTGATGATTTTTTTGTCTTCAGTGCAGATAAGTGTTGATCTATGTGTCTTTAGCGCAGATAAGTATATGTACCAAGGATACACGGGGACACGTCCCCTAGGTTTTTGCCCCTCGTACCCGTCTTGGAAACGTTTCAGGGATAGTGGACACCTGGGGGACGGCTGACAATTGTCCCCAAAAGGTTTTTGATTTTCAAGGACGTCCCTGATTGGATGAAACGTACCAGAGCGGAAAGGGGATGACCAACCGTCCAGGGGACAGATAGGGGACACCTAGCTGTCCCTTGACCGTCCCGGGGACGACCGACTATCCCCCATCGCCCAACAACATTTTAAACACAAAATAAAGGTTTTTTTTAATTTTCTTTTATTTAATTCTTTCCTTTATGGGCCCCACTCCCTCCCAACCCTAATATGGCCACTTAAAACATCTTACCTTCATTTGACCTCATTTTAACTTGCCAAAATAAAATTGCAGCCAAGAGCAAAAGTGAGAAGAGAAAGAGGAGGGTTTGAAGGAGTTGTTGGAGAAGAAAAACTAGCATTTAGGAGGAAAAAATGAGAGCATTAAGGCAACAATCAACAAGATAATTGAAAGAGGTAAGTTATTCTTCCATTATCTTTCATTTTTTTCTAAGTTAAAATGATAAAATGTATGATTTTTTTATTTTTTTATTTTAAATTTTCAGTTTGCAAAAACCAAAACAAAACAAAATGAGCAGCAATAGTGAAGATAGTGGGCATGTTGAGAGGGGGGAAGAAAACCAATCGGTTCATATGGGGCAACCTCAAACAAACCCATTTGATATCCCTTCTGAAGTTTTGAAAAAATATGCAAAAGGCCCTTTTAATCCTAAAAAACCTCTTCTTCAACTAGCATCACGTGTAGACAAAGGCAAATGGAAAAACACTGGGGGTAGTAGATTGTGGCTATGTCACATTTGCAAAGATAAATATAATGGGAGCTATACAAGAGTCTATTCTCATCTATTGGGTTTTGGAGGCCATGGGGTCAAGGGTTGTAAAGAAATAAAATATTTTGAGAGGATAGAGTGTTATAGATTGCACATGGAGGCCAGAGGAAGGCCTATGGATCAACTTATGCAAACTCAATCCACACATTCAACCTCACCTATGCCCTCTATGCTTGGTAGTCCTAATGTTGGTAGTGGTAGTAGTGGTGTGGGTGATGTTCATATTTCCACAAGAGGGAAGAGGAAGACTGCTACTTCTAGTGAGCAGCAAAATATAGTTGCAAGTATGTTCAATGTGCAAGCACAAGATGTGGTAGAGTTTTCCATTGCCAATTTTTTCTATGCCCATGCCATCCCATTCCATGTAGCACATTCTCCCTACTTTAAACAAATGTTTAGAGATGTGGCAGTTGTTGGTACCTCATTCGTTCCCACTGGAGAAAATAAATTAGGCACTACACTCCTTGACAAAGAATATTCTAAGGTGAGTGTGGTGATGGAGGACATGAGATAGTGTTGGATTAGAACAGGTTGCTCTATTATCATGGATGGGTGGGCCAATATTAGACAACGACCACTTATAAACATCATAGTCACATGTTCAGTTGGTTCATATTTCCTTAGAGTTGTTGATTGTTCTGGAAACTGCAAGGATGCAAAATTCCAATTTAATATTTTGAAAGAGGCTATAGAGGAGGTTGGGGCAACCAATGTTGTGCAGGTGGTTATTGATTCAGCACGTGTGTGCAGATTAGTAGGTTTGATGGTTGAGAGTGCCTACAAGCACATCTTTTGGACCCCTTGTTGTGTTCATGCATTGAACAACACATTGAAAGACATAGGGAAGATGGATTGAGTGCACTAGGTGGTTGTAGAGGCTAGAGACATTCAGATGTTTATTTGCAACCATAACACCTCACTTGCCCTCTTTAGGACATTTTCAAAGAAGGAATTTATCAAGCCTATAGCAACAAGGTATGCTAGCTACTTTATTTTGTTAGAGAGGATGCTTGAGGTACAGGAGGCTCTACAGTTGATGATGGTTAATTCAGAGTGGAATAGATGGTCTATGGCAAGCACTGCAGAAGGGAGAAGCATCAAACAAAAAATTCTTGATGATAATTGGTGGTCCAATGTGAGCTAAAAAAATTGTTAATTAATAATTTGTTATTGATTGCTGATTTTATAAAATATATATATATATGATTTTATTATTAATATTTTTTTATTTTCTAAGTTCTAACTTGTCTTTTTTCAAATTTTTGTTTGCAGATTTGTTTGCTCCATCATTTCACCTATTGTGGATGTCATTAGATATGCTGATACAACCTCCAAGTCTTGGAGAGATTTATGAAACTTTTGACTCCATGCTTGGAAAAATGAAGAAAGCAATCTTTAATTGTGACAATTGATTTAAAATATAATCTAAAAACCCTCATTGTATTCAGTGAGGTAAAATGAACCATGATTTGTAATGCTGATGGGTTATGAAATTGCTTTTGGAAAAGAGATCAATGGTTTGAAATTGCTTTTGGCCCGTTGATCTCAAAAGAGATCAATGGTCCAAAATTGCTTTTGGCCCGTTGATCTCTTGAGGTGGTATTGTTGAGTGGTTGTATTCGGGATGAGGTCCCCTGTTTGTGACCTCATCAGTTCATAGCTTTAGATCAAAATAGTTTACCCCTTGAATAATAAAAAGAGAGAGAGATCAATGGTTTAAAAATAATTTTAAATGCCCCCTGAGCATTACAAGTTATCGGTACATTTTACCTCACCAAATACAAGATCCATTAGATTATATTTTAAGTAAATGGTAGCAACTAAATATTATAGATTCTACCCCTTAAACCCATCAATGATTTCCACCCTCAAGCCCCTACTTTTGCATAAGAGTTGTATATTATTAAATTGGAAGGATTCGCCATGGTAATTAATAAATTTCTCTATGATTTACCAAGATTTGTCAATATTTTCTACAAAAAATTATTGATGTAAAAAAAATCACCAATAAATTTATTATTTTTGGCCGATGGCCGCTTGGTGTAAGGTTGTGCCACTGTAGCAGTGACCTAAATGGTCACAAGTTCAATTCTACAATATATATATATATATATATATATATATATATAACCAATAAAATTAATATTTTTTTCTACAAAATGGAAGATTTATGATTTTATATCTATTTTGGGGAGGTTTCTTAAAGTTATCCCTAATTAGACCCCTTCCAATTGCCAACTATGACGGTTGTGGGTTTATTTTCATGGCTTCATTTAGAGAACTAAAAGTTAAGTTTTGATTCTTGGTCAATGTCATGGTTGAAGTGTTGGGTTGGGCATCATAAATCTCAACATGCTAAAAGCCCCTTTCAATGCCCCCTTTCCACATTTGGATAAAACTAATAGTGGAAAGTGCAAGGAGGGCAAAATGGTTTCTCATTGACAAGGCTAATCTCATGAAGGATACAACAAAGGTAAGCAATTTATATTATATGTTGAAGGCATAGGATGTCAATTGAACCAAATACTATTAGAATTATATATCACTTCAGATTTTTAAACTTTCACATATATTTTATGCTAATATTTTGATTTATATTTATAGAAAGAGAGATGGGATCCCAAGTTTCTCACTTTACATATACAAAATAAATAACATAGAATTTATTTAATATTTATATTAATATGTTTAGTTGAAATGTATAAATTGTATAATAAATTTATTGACAAATTAGAAATTTGATTCCTTAAAAATTATTATAAAATTATTCTTAAATCTCAAATAATTCTAACACCTACATTTTTTTTTAATATACATATTGAAACAATGCAAATGATACAATAAGAGGGCAACGGAGAAAAAATATTTATTTTTTATGAATGTAATGTAAAATTATCATTAACCATGAAAACTATTCAAATAAACAGAAAATAAACTTAAAAAGGCAATTTATTTCAAATCTCTAACCAATAAAATGAATTGCATAAAAGGAAAGTTGCTTAGATAGGGTGCATGCCAATTCAACATTAATATAAAGGCTTTGAATATTCAGAAGATATTATTAAACTAGCATACATATATTAAATAATATATAATTATATATATATAATATATTGAGGTTATCATTCTCTATTCCTTTTTTGATTGATTTATCTTTGTGATCAAATCTTTGATTTCTCTTTGCAATCAAAAATATTATTTATTTATTTATTTGTTCTTTTAAACTAAAAGAGGGGTAAAAATTTATTCAAAGCAAAAAGAGCAGTACAAATCAAGGGAATTAGACATCCCTATCAATCTCCACTAATTGGTCCAACTTTTACGACAAATCCGGGGGTAATTGACCCCTATCCACAATATTCCAATCCTTCCCATGATCAGAAGCCCATTTAGCCAAATAATTCGCAACCCCATTCCATTCACGCGGAATATGACAAAAAGAAACAGAATCTAAGGAAGCACACATATTAAGAATTTGTTTTATAATAATGGCCAACTGCCAACTAACATCCTCTAATTGTTGCCTCTTCATCAAATTCACCACCACCTGGGAATCCGATTCACAAATGATTTGTCTCCACCCGATAGCACAACCATGCTCCATGGCACACAAAATGGCAAGATCCTCTAGATCACATTGTTAGTATACCGACCCTTATAAATAGAAAAGATAAACTCAACAACCCCAAAACTAGTCCACCCAACACCTCTAATACCAGCATGGCCAAGCTTTCCATGAGGAGAACCATTCGTGTTGATTTTCAACACACCCTGAGGGGGAGGACTCCAACGCCCCTCCCTATTTATCTTTCAAAGGGGATGACAACCTCTATTTCTCTTGACCTGACAAACACTCTAAGCAGTCCCCGTCTAAAGAGGAAGATGGAAACAAGTACAAAATTTTAGTTTATTGAAATATTTGAATTATTTTTATTATTTATTTATTTATTCTTTTTGTTTCATCAAATCTCTTTTATTTGATTTTTTTGTTTCATCAAATCTATTATAGTTGCACATGACTTCCACCTACCTATCATTTTAAATGTAGCTTCAAAAACTTTACACAAATTTTTGGATGCCACTAGATGCTCTCGACGTAATGAAAGCATTGAAAAGCGCAAACAAATGGAATTTTAATAAAATTGAAGTCTGAAGAAATGATATAAAAGTCATCTAATGGTGAATACTCACGAAAAAAAATTAGGCTATATTTGTCTCATTTGATTTGTAAGTTGTGTTATTCTAAACTTTTATTAAGATTAATATAATAAATAAAAACATAAATCCAATAATATAGGGATAATTAATTTAGATTAATTAATTATAGTTGTAGGTATATATATTATGAAATGGTAATTGTTGAAGTATAAATAAAATAAAATAAAATAAAAGTATTTAGTTTTGGGTTTGAGGATGAATAAAGTTTGATAAAGTATTGAGATTTGGATGTTTTCAATTTAGAAAAATATAATTTTTATTTGTATCTTGTTTTGAGGTTGGAATAATTGTTAGTTTGCTTAAGGAATATTGATGCATCCATTGACTGTCCAACCAATGAGCATTTAGAATTAAACACTTAACCAACAATTTTATAGTTTATATTTAATTTTCTATTTTTAATAATTACTAAAATATCATTTATCCTTCTATCTATTGGTTCATGTTGAGAACACTGCAAAAATCAAAATTTATTTTTCTTTTTAAATTACATGTGCAATGTAATGCATTTAATCCATTGGATCAAATTTCAAGCCTATTAATGACTTGAATGACATGAGTACTATTGCATACATCATAATAAAATTGCATTATTGACTTAGAGGTAGTATTTTCCATATTCCATTTAATAATGGGTAAAATTTTCAAAGCTTATTAAATAAATGTGAGCAAACTCAATGCATATTTTATATTTGTTTACCAATGTATTAAATATAATATCTATCTATAATAAATATCACATAAAATTTATTTATCTACAATTAATATTTTAATAAAATCTACCCATTTTCATTAAATATTAAGGTAGATATTTTAAAAAATATACATGTAATAATATAATTTAGCAAGGAAAAAATTACATGAAAATCAAATTATCAATAAGAAGAAATATAAACAAACACACACACACACGCACATGCATATAGAGAGAGAGAGAGAGAGTTATTATAATAATATATACTTGTATCATTGAATATTTTTCTATTTTTGCAACATTAATCAACTATAATAATAACATTATACAACAACAAACAACAAACAATCACATTACACCCCTAGCTACTTCTATAAACTAAATGAACATTAAAAAAAACAAGCACACCCCACAATTGAGAGACCCTAACACAAATGTGTCTCTTGTTTGTCTTGAAGAGGGTAAATTTTTTAGGTGTGGGACACTTCTCTAGACATAGATTTTTTGCTACAAGAATTATCTACAACATAACAGTTTGGTTTTCTATTATGCATATGCACCTTTGCTTTCTTTGCTATTTTTTTATATTAATGATAATTTGGACACACTATTACATAGATATTTGTTGTTAAAAAATAACTTTAGGAATGCAGATTACACCATTTATCATAACATATATATAACTGTTGTTTGTTGCAAACTATCACATTTTTAACTAAATGTTACAAATATAACTATTGTTCAAAAACAGCTATAGGGATGTATATTACAAAGATATATGTTGTACAAGGTTGGCATATACAAAATTACAAAATTGAATAATAGCACTTGTATAATTATATATCAGCATGATTTAAGCTACAATAATCTTTTAGTTTATATACTCTTGTTTTGGTAGCAATCACCTAGATCTTCCGACCTAATCCATTTGAGTCCCCTTCCTCTTTTTGTTCTACTCATATCTTATTGTATGTCGAGTATATTGCATATGTTCAGTCATTGCTACCATCCCATTCAGGATTGGGCCTGGCTGCTCCAATGTCTACCGATCCTTCTACATTTCCTTTAAGCTTTACATTTTGCTACCCCCGTTGCCTGCCACCAACCTGCACTGGGTTCTTGAAGTTACTCTGGAGTTCATTCAACACTCTTAGGAAAGTATCGGCCTCTTCAACGTTACAGTGGTGAGCATTCCCACACCTTACCTCCCTTTTGTCAACTATCACATATCCTTACTTGATAAATCTCTAGAATTTGTTCATTGAGCTCCCCATGTGAATACTGACCTACACAACAATTTTGAACAACGTGAGTCTTTTAGATGACTCAGTAAGTGCCCTCTTTGAACCCATGAACTTTTCGTCATTCCTTGCCTTCCAAAGGTTCCAAAGGATCTCAATGGTTAAGTAGTCCCAAAACATAGCATAATCATATTTAAGTTTTTTGCCATAAGAAAAAATTTCATTACATACGATTTTATCGTTTCTATCCCAAATTGGAAACTCATTGTAGAAAATTCTCCTTATATTATTTTGCATAGAAACAATCAAAAAATATATGCTTAACAGACTTAGGGGTTCTACATAAAGAACATATATCAACCTTATTAATAAAGGTTTTGAAATGAACTTTTTGCTAAATAACTAGCCATTTGAAGCAAGCCTTTTTAGGCTCCTTGATATTATTGTTACACCCCAATTGTGTAATTACTATTTTACTATTACTACATAGGGTAAATATGAATGTAAAGTGAATTCTGGAGATGAATAAATTGTGCTTGAACCTTGTTATCATGTGAATGTTATCTCATTTGATGCTATTTCATGGAAAAGAATTGCATTTATGTGAATGGATGGTTATTGAATTATTATTCTAACTTTGGAGATGTTTTACATATACTGCATATGTTGTGAACAACTGACTATCATGCACATGTGTTAGTGGATGCAGGTATATATGTTCCATTCCTCCAGGAAGAGGGGAAGTATCACTTAGGACAAGATCTTGGTCGGGTAACCGGTAACGTAAACTATTTGAGCATACACACACCACAATAGAATGATTGAGTTGAGTCAGTTTGTGGGAAGTTGGTAATTCATCCTTAGTTGATGTTTTAGCATTAGTAGAGTCTTGTTTACTTTTTTGTGCATTGTTGGGTGATGTTTATCTATTCAAGCTTTGGAGATCTTTCTTGTACAATTACGATTATATTGATAAGTGAGACGCACATGGAGTAAGTGTATATATATGCACATGCATGTCAATGGGATCTAACATCATGTATATTGTAACACCCCACCAAGGAACCCTAGAGGACGACACAAACACAACGGAAGCATAACATTTTTTTTTTAAAGTGTAATTAATAACAAGTAAAGTGAACTACACTTAACACATACATCCTCTATGGTATGCGATAACACTTACATTTAAATCCCATGACTTACAAAAGTGAACTAACCATAGCATATAAAATTAAACTCATGATATAAAGAACATAGATCCAAAAGCATTAAACTCATCCATAAGATACAAAGTACATTAATGAATCATTCATAGATTGCATTTATTCAATATAGCAGTTACAAAGCTCATTTCCAAAATGAGGAAGATCATACAGTAATATTACAATTATATTGATACAAGAATCATCCTTGAATACAAATGAGGAGTAGTACAAATACAAGTTTTCAACTGATACAAAAGAACATAACAAATAGTACAAAGCAACTGGTACACGCGAGCTCTCCAATCTGGAAGATCATGTCATCACGAATATGTAGTGGAAACCCAATGGTGTAAAGTGCACATTCCACCTAACCAAGTGGTACCCGAAGGCCCACCCCTGTGCTAGGAGATAGTAAAAGGGCTTCCTAGGAGAAACCAACAAACTCTATACACAAGAAACACATAATACTATACCAATAAGAACAATACATACATTAAGGTTACATTGCTTCCAGAGTAAAATAATCAAGTATATCAACTGCACAATGCATATTGTTGTCATAGGAGGAGCGTCATTACAAAGTTGCATGGGTTACCCTGGTAGATCTTCCTAGGCCCCAATCCCCATCTTGGGTTACCCTGGTAGCCTCTCACGACCCCCGGCCCCATATGCAAACCGATGCAGAATCAAATATCTTTCAAGGAGACAAGATAATGATCTTTCCATTCTAGGCCTTCTTGTCTTATCCCAAGTCTAAACAAGCCCTTGAGCCCATGAGCGAGACACAATTAACAAGTTATATGATTTAAGCTACCCTTCCCTTAATACATTTATTTAATTTTTACTGAATTAACTAACTCTCATATGAATTACCCCTAGCACCACTTTGTGTGTCGGCCCCCATTGAGAGCCACTCCCCTACTAACAACACAAGGATCTAATCCAAAACCTAAAGGTAAACAAATTGCACACAACGAATATTAAATCCCAAACCAAAATATAAGAGGCAACACATCCCTGTTCATGGTAACTGAGTGTTTAACTGAATTACAACCAAGTGCACTACCCAAGGAAAATCAAAAGGTTGAATCATAAGTCACAACCCCCTCATAAAACAACATCAACTAGAAGATTTACAAAATCACAAGTAACATATTTCCCAATATATGTAAACAAAAGAAATCACAATTTAATAAGTAATTCAGACAGGAAATAAAGCTACCATTAGGATTTCCTAAATCCAATTTCCATTTCAAGAACATATAATAATACATTGCTCAAAATAATCTAACTTAATGCAATATCTTTTACAGAGAATAAAGAAATTAAATCTAATTGTTTAAATCAATTTCCCAATTACATCAATATAAAAATTCAATTTCTCTTTTAAATCACTTCATTCTAAAAATAACTAATTTGTGCATTTGCACGCACCTATTATAAAAATACATTTAAACATATATATATTTGAATATATACATAATTATATATATATATATATAATTAAATATATATACAAATATACATATTATTTAAATATTAAAATTAATTACAATTTTCCAAAACACATATTAAATGTATCTTATAAGTATATATTAAAAACCCCAATTTTAAAATCGAAACAAAAGGTAGGTAGACAAAAGTTTAATAAAAAAGATAACTCACACATAGTAACATTCCCAACTATATGATAAGAACATGGAAATATAAAGAAAGTGCATGGTTTGGAAATTTAAACTACTAGTTAACAATACAAAATTTTCCCATGCTATATGCATTGAATGAATCTCACAAACTATAGTTTTTAGTTGTTCAAAGATTATAAGAAATAAAATCAACGAATTTGCATGATTCGATTTATAGTTTAGTGACAAAAGAAATAAATCTCTAGTTTTTAAATATGGTTCAACAGAAAATTCAAAGAGGAAGGTTATGTTTTTCTTTTCAAGTCTCAAGTATAATATATGCAGAAATCTAAAATCTAATTTGACTGGCAGAATCACTAGAATGGAGTAGGGGCAGCGCCATAACACATGGAAAAGAAATAAATTCATGTGGAATAAATACTAATTTTATATGCTAAGTTTTATGCAAGATCATTGAGATTATTTAAACCTCTACAGCATTCTATTTTCAAGTGTTGCAACTGTATTAAATGTCAATAGAATTAGGAAGGTTATTTAGATCTAAACACCCTACCCTATTTAAGTGTTGCCACTGTGAGAGGTTATGTAAGGAAACAAGGAGCTTATTTAAAACTATTTTCCCTACTATGTTCAAGTGCTGCCATAGTGATAGATGCCAATGGAAACAAGGAGGTTATTCAAACTATGACAATATTTAGTTTCAAATGTTGCATCAACAATTAAATCAGGGAAATTATAAAAATCTTTAAACTTTCTATTATGCTCAAGAGTTGCTGCTGTGAGAGGAAGCAGATAGAAATAGAGAAATGATTTAAAAATCCACTCCCTTCTATGTTCTAGTGATGCATCGGTAACAAATTTCCAATAGAAGCAAGGAGGTTAATTAATTCAAGGCAAAATTTTAAATTTACAAAATATATTAAAGCTTCTACACATATAACATATTCTTCTTGTACAGACAATCTTTCCAATTTGCATAAAAAATAATTTAAAGAACCTGTTTCCAGATGCTTGAGGAAATGATATTTGAAGTAGAGCTTCACCTTCAGATTCCAATTTACCAGAGCTTCTTCCAAATTATCCACTTTTCAAGAAAGAAGAAAACAAAACTAGAGCCAAAAAATTTCTAGAACTTTTTTCCAATTTTCAACAACCTCCTCTCAAAATATATTTTTTCATTGTTGTGAAGTAGCCTATTTCCTCTTTCAGTTAATGCAATTATTCTCTTTGAGAATTAATTCCCAACAATAGTGTTTAATTTTTCTAACACATGTCACAAATAAAATATATTTTCAACCAAATCACAAATGTTTTACAAAATATTTATGCATTTAATAATTCATATTTCACATATTAAATTCTAATAAAATTTAATCTAATTAATTTAATCACTTTATAAAATAAATTTAATTATAAATATTATATCATTTTACAAAATAAATGTAATTTAATTAATTAAATCAAATATTAAACTTCTAACAATATTAATCAAGATTAATTAAATAATCACTAAAAACCATTATAAGTATTAATTAACATTAATTTCCCACATAACATACCTTGCAAAATAAATAAATGACAAAAAAAAATGGACAACACAACAGCAAAGCATACCAAAACAAGGACTAACGACACACTATGACTAGGGTTGTGGCTTGATAATGAAACCCCGTTACTATCTCCTAATCAACTATTTGGTTGAGCAATGGACACACTCAAACCTATGAATCCAGATGGAGTTGATATCTTATACCTACAATCTTGCAATAAAACATATGTCGTACATGTATATAGATTATAAACAATCACACCGTGAAGAGAAAATCGTGGAATCGCAAGGCACTCGCAAGCGAGTGATGCAATCCCATTCCCTTCACCAATACAGTGTCACATTAAAACTGACGAAACTAAAACATCAATTAACTACATATGAACATATATCAATAACAACTCAAATAATCAACTATGCTAACTAGAAAGCATCTCGTAATCAATAATCATCCATATAGTGTACCATCACATCACAATATAAAAACCATCATTGCTCCAATGTCAATAATCAAATAACAAGCTAGTATCATGGTCTATCAAAGTAAAAGCACTGTCTGAAAATATAAGCAAATCAGAAGGGTGCTACATATATGCACATGTATAGATGCACTACATGTAGTTGGGTAAAGCATAATCATGTCTCGCACTTTATAAAGGAATCGACCAACAACAAAAAAAAATTTGAACTTCGACCACATAAAAATGGTCTTTATGTTTTGGATTTCAAAATGATGTAAACTAATGAAATGTATAACTTCTGATGAAGTTTATTCTTGTAATTTTTCAGATTTAAAAAAAAATATTTTCATTACTTTTTTATCAATTTAAGAACAAACTTTTGAATGCTGAAAATTTTAGAAAAAGTGACTTCACGGGCCGTTAAGAAATAAATTGAAAAAAACTTCATTTCTCTCTAATTATTTTTTCTCCAAATAGGTCACTTCAATATCTTGTGTATGGGAAAAAAAATCAAATTTTGATGTATATTTTTTTCGTAATAATGTTTTAAAGTCAAACTTGTCAGAATTCAATAGTTTTCACGGGTCATCAACTATTGTCTATTTTTTAATCATTTTCAAAAAAATAAATTATACCCTTTTGAAGAAGACTCTTTCCTCTTGTTCCCCATATATTTTTAATTGTTTTAAATATGTTTTACTTTTTTTTTAAATTTCTAATCAACCTCTTTTTTAAATTTAACAACTTACTTGCATTATTTTAAAAATAAAATATATTAAAACTAATCAAAATATTAAAAAACTACATATTCAGATTCACCACTTTGAGCTCTACAAAAGGATATTTTTTTTAAAACATTATTTTGACTAAAGAAATACTTAGCTAAAATTGAAAGTTTCAATTTTTTTTGAAAAAGAGAGCTGAGTTGGTTGCAACTAGAATGCCACATAGACAATTTCGGTAGAAACCCCGCACAATAAAATAAGTCAATTTAAGCCAATCTGAAAGCAGTAAAGGGAAAAAAAATATTTTTTTTGGATTTGGTTGAAACATATTGGGCTAAAACCCTATGTGCCACATACAAGCCACGTGGTTTCAGTCAAAACCTATTCGGCTGAAACATTTCCAGCTAAAAATGTTTTGCTTGGAACTATTTATTTGGTTGAAAGTGTAACACAACTTTTTGTTTTTATCCAGTTACCTATCAATATAATGGTAATTGTGAATATGTGAATCGAATGTGAACATATATATATGTATGGTATATACATGCATCCATATATATACATGTGTGTGTGTATTGATACACGCGTACGTTTTCGAATGGATACACTCATACAGATGCATCAATATAGATATACCTACACATGCATGTACATAGAGGCATATACTTATATATATGTATATATATGCATACATTCGATATATTGTGATTATATGCAAATACTATCTTGGTTGTATTCATTTATATATATATATATATAATGTATACTTGTCTAAATATTGTATAAATATTTACATTGATAGCTTATGATATATATATGTAAATATATATTAACGTTATATATATATATATATGTATATATATATAAATAGTAATATATATATATATATAAACATACTATATATATTATTTATCAACTATCATTTACTTTAGTAGAAGCCAATTTATAAAGGATGATTATAATCGATAATGACTACGATATTGGAGGTCGATAATAGTCGATAATGATTATGATTTTGGAAGTCAAATGAAAGTTTCTTATGACTGTTTTGTGAAGCCGAGTCTCACTCAAAATATCACTGATATGAGATATTTGTATTGCATTTGGTGTTGATGTCTTATGTTGATGCAAAGCATGGACTTAGTTGACGCCTATGATTAAGATTAACTTTAACTTGGTAAACATATTTGCCATGATTTTATACAACTATCGATGAATTTGTCGAAAGTATTTAATGTCTTAGTCGACTCATCTTCAAACCAATTTGATGGATTCTTGGTGTTACAAATTAGTAGTTGACTATTTTTAATGACAAAGAACTCGTGCCAACAAAGAGGAGTGTGGATGGATTTTGCACCACCTCTGGAAACCCAATTATTGTAGATGTTTATTGCATGAGATAAATCAAATTAAGCATATGGATATTTGAATAAGTCTTTGATTTTTTTCAATGCTTGATTTAAAGGTAGGGGTGGACAACTCCAAACAATCCTCAAATAATCAAACTTTCAATCTCTAAACATTCGCATGATGGGTTTTCATTCATTAGGCCTCAATCTCCTAGTAGTACTTCAGATTGACTAAAATGGGCACAACTTCCCAAGATAAAATGATCTCCAAAATAAAAAACCATATTTGGATACCCTTTTTGACTTTATTCAACATATGAAGAAATTAGATATGGTTACTTTGGAAGGAAAGGTTCAAACTTGATTGTTCTACTGTTGACTAGGCTTAAAGTGGAGCAAAAAAATTGTGTTCTTTTGGTCATAACTTTCCAACTAGACTTGATACCAAAAATTTAAACATAGTTCTAGATACCCATTTGGGATTTATACAACATACTAAGAATTTGGGTAGAGTTGTTTTGGAGCACAAGATTCAAATTTGGATTGTTCTCCCTCAAATTGGGCCTACTAGAGTTTCAGACTCATTTTAGTAAAATTGACACAACTTGCTGAAAACTTGATGAAATTACATGAAACCAATGCCAATAGACACTAGATTCATATTTTTACCAAAAAAAATTGATTTGGAGTCAGTATGGGATCACACAGATCCATACTACATCAAATAACAATAAGGAAATGTTCATAAATGCAAAAAATAAATGTATTTTTATTACTTCGACTTCCAAAACTTCAACCACCACACCCTCCAACCATGTCTTTGACCTTAAAAAACATTTTAAAATATTTACAACAATTTTTCAATGGTTCTCAACCAACTTTTCAACTTACAACCATTCAAATTCTCTCATTTACAACTTATGACTCTTCATATTCCATGTTTTTGCAACTTTTACAACATTGACAACATTTTGCAAAATTAACCACTTGTGCAACTTAACACTCCAACACACCTAACAACCTAATATGGACACAAATTCATCTAAAATGCTCTTAGAAGACCTTATTACATGAGGAAACCACAAAAGAAAAATAAAATGACACTTTTGCCTATTGAAGGCATGAAACTTGAGGGTGCCCCTATACCAATACTGCAAGTTGATCTGTAGAAAAATTCAAAAGTAGTTATTAATAAATTTTATAATACTTAATAATAATAAAAATAAAATGTTTGTAATTACACCATACAACCCAAATTATAAAGTAGACAAGTGAAAAATAGAATAAAAACAATCCAATAAACAAACAATTATGAAAAAGAAAATTCTTCGATGATTACTAAAAATTACTGAGTATAATTGTGATTGTAACAAAAACTAAGTATATTTCCTAACAACTTCAATTTTGTTCCATTATTTTGCTCATTTTCTTAAATGATTGAATCTAGTATTGACAGGTAGTGTTGTCTAAAGAATAAATTCAAGCCCTTCAATCAATAAAAAATAATGGCAAACAAATAAATAGGTTGTTTTTCACAATGTGTCAGATTATATCAAATATTACAAAAAAAAATATGAATCATAACTGATAAACTGTAGTTTATTCTATTTACTACTTGAATGAGGATTGCATTTCTTCCAGAGTTCTTCCCTTTGTCTCTGGTAACAGCTTTGCCACAAAGAGTATAGTAAAAGCTGACACATCACAAAATATGAAGAATGAAGCTGCAATGCATATATCACCAGCCTCAGTTATATGTTAAAATAATGGTTAGTACACTTCTAAAATATTCAATTATAGATTAAAACAATGTCAACCTACTTCAAAAATATCTAGTTCAATGTTTCATGTATCAAAATAGAAAAAATTGAGTGAAGAATTTCATTGATCTCACCTGCTGCACTCCAAGACAAGAGAGAAGTAAAAGTGACTGTAACAACCTAGCCACCAAACCAGGCAACAAGAGACACCAAGTTTCCAGCAATACCCTTCATATTTATAGGAAATATCTATACCAAACCAAACACAAATAAATCAACAGATTATGAAATTCATATAATTGATTGTTGATATAAATAAACCATGAAATTGGAATGCTAATGCTTGTAATTGGACTGTTGTCACCCTCCACTAGCATCGAAATCTGCTTTGTTTACAAGAGTATAAGACAGATTAGATGAATGCCAGGTTCGATTTTTAGCTAATGTGACCTAGGGTTCAAATGCTAGCATTTAATGGAAGCATTGGGCTTTCAATGCATATTAGTGGCGTAAAACTTTTGGAGAAAACTGTGATGCAAGTTTTAAAGCTAAATGATTTACTAAATTGTTTTATATAATTTGGTATTATTTTGAATTAATGTGGCCTAGGGTTCAAATTCTAGCATTTAATGGAAGCATCAGTTTTCAATGCATATTAGTGGTGTAAAACTTTTGGAGAAAATTGTGATGCAAGTTTTAAAGTTAAATGGCTTACTAAACTGTGATGTTGTGAGAGGTCACAACATCACCCCATTGCAAATGGGGACCCTTTGTTTTTTTGCATTTTTGAGTTTTTGCCTTGGTGTCACAACTGCTTATTACCATGCTTCGTTTACAATGAGGAGTTTGAGTTTTGAGTAATTACCCGAGTCAAGTTGAGAATTTGAGCCCAAACCATTGCACAAACATCATCAGAATGCTTAGAAGGCCTAGAGGACAAGGATCGCCTATCCATTGGGTCAATTCTGACACCTCCTACTTTTTGGGGATTTTCACTTTGGCCCCCTATTTTTTAGGGATTTTATTTTTGGCACTTTTAGCCTATTTTTGACTTCCTATTTTTTAGGGATCTACTTTTGGAAAGTTTCTATTTTGGGAAACTTTCTATTTTTGGAAAGTGCCAAGGTCCCACCAATAGAGGAGTCAACGTTTCCATCTTTAGATTGAAAAAAGCATGCAAAAATCAATGAAAAATCTAAAAAAAAAATCAAGTAAAAAGCATGGGAAAATTTGAGAAAATCGATCAAAAAGCAACCAAAATATCAGGCTATTAGATCAAAAATCAATCAAAAATATGATGAAAACAAGTAAAAATCTAGAAAAAGAATGAAAAATAGATAAAAATCAGACCTCCAGATGAAAAAGGCAATGAAAAAATCATAAGATTCTTGGCTGAGATGATGAAAGTTTGAGTAAATTCACCCAAGATCATGGCAAGAGCTCTTGAAGATGGTTGGAAGGAAAACTTCCAAGTCTGCCAACCATTGGAAAAGAGGCAAATGGAAAAAGTTCTTGCAAGTCCACCTTACCTTGGATGGGGAGAATGGAAAAGAGCAAGGAAAGTCCACCCAGCTCTGGAATGAGAATGGAAAAGTTTCTTGGAAGTCCACCCTTGGAAGAATGTGCAATGGCATGGGATGGAGGAAAGTCCGCCCAGCTAAAGAAGACATGGCATAGACTAGTGGAAAGTCCGCTCCAAGCTAGATCACAATGGCACAAGCAATGATAAAGTCCTCCATTGGTAGAATGGAATGTCCACCCACTTGAAAGAAGATGGCACAACCTAAGGTGAAGTCCACTCATGTAGACATGGCACAAGGCAATGACAAGTCCACCTTGCATAAAGAAAGGAAGTGGAAAGAACTCTTGAAAGTCTGCATGGACAATGGCAAAGAGTTTGTGAAGTCCGCCTTACCCAAGGAAATGCAAGGAAACACTCAAAGTCTGCCCCAAGGAGAAATGGAGTTGGAAACGGACTCTCAAAGTCCGCCTAGACCATCAAGAGCACATGGAAAAGAAAGTTGAAAGTCTGCCTAGCAAATATGATAAAATTTGTCTAAGGCATGGAACATCCAGAGGGGAATTATGAAATGGAAAAGTATCTTGGAAATCCGCCCAAGCTAGAATGAGTTATGACATGGACATTAGATAAGTCCGCCCTTGGAGAAGATGGCATAACACTAAGCTAAGTACGCCCCATCCACATGGGACAAGACTAAGCCAAGTCAGCCCAACCTAGAGGAGGAAAGGAAAACAAAAAATTTGGCTGAGTACTGGCACCTTGGGGAATAAAATTGCAGAAAATGATTAAGTATCAAAGAAGAGAATATGGCACACATGTCTTCAAAGTCCACCATAAGGAGATAGGAAATGGAAAAACACTTGGAAGGAGAGAATGGAAAGAAATCTTCCAAGTCCGACCTTGGAGGAAATGTGGAAAAGAAGTTTGTAAAGTCTCACTTGGAAGATGGATGGAAAGAAATTCACAAAGTCTGACCCAAGGAAGATTGGCATGTCTTAAGCATGGTAAAGTTTGGCTTGGCCAAAAGAAAGATGTCCAAATCTTGATGAAATCCACCCAACCAAGGAAACTCAAAGAAAAAATTGGCTAAGTAACAAATTCAAAAAAGGTTGGAAAAACTCAAGTGAAGTCCAACCTCCCTCATCAAAGTAACATCCAAGACCCAAGAAAGTCTGACTTGGGCCAAGAAAGAAAACATCCAAGCTCTGTTGGAAATAGGATGCCATTTAATTGCAAATCCTAAACATTAATTATTTCATGTATCTCCTAGATTCTTGGAATGTGTTCAACAACACTAAGATTAGGATAAGATTAATTATTTGGATGAAATAAATCATGAAATTGACATTTGCAGTTATTCCTAAATAATAGGAGCATGTGGGTGCACACATGGTAAGGTGAAACTCACCTTGTGTTCAGTTAACTATACGGAGTAACAGTTAACACTTCTGAATGCATGAAAAGATCCTAGGAGTTAGGATTTGATGTTTGCATGCTTGAAGTTTAGTTAAGTTCAGTTCAGATTAGTTAAGTTAAGTTAAGTTAAGTTCAGTTCAGTTCAAAATCAGTTTAGTTTAGTTTAGTTCAGTTCAGTTCAATTCAGTTCAGTTCAGTTCAGTTCAGTTCAGTTATGGTTCAATTATCTTCAATTGCATGCAAGTGCATGTTGCATGCATGTTGGTTATTTTGAGTTGCATGTAGTTAGCTTTAGTTAACTTGTAATGCATGGCTAAATAACATTGAGTTGTATGACAGATAACAGGGACTACCTCCTATTAACAAGGGATGACCATTCTTTGGGAATGGTGTTGAGTAAATGTTTCAGTTAACTATAAAGCACTTGGAGCCAACTTGGGCGCCCAAGATGCTTTATTGGATTTACCTCTAGTGCATGATAATATATTTTTGAAGACTCAGTTAAGTAGGACCTTTGATGGGCACCAACTTTGAGGAAGAGTTTTGGAATTATCAACAAAATGAAGGTTAAGTTGTAGCTTCAGTTTGGGATGCCCAAATGGATGAAGCGCATGTTTTAGCATTTTTCTCCATGAGATAACCCTATTTGCATGAGATATGGCATACCTTTTAGGGATAGGGCTTGTGCATTGTAATTGTAACTCATGTTGAGTTTGCAAAGCTAATTAAAGCCTATTTATCTCAAGCAAGTTGAATAGAGTTGTGAGAGTTTTTATTGCAGGTTGTGAAGAAGATTGGTGAAGACAGAAGAAGCATTCTCAAGCAAGAATTGGAGCTATTGTAATTCAGAGATTGAATAATAGAATAATTCTTGGTGGAATTTTTTCCCGAAAGGGTTTCTCCACGGTATATATCTTGTGTGATCTTTCTAATATCCTGTCTAGTTCTTATTATTTCTAACTATGAAATGTGGAAATTAAAAATGGAAGATCTTCTTGAAGAAAGAGATCAATGGTTAGCGGTTAATAATGAGACAAAGACACCTACAACTATTTCAGATGAAGATTGGGCTAAGTTAGATAAGAAGGCAAGAGGAACAATAAGGTTATGTCTTGTTGATGCTGTTCTTTTAAATGTTTCAATGGAAACTAGTGCATATAAATTATGGAAAAGAATAGGGGATATTTATCAAACTAAGAGTCTCACCAATAAGTTGTATTTGAAAAGGAAGTTGTATTCATTGAAAATGAAAGATGGTGAATCTGTTGCACAACATTTAAATACTTTCAATTTAATTCTCAGTCAGTTAGCAGATCTGTATATGTAAAGCTTGAGGATGAGGATAAGTGCATTTTATTACTTTGTTCTTTACCAGATTCTTGGGAAAATCTAATTGTTGCAATTAGTGGTAATGGTGCAGATCCAAAGATGGACAACATTATTCCTACTCTCCTATCAGAGGAGATGAGGAGGAAGTCTAAGGAGGAAATCCAAGATGCCTTATTTGTAAAAGGTAGGCCTAAGAAAAAGGAGCCTAAGGGAAACAAGGAAGGGAAGGGTAAGTCAGAAGGACGAAGTAAGGTAAAGTGTTGGAACTGTGGGAAACCAGGACATGTGAAGAAGGATTGTAAGAAAAAGAAAGAGAGTTCTGATTCTTCTACAGAGGAGTCCTTAGATAATAGTAATGATGCATTGGTTATTTCAGCTAATATTGTTTGTGATAACTCTTTGCTTCACGTTTCAGAGTAATCTTCATAGAGAGGATGGTAGTCATGATTCCATGTGTGACTCAGTATCACGGTTCAGTGGGAGTTGTTGGAAGTGACTTGGATGCATCATTGGTAAGGTTATCTCCATGTGATTAAAGATATGGTTTCTTGGTTTAGAGTATATTTGTTATGGATGTCATGGTTTACTCTTGATATGCATTTAGAGTTTGGCATATATTACATGGTTCTCTTGAGACTAGGATGTATAAGTATGTTATGATGCATGTGATCTTCTAAGAGGAGATGGTTAGATCATGGATGTCATGTTTATGTTCCTGATTCATGATTGGAGCTTTGACAATGATCTTGTGTAGTTCTCTTAAGTATTGGGTACATTAATCATTTGCGTGATGAAAGTGTTGTGTTGCATTGGAGTTTGGCATGGATTGGTTGGTTACAGGTCCTCATGGATACTTGGAGAAATAGGTGAGGATGGAGTTCTCTTATGGTAAGAGACATTTGTTGGAATGGTTACTTCTGAGAAAAGTTTTTTAACAGAAAAGACCAAGGAGCCTACACCTTGGTTGAATTTGAATTCAACACACTCGGTGGTTTAGCATGCCTCTAAAGAGGTGGTTTGGATATAGAGGCTTGGGAAAGGTAATGGTTTGGTTGATAATGGGAAGGTATTAATTGAGAAAGTTAACACTTTAATTAATGTTATAGATTATCTTATGTAACCATACATATAAGTTCTCTTGTTTTTAATCATTTGCTTGGAAGCTTCATGATTATGCAAGTTGCATTTGAAGTTAGCATGGTTTGATTAGTTGGTGCAAGAAGGCCCTTGGCCTTGAGTCTTGTACTTGTTTTATTATTCCTTGTTTAGAATAATTGCATTGTATAATGTCAAGTGGGAGAATGTTGGAAATAGGATGCCATTTAATTGCAAATCCTAAACATTAATTATTTCATGTATCTCCTAGATTCTTGGAATGTGTTCAACAACACTAAGATTAGGATAAGATTAATTATTTGGATGAAATAAATCATGAAATCGACATTTGCAGTTATTCCTAAATAATAGGAGCATGTGGGTGCACACATGGTAAGGTGAAACTCACCTTGTGTTCAGTTAACTATACAGAGTAACATTTAACACTTCTGAATGCATGAAAAGATCCTAGGAGTTAGGATTTGATATTTGCATGCTTGAAATTCAGTTAAGTTAAGTTCAGATCAGTTTAGTTCAGTTCAATTCAGTTCAGTTCAGTTCCGTTCAGAATCAGTTTAGTTAAGTTCAGCTTAGTTAAGTTTAGTTTAGTTCAGTTCAATTCAGTTTAGTTCAGTTTAGTTATGGTTCAGTTATCTTCAGTTGCATGCAAGTGCATGTTGCATGCAAGTGCATGTTGCATGCATGTTCGTTATTTTGAGTTGCATGTAGTTAGCTTCAGTTAACTTGTAATGCATGGCTAAATAACATTGAGTTGTATGACAGATAATAAGGACTAGGTACTCTAGTTAACAAGGGATGACCATTCTTTGGGAATGGTGTTGAGTAAGTGTTTCAGTTAACTATAAAGCACTTGGAGCCAACTTGGGCGCCCAAGATGTCTTATTGGATTTACCTCTAATGCATGATAAGATATTTTTGAAGACTCAATTAAGTAGGACCTTTGATGGGTGCCAACTTTGAGGAAGAGCTTTGGAATTATCAACAGAATGAAGGTTGAGTTGTAGCTTCAGTTTGGGACGTCCAAATGGATGAAGCACATGTTTTAGCGTTGTTCTTCATGAGATAACCCTATTTGCATGAGATATGGCGTACCTTTTAGGGATAGGGCTTGTGCATTGTAATTGTAACTCATGTTGAGTTTACAAAGCTGATTAAAACCTATTTATCTCAAGCAAGTTGAATAGAGTTGTGAGAGTTTTTATTGCAGGTTGTGAAGAAGATTGGTGAAGACAGAAGAAGCATTCTCAAGCAAGAATTGGAGCTATTGTAATTCAGAGATTGAATAATAGAATAATTCTTGGCGGAGTTTTTTCCCGAAAGGGTTTCTCCACGGTATATCTTGTGTGATCTTTCTAATATCCTGTCTAGTTCCTCTATCAACTTCTCTCTACATTCTACAACAGTAAAATAAATTAATCAAGATAATCACCCACAAAGAATATATGTAACAAAGAAAAGACTTACTTAGATCATCAATATTAAAGTTTTACAGAGCATTAAGCTAAGAAAACACCTCATTTTTCAACAAGCTCATGTAAAGTCCATCCAAGGAGGAAACTCAAAAAATTGACTAAGTGTTGGTACCTTGGGGAGAAGAACTCAAAAAATTGACTAAGTATTGGAAGGAAGACATGAGGAATAAAGAGAGAAAGTAAAGAAGAAGTGAATAAACTCCTTAACCAAGGAGGGAATCTTCCCTACATAGCACAAGCCAGACTTAGAATTGAAGACAAATCCACAGGCAAAGTTCATCTGAAACCTTGTCTAAATGTTGAATGGTCCACATGAAGGTATTACAAAATGAAATTGAATAGCCAAAATTTGGCTAAGTATGGGAAATTCTTCACAGAGAAAGTTCCAATTTCCTCCACTGTGCAAAAGCACAGGGGAGTTCTTCTCCAAATTCAAGGCACTTGGACGAATTTCAAAGCAATCCGAAAAGAAAGACTTAATAACTTCAAGTCTAAACATGTGCTCCTAGGAGAGACTTCCAATATAGGTGAGAAGAAGAAGCCAAAGTCGTAAAAGGAATCCAAGATCAAAGCTAGGAAGAAACAAGCACAAAGCACAAAGTCATCGACAAGGAAAATATTCTAAGGAAAGCACATGAAACAAGACCATGGTGACCAAGGAAGACATCCAGCATGCTGAGGTGGCGCCTCGTCATCTTCCAATCAATCAAATTATTCCAAATCAACATGCAACAACTTTCTATTTTACTGTTGGTTCATATTTAGCAAAAAGGACAAGTGTCCTCAAATGTAATTTTCTCATTGGTCGAGAAGGAGTTAGTTATGACAAGCCCTAATTAGGGTTTTATTTTGTAATCTCGGTCGTTGATCCTAAATCAATCTTGGCCATTGAATTGTAATTGGGGAGCCTATAAATTGAGCTCACCCCTCATTTGTAAAGCATGGGAGCATGTTGCAAAACATGTTAAGATAGGTAAATTAGTGCATATGACTACCAAAGTAATAAGTAATACATGAATTGTTTTGATGGTGATTAGTTCTCTTATTTTGGAGTTGGCATGGTTCTTATCCCTCATCATAGTTTAGATTTTATTTCATGTATGTTAGACAAATGCAAGATCTGATAAGTATTAATTTATGGTGAAACTTTTGCTCATACTTTCTTTGAACGGATGATTTTCGTTCAATACGTAAAGTTAGCTTGAGCTTACTCTGTGGATGCTTAACTTTTGTATGGATAAACATTGTTCAATTTGATGGTAGTTATTCATGATGTAAAAATCATAAGCACACTCCCTTGAAGATTGCACCCACTTTGTGTAGTTGTTGAGCATGGTGAAGCAAAGCACGGTTATTGGTTTCACCAAGTCAATACCGACTCTTGAATTCTTAGGAAGTAGATTAGAGCATCTAAACCCTTATCTCCTTTTTCAGTTTGTTTGATCCAAGAACCAAACAATAGAGCTTCATTGTCTAGACCTTCATTGTGAATTGAACAAGCATAGAATAAGTCCCTTTGTGTTACCAGCATATCACAATGACCATTGAGCTTATCCACATGTCAAGACCTGATGTAAGGAACCTTGGAATCGCCATATGATCTTCTCGCAATCTTAGCATACGCGGTGGTTTTTCAAGAGAGGATAGGGTGTCTTTGGACATTTTATTCTGATGTTTGGTGTGTCACAAAACACGCATCAACAAGTCCTAGCTGGTCCATGAATGAAATAATGATTTAGAAGAATAGCTTTCTAGAGATATTTTCAAACAAAGGAGGGAGAGGATGAGGGCGTACAAAGAGGGATTAATCCCTAAGGTTGGGTTTTCTCAGTAGCAAAAATTTTCTTTATAATGATCAGGAGGTCCATTCTCCTCAAGAATAATGACTAGCCTCTAGGAATAAAAATAGTTGAGTACTAAACTCTTTAGAAGAAAAGATTGCGCAGAAATTTTTTAATCCATTAGTGTTTACTAATTAACTTGATCTCTACATTTTCTTCTTAAACTTAGTCAATTCATTTTTTTTATTTTGAGAACTAACCTCAGACATTATAACCCATGGAATTCCGCCCATGCCTAGAGAAAATGTTGCAATATAAGCCTGTACATAAAAGCAAGCAAATATTTTAAACAGTAATTTTTATCATAAGTGCATAGTGAATATAGTGAGATCTGAATAAAATCTTACCATGAACTCTATAAGAACAATGCCTTGTTAAATTAATGATACAATACTCACCAATAGACCAATCAGAGCTAGCCTGCTCCCAAGCAACTGTAAAGCAGATTGTTGAGAGTGTCCCTGTAGAACAAGGTGGACCGAGATAATTCAAAATAAACAACATAATTCTATGATGTTATCTCTAATTTTCGTTTTAAAATCTGTAATTTATGTACTTGGTAATTATGTTCGAAAATTGACTCCCGACTTGTGGACTAATGTAACATTAGAACTTAATTATCAATAAAAATTGCATGCTTGTCAACTACAGTTCTACTTTTAAATGCTTGAACAAAAAAATGGCATCTCCTTACTAGTATTAGGTGGTTTAACTAGAGAAATGGTTACTTTCTTTGCATGAGCATTAACTAGGTTAGTTGCAATGGGCAACTTAAAGAAATGAAAATAGATCCCATCAACATGAGTGAGTGGACATAAAAATGTTCTAATGATGTGAAGAGTGTAATTACCAGTATGTAGAATGACAATCCAACAATAAAGCAACTGATACTCATTCCTCCTGCAGCAATCTGAAGAAACTTTTATTTATTATTGTCCAAATTAATAAGCAGTAAATGTCCTTATAATAGCCTAAATTCAGGACATAAGTCATACCATTAGAAGCGGTCTCCTACCAGCTTTGTCTATCAAGAGTGCACCTATTGGCACCTGCCAAGAACTAAACACATATTAATAAACAATACAAATGTGCTTGATCATGAAGAAGAAGTAAATGAGGTATTATTATCTTGAATTAACCATAGTTGGCACCTGAAGTATAGCAATTCCAACTGATGCTGTATCACCTGAAGAATAGCCTGAAACTCACTCCAAAACAATTATATTCCATCCAAAACAGAAAAGCATACATTTATATCAGCAGAAACGAAAGAGAAGCGTCTGGTACACTAACATAGCCTCTCACCAGCAGCTTTGAAGATTGCACTGGCATAAAATATAACACCGTTGATTCCACAAAGTTGTTGTCATACCACTAGCCCAACACCAACCTAATATAGGAAATACAAATTGTCAAGTTAGAAAGGATGAATGGATAAACAATGGAGATTCAAAAAATTAATTTTCATCAAGTACAATTCAAGTTATCAAGTTGTAATTTGTAAGTGATGTATGGATTATTGGAAAGAATTATGGATGAATGGATAAACATTGGAGATCCAACAAATAAATTTCTATAAATTATATTACTCACAATGACAGCAGGAGCATAGTTTCTGTGAAATAAATCAATTATTCTGGCCTTGGGCAGACTTTCCAACTCCTCTACATATTCCTGTTTAACATATCCAATAGATTGACATCCCAGTATTAGCAACAATCAATTATTTTGTTTTAACCACTGCAATGAAACTAATTACCTCACAAGTTGAACTCCTCAAATTGAGGCTCAAGATTGAAATTGAAATTGGAAGCTGATGGACTTAATACCAATGAATCAATAATATGTCTATTTCTAGAACAGAAAGAACTAAATATAAGCACCATGATTTCAGTTGCTTCATATTGGTTTCCCCTAAGAGCTTGTAATGCTTCTTTGAAATCTTTATAACGACCAACCTTTGCCTGGAATTCATGGAAAGGATGGTTGTGATTAGACATGTGCATTTGACAAGGTACTTGCAAAGAGCTCCAAGTCATACTCTCCCGTATGGTGGAGGGTGGAAAAAGCTGCCTTGAGTCATGGTTATGATGGAACACCCAATATAATCAAGAATACTCACCAGCCATCTTGGAGACTCGGGAATAAGAAAAAGGCCCGCACCTAATAGTATGGCTGGTATAGTTCCTGTCAAAACAGAGCACCATGAAATTGATCAATTCTACAGCGCAGTTACTTATATCTGCTGCTAGGGTAATTGCACATGACATTGGAGTCTATATGGCCCATCAATGAGAATTGACACTTACATGACAGCCTTAGAATAATATTTTTGGCTTAACATTTTCAAATCTGGGATCTTCTACTTTTGGGGCATAAAACAATTTGAATTTGGGTTTGAATTTGATATCTGACATACCAATCAGAGCAACAGTCCGCCATTTCAGGAGCATCCCCAGAACATAAACTATCAATGTTCCTGTCGTTATGAAAAGCTTTCATATGGAGGAAAGAAAAAACTCAGTAATTTGTCATCCATAAAATAGGAAATCCCTGATAATCCTTTTTATTAAAAATTAAAATTAAATGGCCTTTTAGTTGTGAATCTTATAGTTAACAAGAGAAAACTGTGATTATCTATCTCTAATGATTTTAGAAGATATTTAAAATAGAGAAGAACTTGATTTTTTGTTGTTAGCCGTCCCCTCAAGTTCTTGGGAGATATTTCAGCTATGTAGACAGGCACCTTATGAACATTTCCATAGGGTACAAATTGGGTTAAAATAATGTCAAAATTTGCAAGAAATCCTTTGATTTGTGTCACACTATCCCTTATTCAGTAGCCAATAATCTCCATACAAAAATCATCCCCTCGGTAATACACCATTCCTGGAATTCAACTTACTGTATAAGAAGTAAGCCCAGCTACCAAATCCAACCAGTAGCCTTGCACTATCCAATGGCACGATTTCCTGCCAAAAATTCCCTTTCAATCATCAAAATCATGACTAAAAATGTCATCAGCTTCCATAAGTCCTTCAGCAAATTGAACCGTGAGAGAACCTTTGAAAAAGCTGTGGTGAGCCATCCAACAAGGTAGAACAATGAACAGAGTCTCAAAGCCTGAATTCAGATACAATCTACATTCAGCCATCTATAGGCCTTGTGTCGAGAAAATAAGTGTAGTTCTTTAGAAACCTACCCCTTTTCTACCAAGATAGTCTGCAATATAACCACTCATAATTGCACCGGTCATGGCACCAACTGTCAATAGAGAGCCGAAAACAGAGTACTGCAAAAATCCCAGGTATTGTGGATGAAAAGAACATTATGCTTAAGATATGAGTTTGGAACCAGAACAAAAAAGTTACAAACAGTGGAAATATGCAAATGCCAGAAACTCGACCCTTAGGAATATATCTATGCTGTGAACAAGAGGACAGGACCTCCATGACACTAACTTTAAGTACCGCGATATCTTATTATATTCTTCTTCGAGGCAAAACTAATGTAATGAATAGGTAGAAATTTATTCAAATCCTAAACCAAATGAGCTTTTATATATACTAATCCAAATTGATGACTTCTTCTGGGTGATTACCTGATGCAAGTTAGCCAGGCAATCCACACACTCATACAAATAAGTTGTTCATCTGAATACTTGTCTAAACCAATTGAACTTCTTAAGTTAAAACTTATCAGAAATAGCCCAATACTAGTTTCTTTGGAAACAACTTTGTTCTTTCTTGTAACAGCCAATTTGCCTCATCTAAATTTCAACATCTAGCCTGATTTTTTTCACCTCTTTTTCTATGTAGAAAAAGTGTTTTCCTTATTTTCCCAGTGCTTATCCTAGATTTTCCCTTCTCAAGCTACCTACAATCAACTAAATTGCTATTTTCCATTTTCATGGTGAATAGAGCATCAACCGACCTACGTTGTTTTCTTGATTTCCTTGTGTTACTGTTCATCATATTTTCCACTTTCAAGCTACATACAAATCGACCAACTTACGGGTTTCCATTCTCAAGGTAAATAGAGCATCAAACAACCTAAATAGATTTTTTTCCTTTCCAAGCGTTTATCCTATTTTTCATTAGCAGGCTATATACAGGATACTGACACTGACACCAAAGCCAAAGTTCAGTGAACCCATCACAACAACAAAGGTACTGATAACAAAAACCAATATGGAGCTCCCATGGCTGTTTGTTGCAGTAATGAGGGGACAACTGGTTTCCAGTTTTTCCCTATATTCTTCTCTCTCCATGTCTATTATGGGTCAAGGAGCTCGCCCACTCAATAGCATCCAGAAAATTCGAGGCAGACTAATGAATAAATACAGCAGATAACTCGAATTCTTAGAAGTCTTCTAGGTTCTCACATTCTAAACAAAATGCTTGTCCTTTCAATGCAAAAGAGCTCTTATAGTAAACTATTGAGAATATCAAGATAGAGGTAGCATTTGTATTAGATTTCTAAAGGAGCGATCATCTATGCAATCTTACTATCAATGTGAAGAAGTCTGGATCTGTCAATAGGTGGGAGAGGCCAAGCAGTCAAATTTATAGTCTAGCTTAAACAAACATTTTTCAAAACAAAATGGTCAGATTATTTAAAGCTAAGCAACCGGCTTAAGGCTATGAGGACAAGTATATTTTGTGCAAACTTGGGCAAGGGCTGAACCCTGTCACCTGGGTTGAACTCTGTCACCTATTCTATTACTATTATCTAGTAAGGAAGGTAACAGTCAAGAACAAGTATTTAAATTTTGGTCAATTATTCAAAAGGTTGTAATTCAATTGGTTGAGTACAATCAGTGAGAATGATGGTATGTTACTTAATTACACCATCCACCAAGGTTCAAACCCCTATGGGCACAATTGGGCCAGGTTCAACCCCTGGGTGACTTTGACAGATGTGATCCCTTGCTCATGACTGCTTAGCTGAAAGACAATTTCTGATTTAAATGTATGCCTACTCATCATGTTGTAATCTACTTGTCGACAAAAAAGACAAAGATGTTGATATCTATATAACCCAATTGTTTTATCACAAATATTTCTGTCAATTATTTGAATTATATACAATAGTAGAAACCTTGAAAGATGATGGTATTCATCCCAAAGTGCCAATCTAATTAATGATTCTTGATAATGACGCTCCCTGAAATTTAACCCACACCAGCATGTATTTATAATCCATCAAACCCAATTATCCCTTCTTGCTATCTAGATTCCATGATACTTAGATTCTACACCATCCAATTCAATCGTTCTCACCCAATAAATTGTCTAACCAAACTATGTGGTTAGTATTTATCTAGAAGATGTTAAAAAGATATTTATTTTGAGTATTTTTATAAATAATATTGAATTTTTAGGATTTGAAATGTTATTTTCTTTATCAGTTTGCAAGCATAAATTTTCAAATAAGAAGAATTTTTTACATTTTAGATTTGACTAGAATGATTGGAGGGTGGTAAATTATATTATAATTTGAAGAATCACGATTGCATGTGATGATACATTTTGTTATAATTTTGAAACATAATTTAACTTAAAAATATTATTTTATTAAGTGTCATATTGATAATACTAAATATAATTATATATTATTAATTTTTTTAATAAAAAATTAATTATATACTTAAATTATATTTTAAAGGAATTAAAAGAAAGATAATATATAATGTTTTTAAACTTAAAAATAAAAAATCTAAATGTCTTGATTACATTGATTCTAAGCCTTTCTTTTATATATATAAAAAAATTATTGAATACATTCATTGTTCCTCTCTAGTATACAAACAAAAATATTATCAATTTATAAACATATAAATTAAATTTAAATTTTTTATATTAATAAAAATAAAAATTATAATTTATATATCTGTAACCTTTTATGTAAGAGCTATTATAAATTGAACTCAAAAGATATGTTATTTAAAGTCTAAATAATATTCATATTAAAATAGTTGCAAAGTTTATCTATTAAATTGAAAAAATTGAATTTAAATTGAATTTAATTATTGTTAATTTCATAAATAAATTTTGAAATATTTTTTTTTAAGTTTAATATTTTAATACTTTTAGTTTTATTATTTTTAATTTTTATTTAGATATTTAGTATTTTTAATATTTATTAGTTTATAAAAAAATTAATATAATATATGTAGTATAATTGTGTGTATGAATATTTTAGAATTTAATTTTATGGAAGAATGTTAAGTAGATTTTTTTTTCTTCTTTTTCTTTCTAAGTTAAATTTTGATAGAGTCTCATAAGAAAATTCTTGAAGCATAAGTGTTGGTTGTATTACCAAAGATTATTTCAGAATTTTGATCCAAAAAACTTCTAATGGATTGAATACTAAATTTGATACCCTAAAACTAGTTTTAAGTCTCTAATTAGCAATTCAACGTGAAATCAAAGGAATTCATATTGAGAATGAATTAATAGCTATTTTTCATACCATTCAAAGTAAAATGCTCTCAAAGTTAGAAATTATTAAATATTCTGCATGTTTGACCTCTCTTAAACACTCTAGAGCATTACACTTTTATCCATTGCTATTAGGAAGTAAATAGCATAACAAGCTTCCTAAGAAACAATGGTATGGATTTTATGGAATTCTTAATCATGGACAACACAATAGATAGATGGAACAGCCTAAGCACAAAATAAAACATCATTAATAATAATTCAAAAGTGGGCTATAATTTATTCATTCTCAATTATCTTTCATTCATCATTTTCAATATTACCTTGTTCCCCTCTCTTGTGCTTGGCTTAGGTGTGGTGTCTACTTATTGATTTGGATTTCTCTTCCTTGGCATTAGCCTTTGTGAATTTTTGCCACATTATTGCCTCTAAATAATGGAGTTGAGGTTTCATTTGTATGGTGAGAAGCAAGAGATGTTATTTTGGGACCTAATTTTGGATCAATGACTAGAAATAATCTTCAAACATTCTTGGTCATCTAAGAGTTGCCATTGAAGATGTCATTAAAAAGGTAATTAGGTCAATTTTTCTTGAGGCTAAAATTTGTAGTAGGGTTAACGTCATATTTTGTCCATGTTTATTTCAAATTTTCTCCATCTTCTTGATGACTAAAACTTAATTAAGAGTTTGGCTAAATATTGTGTGAAAAAAGACTTCTTGGGTTGTATGGACAAACCCTATAAATTTATATTGTATTTCTTATTAGACCCAATGATTTTTTTACTAGCTAATATTTGTCAATTGACTAATAGTTGAAATTTGGGAATAAAAATTTAGCTAATAGTTCAAGTTGTAAGGCGACCTGAATCGCCACATTTTACAAAATTTTATTTTAGTCTTATTTAATTTGTCAAAGTGTTTATTTTTAAAAAATTAACTCAAAAATTTGCCACAATATTTGATACATGATTAGATTAGATTTTCCTAAATTTTATAAGTTATTGTAGAAATCTAAATTAACTCACCAATAATATATCATAATTATTACAAGTTTTGGGTACATTTTATGTCACAAAATATGATAAGATCTATTAGATTATATTTTAAATCAATTGTAGCAACTAAATATTATAGATTCTACCCCTTAAATCCATCAATGATTTCCACCCTCAGGCCCCTACTTTTGCATAAGAATTGTATATTATTAAATTGGAAGGATTCGCCATGGTAATTAATAAATTTCTCTATTATTTACCAAGATTCACTAATATTTTCTATGAAATTTTATTGATGTAAAAAATCACCAATAAAATTAATATTTTTTCTACAAAAAAAAAAGATTCACAATAGAAAATAATATTTTTTTTCCAAAAAATGAAATATTTGTCAAGATTTTATATCTTTTTTTGGGGAGGTTTCTTAAAGTTATCCCTAATTAGACCCCTTCCAATTTCCAACTATGACGTTTGTGGTTTCATTCTCATGGCTTCATTTAAAAAACTAAAAGTTGAGTTTTAATTCTTGGTCAATGTCATGGTTGAAGTGTTGGGTTGGGCATCACAAATCTAAACATGCTGAAAGTCCCCTTTCAATGCCCCCTATCCACATTTGCATAGAACTAAGAGTGGAAAGTGCAAGGAGGGCAATATGGTTTCTCATTGACAAGGCTAATCTCGTGAAGGACACAGCAAAGACCTAAGCAATTTATATTATATTTTGAAGGCATAGGATGTTAATTGACCCAAATACTATTATAAAATCTAGATTTTATATATCACACAAGTTTTTAAACTTTTTTTTGTATTAAGTATAGAGAAGTCAACATTATAGATTACATTCAGAGCGTTTAGCTTTCAAAAACCCCAATCTCAATACTACCCCAGTTCCAGTAGATCAGCTGGAGTACAAAAAATCATCAGCCTATCCCTATTACATGAGATATGTCATCATTTACAATGAGCTATTAGCTTTTGCAAAGTAATATCAACCTATATAGGGAATTTTTAGTTTGAATCAAGAAGTATATATAGCATATGTGTATATCCACCTATATAACTGTGTGACTGTGTATATCCACTTGTATATCTGTGTATATCAACCTATACATTTGTGCATCTATGAATCTCAACCTGTATATATGTGTATCTATGCATCTATATATATCAATCCTGAGTATATATAAAGAAAAATGCATAAAAATCATATAGTCTCATCATGGTATTACCCTGCCCTGTTTGCATCTTTCATTGATACCAAAGCCTCTGCTACATTCACTTCATCCCTTGATAGTTCTTGTGCCCTGTTGTTATGTCCTTCCATTAGCACCATAATGACCTCTTTGCTCTGGGATTTTCTAGATTTACTATTTTGCTCTTGTTTAAGCTCTTCCCAAAATGCTTACAATGCCCTTAGGAAGACATCCACCCCCAGGTGCCCCTCGTGCCACATATGACCATATCTAGCTTCAAGGATGTCAATGGTTATTTCTTTATCCTCTAGGTATTTCCAAAACTTGTCCTTTGAGAGTTCCACTATGATATAAACCTACAGAGCAACATTATAAAGCATGAGTCCTTTGTACGACTCAATAAGCAACCTCTTCCTTCCTTGAAACTTGTCTTCATTTCATGATTTCCATATAGCCCACAATATGTCAGTTGAGAGGTAGTGCTAGAATAATCCAACAATTTTACTCATTTTTATATTATGGTTAAATAAAATCTTCTCAGGGAGAGGATCACCATTGTTTCCCCATATATCTTGCTTATTACAAAACATATTCTAGATCTCTAAATTAGCAAAAATACATTCAAAGAAGATGTGGTTAATTGTTTCAAGTGTTCTGCATAGACTACATATGTCAATGTCATCATATTTTCTTTTAAAAGATAGTTTATGAATAATTAGTAGCCATTTGAAACAAGCTATTTTAGCCTCCATCGCTTTCTACCAGTTCTTTTGGAAGATTTTTTTCCACTGGTTTTTATTCAAGTTCATTTTATAGCATTTGTTCATATGTTCAATTAAATCAATTTGTTATGTTAGCATGGAGTATATTTCCTTTACTTTGGTTTTCATTACATTATTACCATTTTTCCACTGAAATCCTTTAAATTGAGAGAAATCATTTTTACTTTCTACTGGAAATTTTATCTGATTATAGGCCTCCCTTAAAACTGTGTATGTCCTCCAATTGCTATGGGGAATATTGAATTATGGGATTAAACCATTCCAATCCTTTAGCTTTCCATCCCTTAGAACTTCACTGAAACATTTAATCCATTTATGTGCCCAGTTTTTTAATGAGCAACCCTATAATAGGGCTAGTGGTTTGCCTTTATGCTTTAAGTTCCACCATATTGACCTATTTGTCATGATGATCCTACTATCACTTTTGGTGAAATGGCAGTTGGTTAAGCACTTTTTAACAACTTCCCATGCCTTCCAAATGGTCCTAAACACATTGGATCCTACATGTAACATAGTCCATTCACTACTAAGGACATCACTAAATGGAAAATATTTCCATTATTTTGCTTGCTTGGGGACCGCATTGAGAATATTTTGTCTGATTAGCACCTTCCATGGTTCCCCACCTTCCAAGGCTCCAATCACCCATTTAGCTGCCAATGTAATGCCTTGTATTCTCAGGTCTTTCAGCCCCAGGCCACCTTTTCCTTTTGCTATAGTGCACCATTCCCATTTCACTGCATGTCTTTTCCTTTTCCCTTTACCATCTAAATCCTTTTTTGGATATTGTTGATCTGAGAAGAGTTGAAAAACCACACTGAGGAAAAATAGATACTATAGGATGAAAGTATCTTTTGAAAAACCTGAAGCCTTCCTGCCAAAGATAGGAAGTTTCTGTTCCATTTTGCAATTTTCTTTTCTATCTTGTCCCTTATTCATAACCACATTTCTTTTAGATTGGGGTCCATAGCAAAGGGGATCCCCAGATATCTCACTAGCTTCTGGGGTTCCCCCCATTGAAGACCAAACCTGCCCAGCCAATTCGATGGCTCTTCTTTCCATATGAGGAGACAATATTTAGAGGGGGAAACTTTTTCCCCACAAGCTAGGAAAAAGGTCCAGTTTCCCCATTAGATTTGCAAAATTACTCTCCTCTACGATCAAGAGGATAGAGGTATCATCAGCAAATTGAAGGTTAAGTTCATTTTTGTCAAGTAAACTGATACCCTTAACTCATGGGCTTATTGAATTCTCCCTTAAAACATAGTGCAATGCATCAGAGGAAATTACAAATAATGTCAGTGCAAGTGGACAACCTTGTCTTATTGGTCTTTCAAGGGAAATCTCTTGAGTGAGGACACCATTGACTTCTACTTGTGCTGCAACATCTTGGAAGAGGGTTCTGACCATATGAAAAAAATCCTTGAGGAATCCAAAGGCCTTCAGGACTAAGAGTACAAAATTCCTTTCAATCATGTCATGGGTCAATGCAAGAAGTTGGGTCCACAAAAAGCTCAAAAAGTGGAAGTGTTTTTGTTGTTTTTTAGAATTTGTCACACTTGGATTGAAAATTTGAAGCACTTACACAATGAATCTTAAAAAAAGTCAGTACTATGAAATTTAGCATTTTGAATCTAGTTTCCAAATATGTAATTTATTCAAATACCCAAACTATAGAAATTAAATTTTGATAGGGATGTATAAAAACCACTTTTTAAAAGTCATTTTTTTACTATACCGTGCACGTGTACAGACACCACTTTTTCACCCAAATAAAAGTATTTTGCTAATTCATTTATGGGAAAGAGAGCTAACAACATGAAGATTAATGAGGAATTTTTTTTATAATTTTTTTTTAATATATTTTTTTTATTGAATTTTTATTGTCCTTAATTATTGTTTTTAAAAATCGACGTGTACAGACAACATAATTGGACCTAAACTAAACATTTTTTGATTTTTTTTTCATTATGTAGAGAATTGTCTGAAGATTGATGCCATATAATTTTCTTTTACAAGAAACTTAACCAAAATGATATTAAAAAACAAAAAAACCCTAATATTTCAAGTTTAAGGACTAGTTTGCTTAGAAATTAATTAAAAAATAAAAAATATAATCCAATCTGAATAAAAATTATATATTTAGAAACTAGACATTGTGTTCTCTAATGGGTTTTAATTTTATAGATTGATTCAGAAAAAAAGTCTATTAGCCATATTGCCAAAGTTAGTTTTGTCTCTCGAAATTTCCCTGACCTTGTACTTGTAGGTCTAAACCTAGGTGTTGGGTTACCATGCCTTTTCTAAGTCTAAATCAAAATTAAAAACATCTCTTGTGAGTTTCAAACCTTTTGGAACAAGTACACACTTTAAAATGGTTGCCTATTTTAAAAAATGAATGGGTATTTGTTTTAAAGCTGAAAAATTACACTTCCCCTGAATGTGGACCCAACTTCTTGCTCAAACCCTCATATGCTTTTTCAAAATCAAGTAGGAGAATTGCTGCATCTTGCCCTATTTTTTTGGCCCAACTCATAGCTTCCCAACTAGTGATAATATTTTCTAGAATATATCTCCCCTTAATGAAGCCAATTTGAGTAGAGTTAATGATGTTAGGTAGGATTGTTGCCAATCTTCCAGCTAGCACTTTAGCCAAGATCTTATATGATACATTAAGGAGAGTGATGGGTCTCCAATTCTTAACAAGTTCTTTATCACCTTCTTTTGGAATCAATTTAATGATTCCCTTATTGATATTTCTGCCCAGTGAGCCTCTCTTAATGGCTTCTTTATATACATGCCATAGGTCTTCACAAACCCAATCAAGGAAGGTCTTGTAGAATTCTATTGGGAGGCCATTTTCCCCTGGAGATTTTTCATCTTTGAGTGAGAGAATGACATTTTTTATTTCATTTTTTGATATCTCCTTCCCAAGATCAACTGCCACCTCTCCATTCATCCTCTTTGAGATAATACCTTTGATATATTCCTTGACCTTGGAGCTAGATTCACTACCCCCCTTAGAGGTAAAGAGATTCTTGTAGAACTGGAAGAATTGCTCTCTTATCTCCTCCTGGCTCACCAAAGTAGTATCATTTACCCTAATCTGATCTATCTATTCTCTAGCATGTTTCTCCTTAATGTATCCGTAGAAAAACTTTGAACCTTCATCACCATTCTCCAGCCAATTCATTTTGGCTCTGACTTTCATTCCTTGTATCTTGTTGGCTTGAAGTCTCCTTAGGCTGCTTTTGGCCAAAGTTAGCCTATTTATTAGCAAGTCATCAGTTGGATTTGCTTGCACCTCAGTTTTTGCTTGGAGAATCTTGTCTTGGAGAAGAGTCTCCTTCTTCCTTACGTCTTTAGCTCTCTTCCTTCCAATAGTTTGGAACAATATTTTCCATCCTTCTACATTCAGATCCCATCTCTCAATGGGTGATAAACCTCGATACAACCATTTGTTGATTAATCTTGGGGAAGCTATGGCATTCCTACAGTCTTCATCCCTGAGTAGGTTGGTATTAAGGGGGAAGTTATTTTCACATCCTACTACCTTTGCTATGCCTTCCTTCAAATAGAACATAGCTCTTATCGGGTGGTGGTCCGATAGAGAGTAGGGGTTACCTATATTTTTCAGCCATCTTTCACCGGAGTGGTTGATAAGAAGGCCTTTCTTATGTAAAATCTATCAAGTCTACAATAGATTCTTCTGCCCCCTTTTTGAAAGTTGCACCATGTAAACCAAATGTCTTTGCATTCCTTCTTTTGGCCTTCAATGGGATCTTCAATTTTCAACTTGGACTTCATTCTTTGCCAATAGAATCTGATCTCATTGGCCTTCCATTCTTGTTCAGTGATCACACAATATTGGTTTACAATTTTGGCCAAACTGGACACTGAAATAATTTTTTCTAACTAAATCTTCACTTTCGGGCACCTATAGCGGCTAAACTGTGAGGAATTTGAAGATGATGCGAAGTGATATTTTTTCTGTAGATTCTAAATATATTTTTTTCAAAATTTTTGGAATCAGATTGCACTTCTTTTTCCATCTCCTTCAAAAACTAGTTTGTTTCAGAAAACAACATTTTTAAGGAGTGACGCTTGTCGTATAACGCATAACTTTTTTTCCATGAAGGATAAAATTCTAATTCTTTCAAATTTAGATTTGTAACTCTGATATCTAGTGCTTCCAATTGGTTAGACAATGTTTTATTGAATATTTTTTCCTTAATCAAGTTTCGAAGTCAAACCAATTACAATTTAGACATAGGCAGACTGTATAACGTGTAACTTTTTTTGTATGTATCAAAATTCAATTTTTTTTTTGTTGGATCAAGGACTTCCATATCTGGTGCACACATATTTTTCATTTTTTTTTTTATAATCTGCTATTTTTCCACATGTGCAGAACATAGAGCTTGATTTTTGGTGAAAAACCTATGTTTAATAAAACTAAAAAAAAATACATAATAAAACCAAAACATATTAAAATTATAGTCGTTGGATAGCTCATTTCAAGGACTACCTGATTCCAGTTGGGTTTGTGAAGTCTCCTCCATTTTCATCTTCAACCCGAGCTTTGAAGGGAATTTTTTTTTATTTTTTTGTGCTAGAGAGTAGGAAGGTGGGAAAAGGGGGGTTCACTCAAACCAGGGGGTTTGAGTGAACCGCCAAGGGTTCAAGCAAACCCCCTTTCAAAATGGGTTTTCCTTGTCTTTTTTGGCGGGAATGGTGGGGAATTTCATTAAATGGGTTCGCTTGAACCTAGGTTCTAGCGAACCTTCTTTTGGTTTGTTCAAACCAAATAGTTCGCTTGAACCCCCAAAACGAAAAAATTGTGCCATGGGGTCAATTTTTTCAACTTTTCCTTCCTCACTCCAATTGTAAACCACTTTTGTGGGTTTACCCTGTCTTGAACCACCCCACTTGTCTTTTGCATTCTCAACAAAATTGAAATCTCCCCCAATGATCCAGGGATTGTCTTGCAAACTATACAACCATTTACAACGAAGGATTTGATCCTTATAGTCATTAGGGGCATACACCAAACAAATGCAAAAAAAAACTTCTTATTTCTTGATGATCACCCATATAGCTCAATTGCAAGGGGAGATCCCAAAATGATCAACATGTGCCCATTTGTTTGCAAGAAAGATTACAGCTCCACCTTTCCCTTTTTGATGCTTTGTGGAAAACTAGGAAGTATCTTTCCAGATCACCTTAAGACTAGTTTCAAGAATGAAGCCCATGGCTTTGAATTCCTGCAATAGAACAAAGTCCTTTTCCTTCTTCTATGCAAAGAACCTTATGACAACATGTTTCCTATCTAGGGATTCAAGTCCCCTTACATTCCATGAAATGTAGTTGATGTCCATTAATTTTGTTCACTGGGTGGGGGTCCCCTATATGTTTTAAAATTATCAAAACATTTGGGAAGTATATTTTCAACTTCCATCCTTTTAGCCGTGGCGGAAATATCACCCCACTAAGATTTTTCCTCTTATCTTTTGTTTTCTTGTTGGGATCTTTATCTAGCTATTGCTTGGCAGGATCAAACCCCTTCTTCTTTCTATATCTTCTGGTTCTCTTCATCAACTATAGTTTGGAATATGATTCATGAAGTGCAATATAAAACAAAATATCATGAAGTGCAATGATTCATAATTTCATGGAATACAATATAAAATATCATTAACTATAGTTTGGAAATTGATTCATGAAGTGCAATATAAATACCTAAAAGTTGCTAATCCACTTCCATTTCCCAAATCAAGATAGCATCCTCAAACTGACATTCAACTTGAGATAAAGTAAAAGAGTCATCTTTATTCTGAGTCTGGTCTTCATTTTCTTCGCCTAACATCTCAAATTCAACATTTATTGTGTCACTGTCATTTGTCCCACTACCATCGTTTGGAGTGTTGCACAACCCTCTTCTTTTGCATATGGACCTCCAGATTGTGAGTGCCCTTTCAAAAGGAAAAAATTGACATTATAAGTTGGTCCTTTTACTCTCAAGCAATTTTCCAAATTCTTGTCTAGTTTGTTTCTTAGCTTTGATTTCAAAAATTCCAATGAACTAAAAACTCTCTCATCCTCCACTAACCCCAATATCATTTTTTGACATAAATCAACAAGTTTGAAATATTATGATATCCAACTATGCAATATTTCACTCTAACCTAAGGTTTCCCAAGCCTTTGTTATTGATCTCGGTTCAAAGGGCTTCTCCATGGACTAAAATAGGTCCATCATACTTCTTGCAAAATGCTTACATTGTTGTCTAAGCTTATCTCCATTTATAATTCCTTCTATTGTCTGCTCATTGTATTTTACACTTTTCGAAAAGTGTTCGACCAAGATATTTACTTTATCATGAAAATAGCTTGGGCTCTCACGATTTATCCAAAATTGAGGATACACAATACCCATGGCTTTAAGTATTTCTTCTCAAGGGAATCTATTATAAATCTCTAAGGAAAGAGATTTTGCAATGTCCTTCAAATTATCACTAATAGATTTAACAATGTCATTAAAAGCTTCCTATGTAATAGGTACTTCTCTAATGGAGCGCCTGACTGTCATACAATGGTACATTGGTATCTCAAATCCATGTACATAGATACATATGTGCTCGCTTGCATTAAATTCTAAATAATTATCAAGGTAATTCAAATTTGTAATTTTCTACTAGCTTAAAAAAAATGGGCTTTTAGAAGTTAGATCTAGATATAGATGATCGAGGGCCATGCATGTCATTCTACGTAGTTTGATATACTCATTAATATACATAGTTTTTTCTTGGGATTTCTTCACAAGATTTTTCATTTCATCTAGCATGGGGAGATGACTAGCTAAAGTCAAGAGTGTCTCTATATCGCTTAACCTATGTAAGAGGTTAGGAGCTTTGGTTGTTTTGTTGTGATGCTCGTATATTACTCCAATCAAGGATCGATATTCTGAAAGAACTCGTTGCACTAGTCCATGCAAAGAGATCCATTTGGTATCAACATCCTTGAGAAGCTTGTTTCCTGTTGTTATTCCCTTCACAAAATTTTGATATTGTAGGATACTTGCTTCAATTCTAAATGCTAAATGCATTCTATGGGCCATGTAGTGAATGGAAAGCATGTATGGTGCACAAGTAGTTTGTAACTTTGTGCAAACACCGGTTTTGTGACCATGCATTAGTGTAGCTCCATTAGCTCCTACACACACCAACTTTTTGGCAATTGTCAAGTCATCCATACCTCCAATTTCATTCAAAGATTTATTGACTAGTTCAAATAGATTTTGTGATGTTGAACTGTCCTTCATTTTATGAACATAGAGAAGATAAGCTTGGCAGACATGTTTTTTTACAATATACACATGCATACAAACCCAAGAAGTATTATCTACCATAGTAACTTCATCTGAAGATAATGCAATGAAGTTTGAATCTTTTACTTTCTCCTTTAATTCTTGCTTTTCCACTACAGCAAGATATTTTTCCCATTCCCATCCAACGTTTACTGACCAATGCGTGCTAGGAAAGTGAGGAACACCCAAAAATGATAATAAATTAAAATATTCTAGGTAGTCTGTCATAGGACACCCTCTAGAAAAAATATGAAAAACAACACTCATTTGAACAGTTTTTGCTAGTTGTGCTCCTTCCATTACTTTTCCAAATTGAGCCTCAATTGTACCTCCACATGTAGCAAGCTTTGACATTCTTTGTTTGTGCTCTTCATATTCTGCAACATACTTAACATGAAGACATTCTTCCTTCGATTTCCATCGTACTACTGATTGCTCCTTTCCGTCTATGATTTATTTTTCATAAACTTTACCGATATGCTTTTCTATAGTGTCAAGCTTTAGCTACAACTGCTTGTCTCTTTTATATTTCCAATTACAAATCATACACTTTCATTATATTGGAGGTTCATCTTTGTTTGCTTTCTCCACTGCTACAATGAATGGGTACTTTGACACCCAATCAAGCTGAAAATTCCTTGTCATTTCCCACTCGCACCTTATTTTTAATTTTCCTTTTCTTTTCTTGCTACCAACATCATCCAAGTCAATTATCCCATTCTAGCTAACCAAGTTATCCCTTGGAACGTCTTCTTTGGTATTTCCATCCCCATTTGACTCATTTAACTCAATGACAATCCCACCTTCCAATGGCGGTGAGGTATTGCGAATGCCTTCTTCATTAATGTTTGGTGGAAGAGTTGATGATGTAGCTCCATCTTGATTTGATGGATCAAAAGCATTTCCAATTCCAAAGTAAGATTGTAGGGTAACTCTACATTTTGGGCATTTTTATGGCCTCCTAGTCCCTTCACCACCTTGAGGAGTCTTACCCTTGTTGCACTTGCTACTCAACATATTGATCTCTCACTTCGAATAAAATATGGAAAAAATGTCTTCTTGTTTAAGGACATAGAATATAGATTCCATTCCCTACTCAATATCATGTTTAAAATTGAAGCAAGAATGGAAAAGAGATAAATAAATCTTATAACACTATGAAGAAATGAGGGTAAAAGTACAAAGTTGTGTCACACTTTTGGCCAACTTATTAGCACAACTAAATTTAAGTATTTCTAGCTAAAAACCAATTTTGGTCAAACATATTATCTAATAAGATTCATTCTAGCTAAGTTATATATGTCCACAACTTTTCCAACTAAATTTTTTAGATAAAAGTATATGTAGCACCACTTTGAAGCCAATTTACCAAAAAAATAATTATTTAAAAAATTTGATGTTTCGACAACTCCTAGTCATGTAAATAACATTTTTTATTTAAATATAAAAAAATCCTTTTGTTGATCCATAAGTGTAGTTTTCAAATATATATATATATATATTTAAATATTTTAACTATTATTTATATTTTATATTTTATTTTTACTAAAAGTAGGTTATCAGCACAAAACTATTAGGTTAATTACCATGTCAAGAAAAATACTAAAACTTATTGAAAAAAAATATGATGCACTAGATAAAAGAATCTATATCAAGATGGTATAATTTTTTTCTATTTTAGATAAATAATCAATATAAAAATTGACATCGAATGGAAATGGCCGTGTTTTAGTAAATGAACATTTTAATATTTATTTAAAAATATGTATTTATCAAAATTGAAAAAAATATCCATGCACTAAAGTTTAAAGTTATAAATACACACAAAAATTTTGAATGAAAAATAATAAAATTTACTATATAAAGATTGACGTCTCATGTACCTTCATTTTTCAGCATTTTATCAGCAACAAAATTGTAGCATAAATTTATAAAAAACTAATATTCAAATAATTTTTTATTTTTATTTTTAAAATACAAACATGAAATATACTAAAATATACACATTTTATTAGTTTACATCATTTCAAAATTCAAAACATATATGCCACTTTTTAGTGATTCAAGTTTAAAAGTTGGATCAGTATTGGTTGTTTCCTTTATAAAGTGTGACACAGATTTGTGCTTTTAGTACTTTTACCCATGAATCAAATGATGACTCACCTTTAAGTTTAGGTTTTCACTGACTTGCTATTTGTTAATGCACGAATTCCTCTTTGTAAGTTTGTAACTTGCCTACGCGATCAACTTCAAGGTTCCGAGTCCAACTTTCGAATCGAGAGCTCACAAGTTCAGAACTGAACAAAATGTGTAAGAACAAATGACATTTTCGATTGTATTTATATCAATCCATTTTTGGTGAATTCCGTGGAATTTTTAAATGGTATATCAAAAATTTGGCAAATCCTGCATGATTATACAAAGATACATTTAAGTGTTGGGTGAATCAAACCTCGATAGAACACATACGTTGTAATTTTAAAAGTGATTATGGCCCAATGATTAGCATGGAACTGTCATGGCAATTGGCAAAATATGTCCTCAAATGTAATTATTTTTTAATGTTATTGGCGAAATGGGTCCTCATAAGGAACTATTTGTAAATTTTAATTGGCAAAATGGGTCCTGATACACAATGTTGTTTTAATAGTATTGGAGAATATGTAGGTGACTTATTACATGCTTCCGAGATTCTAGGCGAAGATATTAATCGATCCATTTGAAATACATATTTTTTTATGGCAAATTTATTACTTAAATATGCCTCATAAAAAAATTGATGGTGAATGGACATGCATTGGACTGATAATTTATAAAATCTGGGTGATTTGGCCACCCTATTGGGTGCAATTAATTTTCCAATTTTGACTTGGCCGATATCTAATATTCGCCAATTGGCAAAGATTCACCACTAAAAAAATCCCTTTGCAAGAGGAGAGAATTAACTCCCTCTAACATAGGTAGGCTAACTACGAAGCCTTTAATTATCGAGAGGGGATATGTGGGTAGGGTTGCCATGAACTCTTGAGGTTCAGGTTTGTGTCTAGGAATGACCCTAGCAATATGAGCTTAACAATTCTAAGTGTAAGCATATAAGTTGTGATGTTGATTTGTTATCACAATGATGAATGAAGAAATTTTGATATTAGCACATCAATCATAAATGAGATATGCTTGATTGTTTAAGTTGGTAGTTGATGCTATTAACTATAAAAAAAATGTTGCGCCCGAGACGGGGATTTTACAAATTCAATCACCCCAACTCAGACATGTATTCAATATTTCTTCAAATGAGGAGGGAAGTGCAGTCAAGAAAGTAATTGGTAGTTAAGTTCTCCAAGGTGGAAATGCCCACGAAAACATATTGATGGGAATGTTCCTATAAAAATTCATCTTGGTCCTCAAGAAAAAGTATTTGAAAAAGCGGGTATTGGATGGATTCATCAAATATCACTTGAAATTGAAGGGAAAAAATACAATTTCTACCTCTAATTTGGAATCACCTGCGAGAAGCTTGGCTATAATTTTTGACATAGCAACAATACTAGGAAAAGAGGAGCACAAACAATCAATCATTCTATTTAGAGAAGGTGTGGAGTGTGATAACATGGAAGTCTTCAACTTCTACATAGGCCACATGACTGAGACCATAACACTTGAATAGATTGAAAGTGCATTTGAAGTTTCTGAGGATTTTCATTTTTTGATCCACCATAGTCCTAGTTGGCCAAACAATTGTAATCACTCCTATTCAAATAATTGTATTTTTTTTATTTAATATTAACATATGTTATCCCCATGGTAGCAACTTATCTATAAAAAAAATATATTCTTCAAGCATCTTTAGAAACAAAATTTTAATAGTTAAATATTATTGTCAATGAGAGTGAGACAAGCATGGGCTAGAAGGCATCCCAACTCCATGACCATCCTCCTCATCAAGTGTGGTTATAATAGCCCTTCAATAAGAGGCACTAAGTCTGATAGTTAAAAAGGCCTCTCAAACTAGATAATATATCCTCATGGTCAACCTCTAACCAATTAAAGTTTGGTGTTATGTCATGGACGTTCATGCCCTTTTATCATCCTACATTTTAGATGGAATATAAATGATCCTTGATATAAAAAACAATAGTCAAAATCATACCCATGGGGTCTAATATGATATTAGTCATAATCTAAAAAATAAAATTTTCATAGCTATAAATATTTATATAACAATTTCATATGCTCAGTTCCTAACATAATTTTTATTTTCATTCTCAAACAATACCACTAGGATAACATTATTAAAATTAATTGCATCTATGGAATTATGAGTTCCCTATTCTTTCATATAATGGATTTATTCATTTCATGCTTGATATATCATTTACAATGCTATTTTGCAATAAAGTCTTAATTCAAAGAAGTAGCATTCAACCATACAAGTACATAACACATGGTTTAAATAGTATCCCATACTATCCATATTATCATTTTATATTTCAATACCATACATAATTCATCAAGAACTAAGATGCATGTAATCACTTTGCTTAGTCAAATTTTATTACACTTCCATTAACACTATGTTCATAATAGGAATGAATAGTCTATGGTTCCATTAACTTATAATTTAGTTTAGTTTTCTAGTTGGCTAGCATCCCACTTCCTCCAAGTTTTGAGTATGTAAAAAATAATCACAATAATGGTTCTTCTAAGGTTTTATGAATCAACCTTTTTTTATTTCCTTGATCCTAATTGAAAATATACTTTCCTTCCAAATTTTATTCCTAAAAATAACATAGGTACTACAAAATAGTGTCTAACATTTTCCAAAAATAAGGTATGAAATATGTACCATAGATTTCTCAAACAAACAAGAAGTACAATTTAGCATGTTTAAATACGTTTACTAAATCTGTGCATGATGATGAGACCAAGCACTAGCTAGGTTTTTGTTGTTTAGTTCATACTTTTAAGCATTTCCAGATACTCATTTCATATGCATTCCTAAAAATTATCTCGTTTATATTTTTTGTGCAAATTGAACCTAGTTTTTATGTATGGAAATATGATCATGATATGTTGTTATTTACATGATTAATTATGTGAGTGTGTATGAAATGCAATATGGATGTATGTTTAATTTATGGTTATTAGTATTGTGTATATGTTGGATGAACTAACTCCTTGCAGCCGAGAAGCCAAAGCAAGTAGGCTGTAGCCCAAAACAACTAGGGAGCGCAACCCACAACCAAAAGCTTTTAGACAATGATGCAAGGGAGATTCTAGAATAAGAACACAAAAGATGCAAATATAGAGGTTTTCATTAATGAGGATGATTGTGAATCACCATGCCATTTATTAATACCACTAAAGGGAGAATGAGTTTTCTTTGATTGGGAAGGTAACATGACTATTTCCACAGTCGACGCTTCTATTATGCCATTAAAATAGAGTTCTAGTCCTAATCATCTTCTTCCACCTTTTTAGTTATGTAGACTTTGTCACTCTCTATTTCATAGGGAAGTGGTGATTTGTATTTAGTTTTCTATTTTGAGTCCTTGTTTCAATAAACCTCCCCCAAACCTCTATAGTTGGCTTGGTGGTCAAGGAGTAGATATAGCATGTGGATATGTTCAAATAGTGATAGTTTTTATTACACAGACAATTACTTGTTTTCTAGTTATGCTTTCATGAATAAGATATCTCTGAAGATTCTTATCAGATTGTGAAATATTGTTATATGCAATGATTTTTTTTAGTTTATCATTATGTTCAGTTGATTCAAGGAGTTTAGATTTGAGTTTACTTCGTGGATAACATAACTTGAGCAAAGGCCACTTAAGGTAATTGTTCTCCACTATTAATTTTTGTTGTTATAGTAGATGTTTTTCTTTATGTTCATCTAAATTAAATTCATCATTTCCTATATGAGAATGAACTCATGAATGAGATCTTTTCTTGTACTTTATGTTTTGTTTTGTCTCAATATGTCAACCTTCAGAGTGAGTCAAGTCATTAGAAGTCATAGTTAATAGTTTTAGTAGTTGCATAGCTCAATTTTTAACAGTTAACTAGTCACAATATTTAGTTGTAGGTACTCGTAGCAATAGTTCCAAAATTAATCTTTCTCCTATTTCATAGCTTTATGTTTTTCCCACATGTGTAAATAACTATACTAAATGATATAGGCAGTATAGAATCTCTTGATGCACATATAGTGAAAACATCATCACAATCTTACATTAGCCCTGTGGAGTCTTTACAAGGGTTTAGTGGACTGTTAGTTAGGGACCACCTCTGAATTGTGTGTTTATCACCAATTTTACTAAGCATTAGTTGGTCCTTACATTTTTGGCACCATTGTTGGGGATGGTGCTACATTCAAGATTCTCCTATGTTATTTCAATCTTTCTTAGTTTAGAGTTTTATTTCTATCATTATGATAATCAGGTTTTAATACATTGACACCAAAACATTTTACTAACATTGTGCAGGAGTGGGTGATAAAAAAGGCCAAATTTTGTATGTGGAGGTAGCGAGATGCTTTGGGAAGATTTCTTCCCTCAATACATGAAGCTAAAGAGGGTATTAGTGATCACAGTGAACAAAGCAAGGGTATTCCTGAAGAATAAATTTCTCTTTCACCAAAATCCATTGTAAATATAGAGGAAACCTTGCAAACCATGGCTAATGCAGCAGTGAATGACCCACCAAAACATGTGATTTTTGAGTTCCCATTGCCAACCAGGAGAGGGTAACTGCATTGAAGAACATACATCCTTCAATGTTTCCAATCTTCTATGGTTTGGTTACTGAGGATACATATACCTTCTTGTTTGAGTTTGGTGTGTTGTGTAGAAGCTATTATTATACAATAGATGCACATGGGCTCAAACTATTTCCAACAACCTTGAAGGATGTTGCTTTAAGATGGTTTATGGGTTTGGGAAGAGATATTGTTCCTGATTGGAATACTATTAAGATAAAGTTCCTAGAGAAGTACTAGGACTACTGTAGAGGAATTGACAGAAGAAGAGATGACATTTTTAGGATGTCTCAAAAAGAGGATGAATCTTTGGAAGAGTACATGGAGAGATTCCAATTTTTTCTTAAGAATTCCCACCAAAATAGGCTCTCTGATGAGTCTCTAAAGCTAATATTCTTAAGGAGGATTAATGAGGACTATATGGATGCACTTAATCTAATTGGGGTAGGAGATATTTCTCAAGCACAATTTGATGACATTTGCAATGCATGCAAGACCTACTCAAGGTCTTTAACAAAGAAGTTAAGAGGAGATAAAACATCTTCCATCAACAAGACATCAAATGGGGTCTCTAGAGTGGAGCTAAGTAACCTATTGTAAAACATGAAATATGACATCATAAGCCATTTGGCTACTCAATTGGACACTCTACATGTGAAGAAGAAGGAAGAAGAAGCATCTAGGAAATCCTTATTAAATATTTCCCTAACTATAGGAAAATAAAAGCTAACTGCAAGTGCAAAAGAGTGACAAGAATTTATGAGGACAGACCAAGGAAAATAGACTTTCAAGCGCAAGAGGGTGAAGATGGAAAATTTTTCTATGTTGCTCAAAAGAAACCATGGAAACCAAGACAAAGTATGCCCCAAGATCCTTTGAATTATATGCCATTTCCAGTTAGCAATCAAAATTTCTCTAGTTGGAACCCTAGCCTTGGGAAAATACATAGAACCAATGGAAAAATCCTCAACTAAAATGGAACTAGCATAAAAAAAAAAATGTGGCCACAACAAAACTATCAAGGATCCAACTACAACATTGTTGGGTGAAAATTATGTAATCAACTTTTCAATAGATTATTACACAACTAGGACTTCAGCCACATCTATGTGAGATATAATCTCTCCTCTTATAAAGGGGAGGCGCCATTCTTACTGCTTTCAGAAACAAGTAAAACTAAGTATTTACAACATGTACACTATAATTAATGGATTCAGGGTGTGTCACATTCATCCTTCTCTCTTTTTTTAGAGAAGATGTTTTACAATGCTCTACGGTTGGTAGTTGTAATTCAATGCAACTTTAAACTAAGGACAAAGTAGTAATTCCAATATTTCTATCTGGACAAAGCAAAGCATAGAGATACCAACATGATAAAAATAACATTAAAAATGAGAAAGGAAAGCTTACTAAGGAAAAAATTCATTTTTTAACTTTCCAACAATAGATCCTTGAGATACATAACAAGTGTTATATTAGAAGCACAAAGTCTTCTAGATACATCACCACAATAGTTCCATGAAGAATGCGAACAAATGCAAGCACAAAGTCTTGCAGTTTATCCACCAAAGGTTACTCAAACATAAACTTAAATTCAAATTAAAGAATGTAACACAAATTTCACATAGATTTACTTGAAGCCATTAGATCTCACACACCAGTTACCACCAATCTTAATCAACTTCAAAAGATGATTGATCTAACGCAATGTCCGGTATACAACTTCCTTCTTTATTGATAAGATATAGATTCACAAAGTTTCATACATTTGTTACAAAATGAGCAGCACTTCGTTGCTAGAGATAAAAGATAAACATTACAATAGAAATCCCTCATATATATAGAGGAGAGGGATGAGAAAATCTAGGAAATCAATTGAGAAAGGTTAGGAAAGTTAGGTGAGTTAATTAAGGAAAATATCACCTAACTTTGACCAAAGTCAAAGTGTAATTTTTCTTCAAGAAATTACATCTCTGATTTTTGGTGTAATTACATTTTTAGAAAAGACATTTAAGATGTCAAAAACTATCTACAAGATGAGTCAAGGGAAGCATAAAAAATTTCAATACTGGAGATCAGGAATCTTCATGGTTCCTTGCTTGGGCATGGAGATCTTCATACTTATTCTTGGTCTCTTGTATGAACACATCATTTGGGCCGACTGTGTAATCTACAAGGGTGTGAACTCTTGTGATCGACCTTCTGGCGGATGAATGGATTTTCTTGCTCCCGTGAAGCACCTTGAAATTATCAAGTGTCAGCCATATATCACAAATGATATGTATTGAGGCTTTGGAAAAACTGTCATCCTCAACTTGCTGCATAACAACTTCTTTGTAGATCTAGGATAGTTCACAAGATCAGAAGATGTCACCTTTAGGATCACTTGATGAAATCTGGAGAGAAACTGCAATGATGGTGAATCAATAGGAATTAGCAAAAAAAGTAGCATTGGGAAGCATGAACGAGAACAATGTTGAGCAAGCACAAAATGAGCAACTAGGCACAAAAAACAATGCAAGAGTGAAGAAACGATGTTTGGAGTGAAAAGGAAGTGATTTGGAAAAATTTTAAGGAAAAACTACCAAAAGTGTAAGAGCATTGAAAATCAACACCCTTGCACTTGGGGAGATGACTTTAGGTGTAAGGGTGCTAAAAATTAGTGCCCTTGAACTTAGTGTGAAAGCTTGCAAAAAGGTGTTAGGGCGCTAATTTTCAACGCCCTTACACTTAGTCTCATGAAGATCTCATGTGGAAAGTGCAATGGTGAGGAAATTAAGCACTTTGGAATTTGACAAGATCACTCCAATGTAGGAGTTAGTGAAAAAATTGAGTGGGAGAATGAGTTTTTTCAATGCCATGAAACTTGTATGCCTCTTTGTAAAATGATGAAACCTCTTCAACATGGTGAAATGAAGTGGAGGAATAAACTAAAAGTTAATTAAAATCACTTAAAAGTGATTTGGGAGTGTCATACATGAAGAAAAGTCATGCAACTAATTAAGGCATAAAAAGTGGCACAAAATTGGAAAATGTGCAAAGCACTGGAAAAACGACGCCTTAGTCAAAAATTGGCTAAGTCTAGAAGAAAAGTGCAAGGGCGCTAAAAATCAGTGCCTTTGTACCAAAACACATTTACTTAAGTGCAGAGGCACTGATTTTTAGCGCCATTGCACTTTTGATACTTAGACAAATTTTTAAAAAGGCTAAAGCATTGTTTTTTTAGACAATTGCACTTTTCACTATTTCACTAAGTATCAACAGTGAGAGCTCGCGAAGGTACTCATTTCAAAGGCATTTGCGAGGTGAATGTAGGGGGGTGCTCAAACTGGTTGTTTGAGGCTTTGGAATTCACTTCAAGGTGGATTTAAAATTGCCTCATTTTGCGTACTTGAACTTCACGAACCTAGGAAACGAACAAGTTTCATAGGGGGGTTATCCATGGAACGAGCACTGCTAGATTCCATGATAACAACTGGCTCCTGTTGGGGATCTTCCTTCAACCATTTTTCAAAATGAATGAAACAAGAAGAATTCCAGAATTCAAGTGTGTTTATCCATCCATTGGGCTTGGATTCAGGTGACAACGACAAAAAACAAATTTACGAAAACAATACGCAAACTTATGCAAATGCACTTATTGAAAAGGTAAAAACTTGCCTAATTAAAACTAGCCATCAATGAAATCTTCTCAAATGAAACCATTCACGGGTTCAACAAAATAGTTTCCTTCTTCAACAGCTTGCAAGGCCTTCCATGATCATTAGCAGCTACATGTAGATGAAGTTGAGGCATTGCTTTTGGAAAGAGATGAACAGGTTCAACTACCTCTAAAAATATATCTGATATACTGCTACTCCAAAATTAATCATTGAATTCAAACTACTCCTGCGCATCTTCAAATATATTTTTAGCTACATCCTCAAGTTTATCTTCACGCTTAGGTGCAAGTGGAACGTTTATCTTCCCATCGGCCTCCAACCAAGTAAGATGTCTTTTGGGACATTCCCTTGATAAGTCAAAGATTGAATGTGTGTTACCAGTTGCTACCTAAACATCTGATTCATCAACCATGGAAACCTCATGCTGATCAGAATGATCTCCTCCATGTGATTCAAATGAAGATATGACTGCACTGCATACCTCAACATGATGTTCACCATCTTCAAATTTGCGAAAATATGAATTATTTATAAGAAGGTCCTCATCATGCCTTTGGTAAATTCTTTTATGCAACACGTGTTCAAGTTCATGACCTTGAAACACATATGCATTCTTTTCAACTTTACTGAGATCTTCATGCATGTACATCTTTTTAGATCTCAAGACAAGATTTTCTTCATTCACTTGAACTTTAGCAAAACGACTTTCATCCTTCTGCTTTTCATCAATGGCTTTCTGAGACTGCATAAACCAAAAATGGGAGTCACCAACTATGTATGCTTCCTTTTCCCGAAAGAGAATAGCAAGATCACTTGGATTAGAGTTAGGATGCTTTTCTACTGCTTTTACTAATGGTACCTCAAGAGCAAGCCTCTTCAGAGGTGAAGATAACTTGTGTTGATTCCCAACAACAAAATTATGAGCTACCTATTTTTTGAGGACAAGTAGCTCATTTACCAGCCTTTGCACCATAGGATCCATCCTCGTGATGGAAGAAAATAACTCCAAAGAAGGGGTTTCTTCATATTCATTTGATTCAATTTTAATTTGCCCAGCAAGAATGAGATCATCTTCATTTTTTGTCGCCAAGGTTTGTACAATTGCAAGGGTAGTTGGGGCTTCTCTTCTCAATGGGAAACCAACCTCGGGCACTTGAGCATTTACAAAGAAACATTTCAAATTCTTAGTTGTAGGTTGAGCAACAATTGGAATTCTTTGTGTCAGCTTGTTAAAGTGAGCAATGAACTTGCACATAGGCATGTGAGATTCCTTCTTCAACTAGGTGAGCTGAGCCAACAAAGCATGAGCGTCTTCAGGAGGTATGAACCTTCCTTCAACTTGGATATAAAATTTTCCCAATTTGTGATGGTATGTGGTGCTGGATGATTAAACCAATCTGCAACAACACCTTGGAGAGTCTCCACAAACATCCTTACAGATACATCTTCGTATTCAACATCATGAAATCCACAAGCAATGTAGAGAGCAACAACGTGCTCGTCAAGATGTTGTTATCCGTCACCAAAGAACTTGGGAAATTTATTTCGTGAGCCTTTAGGAAGAGCATGTAGGGGTAGAACTAGGCTCAACGGACCAAAAGCATTTCTCCAAGGACCTTGAGCAGCCATTTACATATCCTTGGTGAAAGCTTGAAAAACTTATAAGAAAATAAATTACAATAAAAAAGGACACGGGTATACTTCAAACGGAAGCATGATGCTTTAAAATGTGTATAATGTCCGTAGCGTAGTCGCCAAAAAACTATTGGGTGAAAATTATGTAATAAAATTTTCAATAGATTACACAACTAGGACTTCAGCCACAGCTATGTGAGATATAATCTCTCCTCTCAGAAAGGGGAGATGCCCTTCTTACTGCTTTCAGAAACAAGTAAAACTAACTAAGTATTTACAACATGTACACTATAATTAATTGATTTGAGCTGTGTCACATTCATCCTTCTCTCTTCTTTCAGAGAAGATGTTTTACAATGCTCCATGGTCGGTAGTTCTGATTTAGTGCAACTTCAAACTAAGGACAAAGTAGTAATTCCAATATTTCTATCTTGACAAAGCAAAGTGTAGAGATACCAACATGATAAAAATAACAATAAAAACAAGAAAGGAAAGCTTATGAAGGCACAAAGTCATTCCATAACTTTCCAATAGTGGATCCTTGAGATACATAACAAGTGTTATATTAGAAATGCAAAAGTCTTCTAGATACATCACCACAATAGTTCCATGAATAGCGTGAACAAATGCAAGCACAAAGTCTTGTAGTTTATCCACCAAAGGTTACTCAAACATAAACTTAAATTCAAAGTAAAGAATGTAACACAAAGTTCACGTAGATTTACTTGAAGCCCTTAGATCTCACACACCAATTACCACCAATATTAATCAACTTCAAAAGACAATTGCACCAATGTAAAGTCTGGTATACAACTTCCTTCTTTATTGATAAGATTCAAATTCACAAAGTTGAACACAAAGTTTCATACATTTGTTACAAAATGAGCAGCACTTCGTTGCTAGAGATAAAAGAAAAACATTACAATAGAAATCCCTCATATATATAGAGGAGAGGGATGAGAAAATCTAGGAAATCAATTGAGAAAGGTTAGGAAAGTTAGGTGAGTTAATTAAGGAAAATCTCACCTAAATTTGACCAAATTCAAAGTGTAATTTGTCTTCACGAAATTACATCTCTAATTTTTCGTTGTAATTACATTTTGAGAAAATATAATTAAGATGTCAAAAAATATCTACAAGATGCATCAAGGGAAGCATCAAAAAGTTCAATACTGGAGATTAGGAATCTTCATGGTTCCTTGCTTAGGCACAAAGGTCTTCATACTTCTTCTTGGTCTCTTGTATGAACGCATCATTTGGGCCGACAATGTAATCTACAAGGGTGTGAACTCTTGTGATTGACCTTCTGGTGGATGAATGGTTTTTCTTTCTCCCACGAAGATGCACCTTGAAATTATCAAGTGTCAACCGTATATCGCAAATGATATGTATTGAGGCTTTCGAAAAACTATCATCCTCAACTTGTTGCATCATAGATTCTTTGTAGATCTAGGATAGTTCACTGGATCAGAATATGTCACCTTTAGGATCACTTGATGAAATTTGGAGAGAAACTGCAAGGATGGTGAATCAATAGGTGTTAGCAGAAAAAGTAGAAGTGGGAAGCATGAAGTGAGAAACGATGTTGAGCAAGTGTGAAATGAGCAACTAGGCACAGAAAATGATGAAAGAGTGAAGAAACGACATTCAAAGTGAAAAGGAAGTGATTTGGAAAAGTTTTAAGGAAAAACTTCCAAAAGTGTAAGGGCATTGAAAATCAACGCCCTTGCACTTAGTGTGAAAGTTTGCAAAAAGGTGTTAGGGCGTTGATTTGCAGCACCCTTACACTTAGTCTCTTGAAGATCTCATGTGGTAAGTGCAATGGTGAGGAAATTAAGTGCTTTGACATTTGAGAAGATCACTCTAGTGTAGGAGTTAGTGAAAAACTTGAATGGGAGAACGAGTTTCTTCAATGCCATGAAACTTGTATGCCTCTTTGTAAAATGATGAAACCTCATGGCAAAATGAAGTGGAGGAATGAACTAAAAGTCAATTAAAATCACTTAAAAGTGATTTGGGAGTGTCATACATGAACAAAAGTCATGCAACTAATTAAGGCATAAAAAGTGGCACAAAAGTGCAAAGAACTAAAAAAAGAACACCTGAGGCAAAAATTGGCTAAGTCTGGAAGAAAAGTACAAGGGCGCTAAAAATCAATGTGTTTGCACCAAAAAACATTCACTTAAGTGCAGGGGGGCTGATTTTTAGCACCCTTGCACTTTTGATACTTAGACAAAATTTCAAAAAGGCTAGAGCATTTTTTTTCAGACAACTGCACTTTTCACTATTTCACTAAGTATCAACAGTGAGAGCTCGTGAAGGTACTCATTTCAAAGATCTTTGTGAGGTGAACGTAAGGGGATGCTCAAACTAACTGTTTGAGGCTTTGGAATGCACTTCAAGGTGGATTGAAAATCACCTCATTTTGTGTACTTGAACTTCACGAACCTAGGAAATGAACAAGTTTCATAGGGGGGTTATCCATGGAATGAGCACTGCTAGATTCCATGATAACAAATCCCCAATGGTCACCATAGCAAAACCAATGGAAACCTCAATGGAAAAAAGGCCAGCAATGGAAAAACCAAAATATGAATTATCAACAACCACAACAACCTTTGCAGCCACAGTAGCAAGCCATCATGCCCAAGCTAACAAATCCATCACCTCAACCACCTAAAGAACCTCAACTGCTAGACTAACCTGCACCTAACTCAAATAACAAACGTATTCAACAAGCCTATACTAATGAGGCTATTCAATACCCTACTTATGGGGTAGAGGTGAGTGGTTTCCACCTTAGATCAAGGGAACAATTGGTTGGACATTCATCCCCTTAAATCATAGATTTGGTTGATGAGGAACCCACAATAGATGCATTGGACAACAAACCTAAGGGGATTGATTCAAACCAGGATCACCCATCTAATACAAGTATAGAGCCTCCTTTCCTTTAAATATTAGTTGTGCAAATACATCAAACCCAAGTTCAAATTGACTTGTTGGGATAAATTAAGGATTTGTGTATAAAGATACCCCTCATCCAAGCCATCAAGGAGATTCCCATCTACACTAAAATAGTGGGAGAAATTTTTCTTAAAAATACAAGAAGGAAGAGAAAATACCCTCAAACAATACATGTCTTAAGGAAACTTTATGACATTATCTTGAGAATTATAACTATCCCTAAGTATACAAATCATTGGAGTCCTATAGTAGATATTAAGATTTAAATGACACTCTCATAAAGAATACCTTCATTGAATTGGGGGTAGATATTAATGTGATGACTAAGGAAACAATGCAGCTATTACAGTTATTAAACCTTAGACCTACACCCATTGTTCTACAATTGACAGATAGGTCAATAGTTAAACTTGAGGGCATCATTGTTAGATTCCTAGGAGTACCCTATAGATTTCATGGTATCGCAGCCAAAGGCTAACCTTGCAAGCTATCCCCTTATTCTAGGAAGACCATGGTTAGCAACAATAGATATATTTATAGGTTGTAGGTCTAGAAACATGATTATGTCAAATGGAAATGTGACTAAAAAGTTAGTCCTTTATCCACCAACCCAGCCCTATGCATACTTAGAGTAGACCATTTGACCTACCCAAGATGAGGAAGATCTGCACTCCTTGCGAACCCTCATGACTATTGAACATAGCCTTTTGTAAGGAAACCAAGATGATGATGAATTGATAGAGCACATCATAAAAAATAACTATGGTAAGGATTTGTAGCAACAAGACTGCTTAACATGTGTACAAGATCCTTTGCAGAATATTATCCTTCCCAGTTCATCAAAGTCAATATCCCAACTTTTATATTCCTTGCTACCACAATAATGTGTCCCAAACATAGTAGCACTTGAACTTTCATCTGTGCAAACAACATCCAAGACTTTGGAAATCATGCCAGGTAAAACGTTAAATGTTAGCAATGAATTAATTGTTGAAAAATATATTTTTGTGACCGTTGTGTTGAAGGAACACGCAACAACCTCTACATGGGATTACAATGACATGAAGTGGATTGACCCAGACTTGTGCATGCATAGGATATACATTAATGTTGGTTTCAAACCAATCAGGTAACCCTAAAGGAGAATGAACCCTACACTAAGATACATAGTCAAAAAAATTACAAAAATTGCTTGATGCAGCTTTCATTTACCCCATTTTTTATAGTTAATGGGCGTCACTTCTAGTTATTTTCCCAAAGAAAGGAGGGAATTGGAGAGTGTGTGTTGATTATAGAGAATTAAATGTAGCCACTGGAAAAGACCACTTTCCACTATCATTCATTGATCAAGTGCTTAACTCCCTAGCATGTAAAAGGTACTTCTCCTTTCTAGATGGATTCAGTGGCTATATCCAAATTATAATAGCTCCAAAGGACCAGGATAAAACAACCTTTACATGTCCTTGGGGCACATATGCTTATTTTTTTCTTCCCTTTGGGCTATGTAATGTTCCAGCCACTTTCTATTTAGGGCAGTGCTGAGTATATTCTTAGATTTTGCTTATGACCCCATGGAAATCTACATGGATGATTTCACAACTTATAGGAAAACATATGATGAAGCACTTAATAACCTAGATAAAGTCTTAAAAAGGTGTCAAGAACACAACCTATCCCTGAGTCATGAGAAATATCTCATGATGATTATCCAAGGGATTGTCCTAGGAAACTTTGTATCAAGTGAAGTGATTTAAGTGGATCCAAAGAAAATTGAGATAATCTCCACACTCCCTATGCCACAAAAACAAAGAGATGTCAGGATTTTTCTAGGACATGTTGGCTACTATAGAAGATTTATTCAGGACTTTAACAAGATTGCAACCCCTTTATTTTTTTTACTCACAAAGTTTATAGAATTCAAGTGGACCACAAAATTTCAACACTCTTTTGAAGCACTCAAGACAACATTAACCAAAACACTTGTCTTGAGAGGACCAAGTTGGACCTTGCCTTTCCACATATACACAGATGCTTTTGATTTTTCTATAGAAGCAGTGATACACGAAAGGTAATAAAGAGTATGCTATAGATTACATCATCAGTAATTTGAAAGGAGCATAACTCAACTACATAGGAATAGAAAAATACATGTTGACAGTTTTCTATGCAATCAACAAGTTCAAACACTATATCATAGGATATCCAGTCTTCATCCACACTGATCACACTACAATAAGGTATGTAATGAATAAACTTGTTGTTGGTGGTAGACTTGTCAGATGGTTGATATTGATTCAATAATTTGACATCACTATAGAGGCCCACTAATATTCAATAAACTTGGTGTCAAACACACAATTCAAAGGGGATCCTAACTAAATAGTCCACTAAACCCTTGAAATACCTTCATTTAATTATCAACCAGGGCTAATGTAATATTTTGATGATGCTGGCACTATATGTGCAATCAGAGACTCTTCACTACCTATAGCATCCTAGCATTGGTGTTTACACATGCTAGAAATCATAAATTGTATAACAATGAAAAGAAGTAATGTTGAAGCTATTACTATGCATACCTATAACTGAAGACTGTGACTAATTCACAATCATGAAATGGATTCTATAACTAATGAATACTGCTAACTTGACTAATTTGACTCACTCTGGAGGACAATACACGGAAACAATTAAAGCATGAATATAGGACATGATCTTATTCACAATTTCATTCACATTCACCACATGAAGAATCTGATTATGACAAACATAATCATGAAAATAACTATTGTAACAAAAATAAATGTGTAAAAAGAAAAGTGGCGAATAGTTACCTTGAGTGACCCTTTCTAAAGTGACTGTCTCCACAGGATAAACTCAAATGTAGCTCCTCAAACTAATTTAACATAACAGTGACTAAAAAGATCTTCATTACATAACTCAAGATATCACAATCCAATAAGGTTCTTCTGAAATATCTTATTCATAAGAACATGATTTGAAAATAATTTTTTTTTGTGCAAAAATAGAAACTAACTGAACATATCTATCTTCTTGTATAGGATCGAATTTCCACCCCTTGTGAAAATTCCCCTTTTGTGTACCCTCACCTTAGAAAATCAAACCTGAAGGCGAAATTCCACATCACCGACCTACCTTCTATCCACTTGCCACGTGCTTTGTGTTGGTAAGGGAATTTTTGTCAGGGATGTCTATGCGGCATGCAGACATCTACGTAGCACACAAATGTCTACGCAACATGTTGTCATCCCTGACAGGTTCCTGCCTCTAGAGTCCACAGAGATGTTACACTCATTGGGGACAAATTGTAATGCCTCTGTATGACCAACCGACCCAAAAATGGCTTCTTTCCCTCTCATTTTGGCCTTCAAAGGCATTCATTTCACACTCACTTCATCTCTTAGCAATTTCTCCATCTTCAACATTCTCTTGAGCATTCTATTCACAATTCTAGCAGCTTTCACAATTCCATTGTGCATTGTAGCAAGCTTGTTACTCTACTCATTTCATCCTTATGTGTGTGGTGTTATCATAGAAGTTGCAAGCTTGGAGTCTTGTGAGACCTCCCTTCGTCACCGTTGCAGCTGTGGTGACTTTGCCAAGGTTTTTGCTTGCATTATCCCTTTTGGCCTTAAGATCCTTTGGGTGGAAGTGGTAACACTTCATCTTTCCTTTTGTGATTTGATTGAGTAGTATAGCATCTTTTTTAGTGTTCAATACTTTCCACTTCATTTCCTTTATCGTAATTTCTTCTTTGTGGCTTTTTTGGCTATCCATGGAGGTGGAAACACCAAACCAGGGTTCGACTGAGGTAAACCCCTATACAACCCAACATTTTTCCCCTCTTGCTTGTGTGTAGGTGAATGTGCACGTGGAGCTTGCTGGCGAACTAGTGCTTTTGTGAGTTGATATTTGTCACCCTTGTATTCAAATACCTTTTTTATCATTTGCACACTTACTTTTCCTAATTTATCATTTTGTTCATCTCGTTAAAATTAGTTAGCTAGGAAGTTTAGTAGGTTTCTAGATTTTTTTGGTTCATTTTACATTTTTTGGCTATACGGACACTAGCGCGTTGTGTTGTCGTCCTCAGACAGAGAGTTGTTTGAGGTGCAGTTTGGATTCCAAAAACCAGCTTGTCTAGCCCCATTCAAACTCTTGAATCTATAGAGTGACAAAAGAACTTGAGAGTTCTCTTCATTCTTGATTCTCATCCTAAAACATACGTTAGCTTGAGGTAAGCTAGGGAAGCCCTCTGCTCTTGGCTCTTTGTGACCTAGAGCCTTGGTGTGGTTGGTGCCCCTCTCTTACATTTTTTGGTGAACCCAACGTGAACAACATCTGTCCATTTTCCTATGTTGAAACCTTTTCCTTACACCCGGTGACTATTATAACCCTAAGTGTTGTGAAGGTTTATGAACATCACAACCTAGTCTGCGACTTCCAAGTACATTGTTAGGAGAAGTGTGTGACACCTACCGATGGAGAATATGAAGGTCACTTCTAGTTTCACCTCTAGCTTTTCCATTGGTTTGGCTATCAACTTTTCCCCTAGTTTTCCTATAGGTTGTACTAACGAGATGGATTTCGTAGACGAGACCATTTGTGCTCCTACCCCTCTAGCATCCCCAATGGCTTTGTCTGTAGATGAGGATGATGTTGTGCACATCCCTGCGAAAAACCTTTTTGCATTGGATAATAGACTGTTAGACCTTGAGAATCATTTGGAGAGAGCACCAAACATGTTGAGAGCTGCTAGGCTTACTAGCAAGGTGAGACATCTGCTAGGAAAGGATCAAAGAGGCATAGAGTTCTTACGTGGCCTTGCGATCTAACCAAATCTTATATCCCTTCGTATAATTCTAGATCAGGTACTAACCAAGGGGAAGTGCTCAATTCCTATGAAAGATAGATAGGCATTTCAATTCCTACCATGTATGTATGCATGGCTGAAATAGGCCTCACAATCAGTGTCTCCTCTACTTCTTCAAAGGCCTAACACTATCAAGGTGAGTAGAATACCCCTTGGTTTTAGCTTCACCCCTCCTACTACCCCTAGTGGTGGAGGCTCCAATGGAATGAGTGGTGGTGGCTTTGGTAACGAAGGTATCACTGGCGGAGGTGGCTTTGGTGGAGGCCATGGTGATGGATCTGGTGGAGGCCCTATTGGAGGTGGTGGCTCCGGAGGTGCTTCCAAGGGTGGTTTTGGTAGTAGTGGTTCTGGTGGTTCCATTGGGCCTTTGTCATCCTCTAACCCTATTCTAAATTCCCTTCTTTAGAACAAGGGTTGGATGCAAAACCAGTTGGCGAGCCTTTCCCAGGCTTCCGCCCACCTATCTTTCAACCTTTCTTCCAACATTTCCCATTATTGGTAGCAATCTTGAGTACTCCCTTCCCACAAGGAATGGAGATCCCTAAGTTTGAGAAGTATGGTGGCAAAGGAGATTTTCAAACACATGTGTCATCCTTCAATGCCATGTGTACGGATTTCTTCCATCATGATGCTTTAATGGAAAAAATATTTCCTTGATCACTCAAGGATACAACACTTGAGTGGTACTGTTTCTTGTCGAATAATTCTATATTCTCATTTGATCAACTTGTTAATTAGTTTCTCCATTAGTTCTAGGATAACATCGGTCTGAATATGACCTTCCCAGATCTCATCCAATTTAAGTAGGGAGATAACGAGAAGATAATTCATTTTATAGTGTGATACCAAATGCTCTTTTCACATATCTTGTACCCACTTCCCGAATATGATGTGCAGAAGGTATTCATAGGTAACCTGCAAAGAGCCTAGAAGGAGAAATTTTCCCTAATGAAATACCCACCCTTCATGCATTTGTGTGCTACATTGCGAGAATATCAGTAGATGGTAGTTAAGTTCAAGGGATCCTCCTCATGCTCCCATTCAAAAGGAAAATCTATTATAGCCATCTCAGGAAAAGGTAAATTTGTTGCGAATGTAGTCGTTGTGACAAACAATAACAACCTTAGACCTAACATGAAGTTTACAAAGTTAACAAAATCTTATTCTTCCATCTTGCAAAAGTTTTTGAAGGATAAGATCATAACTTTGGACAACCCCCAACCTCTCAAGGAACCTTATCCTAATTGTTATGATGAGAATGCTTGTTGTTAGTACCATTGGGTTGATAGGCATGATACCGAGTGTTGTATGTGCATGCATCATGAGATACAGGATTGCATCGATGATGGTACCATTTGTCTCGATGGGACAAAACAAAATGTGAATAAATCAGTGGTGAAGGCCAATGGTGAGTTGCAGATCTACATAGACTCGTTTCCATCTCACTCTACTAACTTGATTATTGACCCCTCTAATTCTTCTACTCATCCCTCAGTGTACGTTAACATGGTTATGGTCACTTCCTCCTCACAACCTATGACTGGCTTTCCAGATGTGAAATTCACGTTGCAAGATTTTCCCTTGAATAACAGGCCCTCTCCCCTCTACATTTCTACTCGCATCAATGGAAACATTGTGATAGGGATCCTAGTTGACCCCGTGAGTGGAGTGAATATTATTACAAAGGAGACATTGTGGTTAAATTCATTGTAGAGGGAGGAATATGAATAAACAAAGTCTACCATTCATATGCTTGATGGTCTCTCTATTAATTTGTATGGATCAATGACTCTTTTCATCCTAGTTGGACTTAGGGTTGTGGATACTACCTTTGATGTTATTCCAGAATCTGATTTGTTCAGGGTGAAGTTAGGCATCCCATAGATAGCTTCCATGAACAGAATCACTTTCGTTATGCAAAAATGTTAAAAATTCTCCCACAAATGTGTTGTGCACATCGTGCATGACATTGGATACCAGCCATTGGTATCCCATGGGGGTTATTCATTGGATCATTTTTGGCCCACCCCAGTTAGTCTGCTTCACCCTAGAATAGACCTACTTTACTGAAACTATGTGAAGTATAAGACCATGGGTAAGGGATAGCTGAAAGTGACCCCTTTGATAGTGCAGCAACAAGTTACCTCCTCTTCTCAAAAGGGAAAGGAGAGGCCTACCCATCCTCAAGGTGCCTCTTCCACTCCCCTTTCTGAAGAGGAGTTTTGAAGGACTACCCCTGGCTTTCACATAAGAAGTATGATGGTGCCTGCTTGGCACAAAGCTAAGATTAGGATATCAGACCTTCTTACTATGCCTCCTAGACCTTGGCCCTACCTGCATGGTAGAAGGGAAGGTCCCTGCAGGGAATCCTCTATGTCTCAATCTCCATAGCCTCCAATCACTCCTTCCCCCAAGGAAGTGAATTGGAAGAAGCTTGCCATTGAGGTTTTAGAGCCAACTCCCTTTGTTTTCATTTCAACCTCTTCCCAGTCTCTCCCTCCTGCTCTCGTCCAAGAGTCCATCCCTTCGCTAGAGACGGTCATGATGGACCCTCCTATAGTTGAGAAGGAGCCTTTTGTCCCTTCTCAGCTTCTAGTCTTTGGCTCTCAGAGTTGTAGAACCCACCTTGCACATGAGTGCAAGTGTTAATGAAAGGATTTGGTGACTGAGCAGGTCACTTTGTAGAGGAAGGAAGGAGAGCTGATCACCCCTGTTTTAGTTCCTCCTACTATGTCCTCCTCTCCCATCCCCTCTACCTCAGTTCAATTGAATTCAGTTCTGCTTCCAACTCTTGTTGTGAGTGTGAATGCCCTTGACCCTAAAAAAGGTATAGTTGTTTATTGCTCCCTTGATCGAGCCACCTCTCTTGATGTCCCTTCCAGACATCCTAGCATTCCTGAAGCCTGTGGATATGCCAAACACCTTAGAGGTTTTTGCCATGGTTTTGTGCTCCTCCATGCCTGTTGCCTCATTCATGGGGAGTTCATATCCTCTAATGAAGTAGAAGGTGGAGGTTGGCCCTTCTAGCAATGGGGGGTGTAAGAGGATTCCACCCTCTTCAAGGGGTGGTTCTGTGTTAGCATGTGTCGTCCTTGTGACAGAGGAAGCTCCAACGTTCCCTGAGTTCATCATTGCTCTCGAGTCACTCGGTGAGTCCAGCAATGAATCTTGGGCATTGCCTCCCTCGCCTACTGAGGTAACACATGAAACTCTTGTGAAGTGCATGTTTAACTCTTTGGATAAGGTCCCAACCCTATCGGTGATCTTTGCGAAATCACTAAATTTTTGTCCACAAGAACCGAGTGGAGGAGACCCCGAAGAGTCTCCTTCCTTGGCCCTTGTTGCAGAAGGGTTGGAGGGTTCACCCTTTAACATTCCACCATTGCAGGCTCATCCACCTTCCACGTACAATGATCTAGATTGTGATGCAGATGAACTCTTGGTCGATGAGTGTTAGGGGGGTGCCTCTTCTTTACCTTTATATTAGGTGTGTGTTTATTGTGATGTTTTCCCCTATGTTTGCATTATATGTTCCTAGATGACCCTTGTCACCCTTGTAGGTGTTTGGATACATGAGTGATTATGTGTTGTAAAACTTCCTTTATTGTTCCATCATTCTTCCTCTATTATGTGTATTGGTTTTCGGAAAATTGGGGACATTGCAAAGTGTTAGGGGCATTTAGGATTTTCTTCCATGTTGACCCAATTTTTTTTTCTTCTCATGCATTCTTCATATGGTCTGATATAGTAGGGGGTTGATGACAGTTCATATATATACTATTACTATACTTATATATATTTATGAGCAGCTCTAACCCCAAAATATCATATCGCCCTTGTGCCCTTTGTTTGTGATGTTATTGTTTCTTCTACAGTTTTGTTATATTTCTCTCTTCTTTGCTTGAGTTATCCCTCATGTGTGCGACACCATCACTTTCATAATATTTCAATTTTCAGAAAACACATTTGTAGCCAACGAATCTTTTCTCAAAAATCTTTGTAAACTTTTTCAAAAATTACATTCTCAACAAGGACCCCTAGTGGAACCTGTTTCCTTCATCATGGGTTCATAAAGAAATAACTTGAAACTTTCCTCCAAGGAGGGAGAAAATTTTCTTGCGGGAGAAGCCTCGACCTTCCCCTCACGAGGGGGAATTTTCTTCCTTTCGAATTCCTTGATGTAGTGAACATCCTTCGAAAGGATTCCTTGATGATTGAATGGATTTGTGAAAAGCATTCTCACACTTTCAAACAATGTGTTCCTTGTGAGAACCCCTCTTCTTTTGACAAGTTCCCAAGGGACCCCTTTAAAAGCCTTTCAATTTGTTGACTGTCTACATGACTATTTGTCTATTTGCCTATGTGGCTGCTTTTTGTTTTCTGACATGTTTTATATGTGGATTAACATGTTGCTTTGCAGGTGCGCCTGCGAAGTTTTTTTCCAGTCCAACTTTGGGGAGTCCCCTTTCACTAGGCTTCCTTCATGAGAGAGTACTTGAGGGAATTCCTTCTTTGCAGGTCTGATGGCCTGTGAAGCGCTTGCATCTTACAGGATTTGTCCATCATTGGTCTATGGGCCTTTAGTGTACTTTGTTCAACTTTGTAGTTCCACAAAGCTACGGAGTCCTTTTGTTCAAACCTCCTCAAGAGAGAGGACCTGTAGAGTCCTTTTCCTGCCCTGCACTTTCAAGTTCGCCAGATTGCGGTCTACTTCCTGAATGGTTCAGGTATACATTTCTAACTCTTCGATCTACTTTACCAAACACTCATTGATACTTGTGTTTGCTAAAGTGGAGGCAAAATGTATAGAAACAAATTTGCACCCCTTGTGAAAATTCCCCTTTTGTATACCATCACCTTAGAAAATAAAACTCGATGATGAAATTCCACATCACCCACCTATCTTCCATCCACTTGGCACATGCTTTGTGTGTCAGTGAGGGATTTTTTGTCAAGGATGTGAGTGCGGCGTGTGGACATCTATGCAACACACTGTTATTAGGGAAAATTTACATTAAAAAATGGGCCTTCTAAGGAACTCTAAAAAAATAAAAATAATCTCAAATAATACAAATTATTTAAATATAAAAATATAAATTACTTAACTACATGAGTTAAGTGGGGACACATGTTTCTATTATAATTCCTTAAAAAACTCAAGTACATTATTTTTTTAAAAGTGGTAACATACATTTTTATTGACAAACTCAAGTTCGCTTTTCTTTTTAGATTATTTATTTTCTTGATTTTTTATTTTTTATTTTTTATTTAAAAAATATTAAACTCATGTTCATTTTTAAAAAAAAGTGGTAACATATATTTCTATTATAATTTATTAAAAAACTCAATTTCATTTTCTTTTCTTGATTATTTGTTTTTATTTTAAAAATGGTAAAGTAAAAGTAACTTTAGATATTTTATTTTATACTTAATATTTTATTTTATATAAAATTTATATACTAGTATATTTATATTTCAAAATATATATATCTAAAGTAGTCAAGGGATATCTCTTTTCCATAGTTTATTTGATTTTCTCACTTTTTTTTCTTCCATCATTTTTATTTTTTATTTTTTTATTTTTTTTGTTGGTTTGATATTTTTGGTGATTTTCTCCAACTTTTTCCCCTTCCAATTGTTTCCAATTTTTCCAATTTCTTTTTGGTTTTATTTTTTTCTAATTGGTTTTTTGGTTCATGTGATTTTCTCATCTTTTGCTTCTTCAACGGTTTTTATTTTTGTTTTTTCAAATTTCTTTTTTGGTTTTATTTTTTATTTCTTTTTGGCATTTTAATTTGTGTAGAAAAAATGAGTGCTCCCATCCCCGCCCATAACACTTATCGGCATAATTAAATCAAGTTTCATATTATAGATTTATGATTTTATATGTTTAAATTTATGATTTTATAGATTTAGATTTATTATGTTATGTAGTTTATTTAAATAAACACATTTATAAGTTTTATAAACAATGGAAAAGTACAAGTAACTTTAGATATTTTATTTTATACTTAATATTTTATTTTATATAAATTTTATATATTCAATCAAATTCCATATTATAGATTTAGATTTATTATGTTAAATATGTTTATAACAAAGAACCGATCACCTCACTTTCATATGCTCCCATTAAGCCAATTTTTATGAAGCTTGAACCTGCAAAAACAAATGAAAAATGGACTAAATTTGTTTCATAAAAATAATTTTATAAAATAAGAAGCAGAGATGAATTTTATTACAAATTAATTTCATTCCAAATTTTTACAATATTTTTAAGAAAAGTTTTGTTAAAATATATTTGAAATACTTTTTATATATTTTTTTGTTTTAAGAATGAAAATATTTTAAAAAATATATAATAATTTATATAATAGAACTTAAGAATATAAATCTAAAAAACAAAAAAAATATTTTATATTTAGAAAGATGAATGAGATAGAATAGGATATGTAGAGTTAAACTAACCATTATGAGTTAATTCATAGGATTTTAGAAAGTTTTATTTTATAAAATAAATAATTTTATTTTTATTTTGGATGATGTCACTGTAACGGTTGATGTCATCTTTTAATTGATTTTTGATAACTCAAAAAGTTGATGATGTCATCCTTAGGAGGCCCATTTTTTATGTAAATTTTCCCTAATGTCGTCCTTGGCAGATTCTTACCTCTAGAATCCGTAGAGACATTACACTCCCCATTAGGGAGGAATTGTAACACCTTTGTGCAACCAACCGACTCAAAAATGACTTCTTTCCCTCTCATTTTGGCCTTCAAAGGCATTCATTTCACACTCACTTCATCTCTTAGCAATTTTTCCATCTTCAACATCTCTTGAGCATTCTATTCACAATTCTAGTAGCTTTCACAACTCCATTGAGCATTATAGAAAACTTGTTACTCTACCCATTCCATCCTTTTGCATGTGGTGCTATCACCAAAGTTGCGAGCTTGGAGTCTTGTGAGACCTCCCTTCGTCACTGCTAAAGCTATGGTGACTTTTCCAAGTCTATTGCTTGCATTCTGCCTTCATTGGCCTTGAGAGCCTTTGGGTGGAGGTGGTAACACTTCATCTTTCCTTTTGTGGTTTGATTGAGTAGCATAGCATCTTTTTTGGTGTTCAATGCTTTCCATTTCATTTCCTTTATCATATTTTCTTCTTTGTGGCTTTTCTGGTTGTCTATGGAGGTGGAAACACCAAAGCGGGGGTTTGAATGAGGCAAACCCCTATATAGCCCAACATTTTTCCCCTCTTGCTTATGTGTATGGTAATATGCATGTGGAGCTTGTTGGCGAACTGACACTTTTATGAGTTGATATTCGTCACCCTTGTATTCATCTACCTGTTTTATCATTTACACACTTACTTTTCATACTTTATCATTTTTTTCATCTCGTTAAAGCTAATTAGCTAGTAGTTTAGTAGGCTTCTAGAATTTTGTACTACATTTTACATTTTTTGGAAGTACGGAGGCTAGCATGCTAGAGAGATTCCAACACACCGTACCATTGTCCTAGACCCGCATTGCCATCCTTAGACAGAGAGCGGTCTGAGGTGTAGTTTGGATTCCAGAAACCAACTTGTCTAGCCCCATTTAAACTCTCAAATTTGTAGAGTGATAGAAGCACTTGAGAGTGCTCTTCATTCTCAATTCTCATCCTAAAACATACATTAGCTTGAGGTAAGTTAGGGAATCCCTCCACTCTTGACTCTCCATGACTTGGAGCCTTGGTGTGGTTGGTCCCCCTCTCTTACACTTTTATGTTTTCTATTTCAACCAACTAACTAACTCAACCTTCGAACAATTCGTATAGGTGCAAGGGAGTCTTATTAGAACAAGGACTCAAAATATAAATCTAATCATAAATCACCACTCCCTACATAATAGAGCATGATAGAGTTTGAGTAACTAAAAACACAACTAAAAAGGTAGAAGAATTTGAATAGGACTGTAATTCTGCTGCAACAGTTAAAACTAAAATGTGGATTGTGGAAACAGTCATGTTGGATTTCCAATTGTGGTAGAATTTTTCTCCTCTAGTAGTCTTATTAAATGATGTGACAATTCACAATCATCTTGACAAATAGACTGCCTCCAATTATGCAATTGTTGTGTTCTTCTAACATCCCCTACATCACTATCTAAAACTCCCTTTCACTATGGGATATGCCTCCTAGTTGTTGTGGGCTATAGTATTCTTGCTCTAGCTCCTTGGCTGCAAATATTTCGTTCACACAACATCTACACAATACTAAAACCATATATTAAATTTATAGATATTCATTGCATTTCATACATATTCACATATTAACCATACAAATAACTATCATATCATAATCATATTTCCTTAGACTTAAAACTAGGTTCAAGTTAGCATAATGATCATAAAAGATAGTAAAGTTTCAAGAATATGTAGCAAATAAATATCTAGAGATGTCTAAAAGTATAAACTAAAACAACACAAAACTGACTAATAGTTGGACTCATCATTCCCCCTAGTTAAATATTTGCTTGTCCTCAAGCAAAGCCATTTGAAGACTAGAGGTTGTACTGCAAGGTCATCTCCTTGAGGTATGTGATCACATTCACTCATTTTAGTTTCCTCAAGTAGAAACCTCTATAGCATGAAAGTCTCGCCCACCTAACATCCTCAACTTCATCCTATTATTCATTTTGTTCTCTTGTCCAATGGGGTACTGGGTAGAGAAGAATATGCAAAGAGAAGGTAAGATGTACCCATTCAAGTGCTTTTTCTTTTGCAATGTCCATGTACATGTGATTTATTTCAAGCATATCTATGAAGTTATATATAGAGTGGGGCTTCTTTTTTTGCAACTCAGAAGTCAAACTGTCTCATCTTGCATAAACCGATAAGAATGATGAATGAGACCTATAGTTAGTCCCTTCATGCCTTCATAATCATTTATCATCAAATTCATAATCTTCCTACCTACACTTTTATACTTTAGAAGCTCGATCTATTCTTCTATTATCATACTGGGGTTCTTGGATTCCTTTTTTATTTGGAGAGCAATTGATTTCACTCACTCTACATAATCTTGCATAATCTCACCCCTTTATATTTTATTTCTAAAGTAAGAAGCTAGTGCCCCGACTTTTAAATCACCCAAAAATAGCAATGGGTTCCACTCTATATTATCTGGCACAACATAATTATGTAAGTAGAATTCACATAACCGATCTTGTGCATCAGGCGTAGCATCAACAAAAATATGTAAAAATTCAAACTTTCTACTCATGGCAATTGGTAGGATGCTAATTAGTTGACTAAATTGAAAGCTCGGGAATTTCTCCTATAAAAAGAAAGCATACACTATAGCAAGAGGTATGCACTTGATAATTTGAGTAGCCTTGTCTACTATTTCCTTAATCTTAATTGTCAGCTTTTTCAACTCAATTTATTTATTTTCCAGTACTCTGTTATGTTATGAAACCATTCTTTCTTTTTCCTTCTCCCATTTTTCTTTTTGTTGGGAGAATTATTGAGTTACCTTGCATAACTGGTAGCCTAGAGACATAGTAGTATGAAAAATTGGAGTTCTTACAATAGGGGGTCTTTTGTTTGTAGCTATGATTTCTGTGTTTCTTGCCTTCACTATGGAAAGTTGTGAAAGTAAGTCCAATTTAGAGTCATGCTCATAGTTGTGAAGTTTCTCCTCTAACTCTTTAATCTTCAAGTCCCTTTCCTTATCTCTTAGTTCATATGTCCTTACTAGTTTCTCTAACTATTTAACTCTTTCTAATGCTTCCTATAACTCCTTACATTCCTTTCTTCTATAAAAAAATTCTCATATTTTTTCCAAAAAATGGTCATCACCAACCCTAGTATATTCTCAACCCTCGTTGTCAGGGCTTTGTGGGGTTCTCTTGTTTTATTAGCAACAAGAATATCCTTTGAATCAAATTTAGAGGTGATTGAAATATACCATTTTATTTTAATAGGTGTATGCACATCCTCAAAAATATTTTTCTTTCAAGTTTGAATCTTCCACTGTTACAATATTTTCTTCCTCCTATTTCTTGATACTACCCCTCATAACACCCTTATTTTTTAGGCATTGTGAATGCCTTGGATGGGTGGGTTTTATTCTTCTACACTTTCTTGGGTGCAAAGGAAGATCCACCTTTCCTCTTTCTTGTTCTTGGTATCTTGGAAGAAGTTGTGGTTTCCTAGACATCCTCTGCTATAGGTTGCTCAGAGGTTGCAGGTGGTGACCTTCACAGACTTTGATCCTTTGGTTTTCCCCTATTGCAGTCAAGTGAAGAAAAAGATGAACCAAAGTGCATTTCCCTTAATGATGCAACAAGTGATTCCAAATTCTTTGGGACAACTAGTTTTTCAAGAATATTACTAATGATCACAACTTAAAAATATTTCCCAAGAAACATGTGGGTACTGAACCCGTAGATTTATTTTCACCAATAGGGTAACTAAACAATAGTGTAATAGTGTTGTATTGTTTCTTTTTTGTTTATATTCAGACCACATTCTCTTCAATAGGTTATAAAGGAAACTGGGCACATTAACCCTTACATCATGATGAAGGTGACTCAAAATCTTGAAATGCACTATGTATAAAAGAGATTTTATACCATGAAATGTAAGGTATTTAACAATATAAGAGGTAGCCAAAGCCCATACCCATGGTAGTGATAATCTTTTGATACCTTGGGATGTTGAGTTGAGGTTCTCTTTATGCTCTCTAAATTCATCCCTAACAGCTACTACATTTTCCCTAATAGGGAATTTAGCTCCTTCTCTTGGTAAACCAGATACCTCTGCAATTGTAGCTTCCAAAGCATATACCCTTAACCCTCAAACAATGGCTTCATCATGCTAAAGTGTCTCTACAAATGGTTCTGGAATATCTTCATTATACATTGTCAACTTCAGGAAATAGTCCAGCCATCTTGTATTTCTAAAAATAGGAAAGATCAACCTATCTTCTAATATCTATTGATGTGCAGATGGTTCTTTGTGAATAGTATATCCTCCCATAATGGTAAACTACTCTGATTTGTTCAAATTCTACAAATTTTTGTTCACAACTTCAACCTCACCACTCCTTCCTATCTGTTATACTTGAATTCTTAAAATTCTACTAGGAGTCTTGAAATTCAACTGCTATACTTATCTGTTAGAACTTAAATTGGCTTAGGCTATGGCTTGGAATTGGGAAAAAGATGACAAAAGGTTGCAGAAAGGCATAAAGGTATTTGGTGTTTTTGGTGGTGAAAGTTTTGAAAAACTTAGAAAATGCACTCTCCCCCCAACCAAATCCTTTAAGTGACCCCACTTAATTGTGCTTTACTAGGCTAAAGGTTTAATTACATGTAGTGGAAATAAGATAATGAGTATGAAGCATGCAAAATTAAATGCAAATATATCAAAAAACAATTACAACCTATGTTAATTATGGAAAAATAATATGTGTACTATCATCGTGAAGTGAACTAACTCAGTTCATCTGAAGTTGATTAGGAGTGTCTGAAGCTTGATTATGCTTTGACATTTGCTTAATTACAATAGGTGATGGATGAAGTGATAGGTTAGCAAGTGGTAATGAAAGGTTACGGAATGTACGACTTATGGGGTATGAAGCAATCTCCTGAATGCATAGAAATCAAGGAATGAAACGTGGTATGTGATAATAAAGTTGCATGCAATGACATGATTGACATTTGGTTGCATATATGGAAAAATATAATGTGCATTTTATTCATGGAGTTGCAGGTCCCTACTGCATCGTGGAGTGTATTTGAAAAGTATTGTCGATTCGGTTACATGTGCAGTGTGTGAATGTGAAGGTGGATAGAAAATTATACCTAGCTGACCTCAATAGGAAAGCTATGTAGCTCATCTACTGAGGCACTTGTAGAACTTGTAGTTTGTATTTTTGTATCTTTATTGTTTGTTATAATGTCTTCATCAGGATTATTGTCTTTGTCATGATCATTGTCTGGTTCAATGTCTTTATCTGAAGCATTGTGTGGTCTATGTTGTTGCATTAATGAAATGATAAAATCATCTTTCTATGTTGGCTTCTTGTAAATTTTTAGTCTATGGCCATTGATTAGTAGTAAAAATCTAACTGCATCTATAGTATGCAACTTGATTTCTCCATTTGGGAAAAAATTATCTATTTCATATGGTTTTAACCACCTTATTTGAAGCTTCCCTTTATAATTTTTGTACCTTGAGTCATATAATAAATCCCAATCACCCACACTAAATTCTTTTTTTTTTTGATAAAATGATCATGTCATTTTGTTCTCTATTTCTGAATAATCTCAGTGTGGTGCATAGCTTCCATTATATTATCTCATATAATTCATTCAAATCATGTAGTATTTATTTTTGTGCTATTGTCAGGTCCATGTTCAACTTCTCTTCTAAGTATCTTGTATTCAAATTCAATGGGTAGGACTACTATTTTATCATACACCAACTCATAGGTTGTAAAGCCTATTGTTGTCTTCCATGTTGTCCTATAGGTCCATATTGCCTTAGGTAACCTAGGTACCCAATCTTTTATGTGAATCTACACTATTTTGGTTAGGATGTTTTCAATCTCCCTATTTGTTACTTCTGCCTACCCATTGGCTTGGGGGTGGTAGGGTGTTGATTTTTTATTCCTTATTTTATACTCCTAAACCAATTTGGTAATCAACTCTGATGTGAATTGTGGACCTTGATCTATCAAAATTTCTCTTGGCACTCCATACCTTGTGAGTATGTCTTCATACAGTAATTTGGATACATTACTATCTCTAGAAAATTGCAATGCTTTGAACTCAACCCACTTTGTTAGATAATCTATGAAACTAGGATATACTCCTTGTTATTGGATGCTAGTGATATTGGGAGAATGAAGTCTATCCCCCATTTATCAAATGGTGCTAGTGCCAACTGTGGTTGTAAAGGTAGCTCATATGTCCTAGTTGACCTACCCATCCTCTAACATCTATAACATCTCCTTGTATATTTCAATGAATCCTTATGAAGAGTTGGACAATAATAGCCAGTGGTGAGAATCTTGAGTGTATTCCTCTTTGCTACAAAGTGTCCCCCATAGGATTCATCATGGAAAGCTTTGAGGATGTCAGTGACCTCATCCTCTCTTATGCATCTCCTCATAATATTTTTTGGATCTATATAGAATAAATAACTAGCTAGCTAGGAGTATGGAAAACTTTTTTGTACCAACTATCTCTTTTCTCTAGGGGAGAAATGAGGTGGTATCTATCTTGCTAGTAAGTAATTTTCAATATCAAAAATCCAAGTTTTCTATAGTGTTAGGTAAAATATATGTTCATCTAGAAAATAATCATCAACAACACCTTTTTCTAATTGAGTTGGTAACCTAGAGAAAAAATCTACCACCACATTTGCTTTTCTTGGCTTGTCCATTATGGTGATGTCAAATTATTGCAGTAATAGCATCCATCTGACAAGTTTGCCACCAACCATAGGTTTATTCATTAAATACCTTATTTAAATGTGATCAATGTGGATAAAGACTGGATACCTTGTGATATAGTGCCTAAACTTGTTAATTGCATTGATAACCGCTAACATCTTTTTTTGTGACTGTGTAGTTAAGTTTTGAGACTTGTAGGTTCTTAATGACATATTAAATAGCATACTCCTTATTACCTTCCTTTTGTCTAAGGAATTCTCCTATGGAAAATACAAAAGCATCTGTGTGTATGTGAAAAGGAAAAGTCTAGTTTGGTCCTCTCAAGATAGATTGTCAGAAATAGGATAAATGAAACCTGCATCAAGTAATTTTTGTAATTCAATATTGACTATACCTCATAGTGCAAGGTTCATTCTCCTTTGGGGTTGGCTAATTGGTTTGAAACCATCATTTATATAGATCCTATGCATCCATAGGTCTATATCAATCCCATTCATGTCATGGTAGTCCCATGTAAAGGTTGTTGTGTGTTCTTGCGACACAGTGGTTAGGGAAGTGTGTTGCTCAATAGTTAATTTGTTGCTAACATTGAGCATTCTACCTAGCATGATTTCTAAAGTATTGGAGGTTGATTGTATGGATGAAAGGTCAAGTCCAAAAATATCTAGGACACATTATTATGGAAATAAATAATCAAAAATTTTGGACACTGATCTTGATGAATTGACAGGTATAATATTCTGTAGAGGATCCTACAGACATGACAGAAAATTTTGCTATTGTGGGTTCCTACCATAATTATTCTATATAATTTGTGTAATTAAATCATCCTCATCTTGGTTGCTCAACAAAGTGCTACGTTCAATGGTCATGAGAATCTGTTAGGAATATTGGTCTTCTTCATCTAGGGTAGGCTAAATGGTTTGCTCTAAATCTGCATGAGGTTGGGCTGGTGGATAAAGAACCAATTTCTTGGTCACAATTCCATTTGAGATAAACATGTTTCTAGACCTACAACCTATAAATGCATAAGTTTTTTCTAACCATGGTCTTCCTAGAATAAGGGGATAATGTGCAAGGTTAACCTTTGGTTGCAGTACTATAAATTTTTTAGGTTACTCCCATGAATCCAAAGCTATGACCAAGTCCTCAATGATGCCCTTAGGTTTCACTATTGACCTATCTACCAACTATAGAACATTGGGTGTAGGTCTAAGGTTTACTAATTGTAGTAGCTGCATTATTTCCTTAGTGATCACATTAATGTATTCCCCCAAGTCAGTCTAGGTGTTTTTGAAGACGGTACCATTTATCTTAACATCCACAACTGGACTTCCAAGGTCTGTGTATTTAGAGACAATGATGTTCCCTAAAATAATGTCAACAAGATTCCCTAAGACATGTACAGTCTGAGGGTCTTTCCTTTTTCTCCCTAGATTTTTAAGACAAAGGTCTCTCACTATTTTTGTGTAAATGGGAATGTCCTTGATGTCTTGAATGAGAGGTATCTTTATACACACATCCTGAAGCTGCCCTAATAGGCCAGTTTCAGCTTGGTTCTGATGTTTTTGAATAGCCAGTCACTCAAGGAATGGAGGTTGTGGACTTGAAGTGGTCTGGTTCACTTTATTTGACTCAGGTTCCATAGGTGGATTTTCTAAGGCTTTTATTGAGGGTTCCTCATCTACTAACTCAATGATTTGAGGGGATGAAGGCCCAGCCAATATTTTCCTTGAATTGAGGTGGAAAACACTCACCTCTACCCCATAAGTATGGTATTGAATAGCCTCATTAGTGTAGGCATGTTGAATAGGCTTGTTATTTTGGTTAGGTGCAGGTTAGGCTGGCAATTGAGGTGATCTTGGGGCTGAGATGATGGATTTTTTGGATTGTGCATGATGGCATGTTGTTGTGGCTACAAAGGTTGTTGTGGCTACTAGTAATTTATATTCTAGTTTTTCCATTATTGGCCCTTTTTCTATTGATTTTGTTGTGGCCATTAGGGGTTGTAGTTAGATCCTTGAAATTTTTTGTTGTGGCCACATGTTTTGTTGTTATTGGTTCCAATTTGGTTGGGGATTTTTTCATTGGTTTGTGTGTTTTCCCAAGGATGAGGGTTCCAACTAGAAAATTTTTCATTGCTAACTAGAAATGGTGTATTGAAATTCAAAGGATCTTGAGGCATAACTTGTCTTGGTTTCCATGGCCTCCTTTGTGTAATGTAGAAGAGTCATCCATCTTCACCCTCCAATGCTTGAAAGTCTATTTTCCCTGGTCTATCCTCTGTAATACTGGTTACTCTTTTGCATTTACAATTTGCTTTTCTTTATCTGTAGTTAGGGAAGTATTGAATAAGGATTGCCTCTACCTGTTCTTTCTTTTTCTTCACATGTAGAGTGTCCAATTGGGTGGCCAAATGGCTTGTGATATCTTCTTTCATGTTGGATATCAAGTTACTCAATTCCACTCTAGAGACTCCATTAGATGTTTTTCTAATGGAAGATGTTCTTCCCCCCCTTGTCCTCTTGGTAAAGGTTCTTGAATAGTTTCTACAAACCTTGCAAATTTATTCAAAAGGTAATTGAGACACATCCCCTGACCCAATAAGGTTAAGGGCATCCATACAATCATCATTGAATCCTCTTAAAAACACCAATTTTAGGGATTCTTCTGAAATTATATTTTGTGGATTATTCTTCAAGAAAAATTGGAACCTTTCTACATAGTCCTCCAATGGTTCATCTTATTTTGAGACATCTTGAAAATTTCATCCCTTCTTTTGTCAACTCCTCTACAATATTCATGGTATTTCTCCAAGAACTTTGTCTTCATAGTGTCCCAATCTAGAACATCTCTTCCTAGACCCATAAACCATCTTAAGGAAACATCATTCAAGGTTGCTGGAAAAATTTTGAGTCCATGTGAATTTTTTGTGTAGTCATAACTTCTACACAGCACATCAAACTCAAACAAGAAGATATATGGATCCTTAGTAACCAAACCATAGAAGGAAGGCATGCTAAAGATGGTATATTCTTCAATACAGTTGCTCTCTTCTGGTTGGAAATGGGGAACTCAAAAGTTACATATTTTGGTGGGTCATCCACTACTGCATAAGCCATGGTTTGGAAGGTATCCTCTATATTTACAATGGATGTTGGTGAAAGGGAAAGTTCTTCTCCAGGGATACCCTCACTTTGATCATTGTAATCACCAGTGTCCTCTCTATCTTCATGTGATGAGGGGACAAATATTCCCAAGGTGTCTTGTTGCCTCCACATACAATAGGTGTGACTTTGTATAGCAATGGCTCCTACAAAATGTTAGTGAAATGTTATGGTATTGATGGAGTAAAATCTAATTTTTTCAATGCTACAAACAAAATACTAAACTATAAAAACTTGGAATAACAAAGATGATTCTTTGAAAGTAGCACCATCCCTGATAATGATGCCAAAAATGTATGGTGCTCACTAAACTTAGTGTCAAACACACAATTCAGAGGGGATCCTAACTGAATAGTCTACTAAACCCTTGAAATACCTTCATTTAATTATCAACTAGGTCTAACATAATATTTTGATGATGCTAGAACTGTATGTGCATTTAGAGACTCTTCACTACATATATCATCCTAGCATAGGTGTTTACACACACTAGAAATCATAAATTTCATAATAGTGAAAATAAGTAATGTTGAAGCTATTGCTATGGGTACCTACAACTGAAGACTTTGACTAGTTCACTATCAAGAAATGAATTATGTAACTAAACAATACTGCTAACTTGGATAATTTGAGTCACTCTAGAGGACAATGCATGGAAACAATTAAAGCATGAATACAAGACAAGATCTTATTCACAATTTCATTCACATTCACCATATGAAGAATCTGATTAAGATAAACATAATCATGAAAATAACTACTATAATAGAAATAAATATGTAGAAACTAAAGTGGGGAATATTCACCTTGAGTGGACCTTGCTTAAGTGATTTATCCAGAGGATAAACTCAAATTTAGCTCCTCAAACTAATTAAACATAATAGTAACTAAAATGATCTTCATTACATAACTCAATATATCACAATCCAATAAGATTCTTTTGGAATATCTTATTCATAAGAACATGACTGGAAAAAAAATGTTGTTTGTACAAAAACAAAAACTTATTGAACATATTTATCTATTGTATTTTCTATTTCAACCAACTTACTAACTCAATCACCAAAAAATTCATATAGGTATGAGGGGGTCTTATTAGAATGACTCAAAATAGATATTTAATCATAAATCACCACTCCCTACATAATAGAGCATCATAAAGTTTGAGTAACTAAAAACACAACTGAAAAGGTAGAAGAATTTGAATAGGACTATAATTTTGTTGCAATGGTTAAAATTGAAATGTGGACTATGCAAACAGTCATGTTGGATTTTCAATTGTGGCATATTTTTTTTCCTCCTGTAGTCTTATAAACGATGTGATCATTCACAATCATCCTGAAAAATAGACACCTCCAATTATGTAATTGTTGCATTCTTCTAACTTCCCCTACATCGCTATCTAAAACTCCCTTTCGTTGTGGGTTGCACCTCCTAGTTGTTGTGAGCTACAATCTGCTTGCTTTGGTTCCTTGGTTGTAGAGAGTTAATTCACATAACATCTACACAATACTAATAATCATAGATTAAATACATATATTCATAGCATTTCATACATATTCACATATTAGCCATGCAATAACTATCATGTCATGATCATATTTCCATAGACTTAAAAGTAGGTACAACTTTACATAATGATCATAAAAGATAGTAAAGTTTCAGGAATGTGTAGGAAATAATTATCTGGAGATGTCTAAAAGAACATACTAAAAATAAAAGAAACCAATTAATAGTTGGCCTCATCAATCACCATAGTGGATAAACCTAGAAAAGAAAATGTAGTGGCAGATTTTCTATCTAGACTGCCAAATCAATTAGTAGAAGATGTTGTTGATGATTATTTTCCATATAAGCATTTATTTTCTCTATCTCTGCACACACCTTGGTTTGCTAATATTGTCAATTATCTAGTAGCAGGACAAGTACTGGACCTCATTTCTCTCCTAGAGAAAAGAGACAATTAGTACACAAAATTTTTCCCTACACTTGGATAGTTGGTTATTTGTTTTACACAGGTCCAAACAATATTATGGGGAGATGCATAAGGGAATATGAGGTCTATGATATCCTCAATGCCTACCATGATGAACCCTATGGGGGAAACTTTGTAGCAAAGAAGACAACACTCAAGATTATCACCACTGGCTATTATTGGCCAACTCTTCATAAGGATGTAGTGAAATACACAAGGAGTTATGACAGGTGTTAGAGGATGGGCAAGCCAACTAAACCAGATGAGATGCCTTTGCAACCATAGTTAAAATTAACACCTTTTGATAAATGGGGGCTAGACTTTATTAGCACAATACCACCAACATCAAACAACAAGGAGTATATCTTAGTATACAAAGATTATCTAACAAAGTGGGTAGAAGTTAAAGCCTTGCAATTTTCCAAATATGGAAATATGGCCAAATTTATATATGAAGACATATTTACAGGGTATGAAGTGCCAATAGAAATTGTAATAGATCAAGGTCCCCAATTTACATCAGAGTTGATCATCAAATTGGTCTAGGAATATGATATAAGGCATAGGAAGTCAACACCCTACCAACCTCAAGCCAATGGGTAGGTGGAAGTAACAAATAGGGAGTTTGAAAGCATTCTAAGAAAAATAGTATAGATTCACATGAAGGATTGGGTAATTAGGTTGCCTGGGGAAGTTTGGGCCTATAGGACAACTTGGAAGACTACAACAGGGTTCACACCATATGAATTGGTATATGGAAAAATAACAATAGTTCCTATTGAATTTGACAAGACACTAAGGAAAAAAGTTGAATTGGATATGGAAATGACAACAACACAAATGGAGAGATTACATAATTTGAATGCATTAGATGAAATAAGGATGGAAGCTATGTACCACACTGAGGTTGTTCAGAAAAAGAGAATTAGATGGCATGATTAGTACATCAAAACAAAGGAGTTTAGTGTGGTTGATTTGGGTTTTCTCTATGACTCAAGGTACAAGGACTATAAAGGAAAATTATAAAAAAGATGGTTAGGACCATATGAGATACAACAAATATTCCCAAATGGAGCAGTACAATTGTAAACAATTGATGTGGTCAGATTTTCACTACTGGTTAATGGTCATTGATTGAAACTTTATAAAAAGTTGACATAGAAGGATGAATTTCTTATTTTATTGATGCACCAATATGGACCAAACACTGATTTTGACAAAGACATTGTACCAGACATCACAAATTCAACAAAAAATACAACATGTTCTCCAATTGACTCAGTGGATGAGCTACACAACTCACCTATTGAGGTAAATCAAGTATAATTTTCTTCCACCTATCACATGCACACACAACATAGGTGATAACAATTAGCAATCATTTTCAAGCATATTCCATGATGCAGTAGGGACCTATAGCTTCACACCTACAAGCGACAAAATTCAGAAGGGACCTATTGATGCAGGCACCCGTAACACTTTCCTATTACAAATTTCAAAATTTTGGTCACATTACTTACATGACCATCCACAATTCACTTTATTCCTTAGTACATTACACCTCATAACTATCATTTCACTACATACTTCATCCACCTTATCCCATGTACCATTCATATCACTTTTCTCGATATCCATGCAATATGTAGTTCATTTAACATCCCATCATTATAAATTATGCAACCTTTCACAACCATTATTTACCACATTCCATTCAATTACATCATTCATCACCCATTGTAATTATAAATGTTCACATCATATCTCACTATGGGTAGTTCAAATCAAATTCAAATGAGCTGAAGTTTTAGTTCACTACACTTATGCAAGTACGCATATTAATTTTCCATAATTATCATAGAAGTCAATTGTGTTTTTACATGCTTTCATAATGAATATTGCATGCTTCCTATCATTTTCATTATTTCCAATACATCATTTCACCATCCGCCAAAACAACTTCCATTGAGTGAGGAAACTTAATACCTTTAGTTTGGGGGGAAGAAATACCTTTCATTTTAATTTTCTTGGTTTTCAAAAACCCAAACACTTTCTGCAAAATCCTTTTCCATTCTTTTTTTTCCCCATTATGCAATACAGCTCAGCTATAATTTAAATTTAGATGGAAAGAGAAAGGGTAGAATAGTTACATTTGGAAAAAACAAGCACACAAGCAAAGTGAAGAGTGATAAAAGAAAATTTGAGGGAATTTGAGCACAACAAAGCATATTTTCACCATGGGTGATGATATAATTTGAATAGATCCATCTGCACACAATCAGCTATTGGAAGACAGATTGGTGTCACCTATTTTCCAACATGCTCAATGGATGGACTATTTCTTGAAGTTAATAGAATACAATGAGGATATGACAAAGCAATTTGTAGCTACACTATAGCATGATGAAGTAGTAGTCAAGGGTTTGAAGGTTGATGCTTTAGAGTCTACAATTGTAGAAGTGTTTGGTTTTCCAAGGGAAGGAGAGGAGTTTCTAGTTAGGAAAAACATTGTTGTTGTCAGAATGAATTTATATAACATGGAGAAAATTTGGACTCACCCTCCTAAGGTACTAAAAGATTATCCTTGCCACGGGTTTGGGCTTTTGTTGCTTCATATATCATTAAGTATCTTACATGTGATGGTAGGGAATCCTTATTATATATAGTTCATGTCAAACTCCTGAGCCATCTCTGTCATGAGAAAAGAGTTAATGTTCCAAATTTTCTCTATAATTTGTTGAAAATAATGGGCTTTGAATACAAAAGAAAAAGGAATAACACTACCTTTACACATTATTTTTTGGTAACCCTATTGGTTAAAAGGAGTTTGAGAATTCAACATCCACAAATTTCATGGGAAAGCTTTATCAATTGTAACCACATTGATAGTATTTTAGAAGAACTTGTTGTGTTAGAAAGGGAAGGGTCCCTTGACCCCCCTGCTTCACCTACCTGTAGCAAGAATGAGTTAGAAAAGTGGGGTATGTAGGATAATTAACCTGCAACCATTGTAGAACAACCCATAGTAGAGGACAAGAAAGAAACCCATACCCCTAAGAAGACATCAAGCGCTAAGAAAAGGAATATAAAAGACCCACAAGGCAGTCTCATCACTTAAGAGAAAAAGGGGAAATGAGGGGTATAGGCACGAAACAAAATGGTGTTGGTGCAATTGAAACTGATTCAGAATCAAAAGGAGTTCCCCTTGAGAATGTCAAACATCAGTCAAACCACAATGGTACTTCTCGAGCACCACTAAATTTGATTTAGAGAATTCCTTTGTTGCTAGAAAAATGAGAAAGAGAACCCCATAAACCCTGATAGTGAGGATTGTGAAGATGATATGGAAGAAGATAATCAATTTTTAGATAAAGATGAAGATGTATTTATTGAAGAGAGGAATGTTAAGAAATAATTACAAGAAGCACTTGACAGAATAAAGCAATTAGAAGCATTGCTGGAAAGTTATCAGTTGAAGGACAATGAAAGGGACATAAAAATTAAAGAGTTTGAGGAGAAATTGTATAAATTTGAACATGGGTCTAAGCTAGATGTTCTTGCATAGCTTGCTCCCGTGGAAAAAGGGAATAAAGAACTTGTGACAAAGGAAGGCCTTCTCAAGCTAGAACTTCAATTGGTCCTAATATTGTGTCCCTAGGGTATAAATTATGGAAAAGAACTAATGAATTCTCTAAGTAAAAATAAGCATGGAAGAAGGAAAAAGCATAAATGACAGATAACCATGCTAGGAATCTTGAGCAAAAGGAAATTGAATTAAAAAAAATGATAGTCAAGATTGAGGAAATTGTAGACAAGGATGCACAAATCCTCAAATGTAGGCTACCCACTAGGGTGTATGCTTTATTTTTACAAGACAAATTCTTGTGTTTTTAATCCACCCAACTAATTAGTAATCTATCAATTGCTTTGAGTAGGAAATTTGAGTTTTTAAATGTCTTTGTTGATTCTACACTAGATGTACAAGATCAACTGTGTGAATTTTACCTACATAACCTTGCTCTATCAGATGATACAAAATGAAACCCATTGATGTTTGTGGGGGATTTACAGATTAGAGCACTAGCTTCTTACTTCGGGAATGAGCAACAAAGGGGTGAAATAATGTAAGATTATGTTGAGAGAGAAATATATTGCTCTCTAGATTAGGAAAGAGTCAAAGGACCCTGATACAGTCATAGAGGAATGGATAACTCTCCTGAAGAATAAGGGTGTAGGTAGAAAAATCTGTAGAGGAGGGGGACCGACTGCTCAGGACCCCAGGTCATGGGAGGGTCTAGAACAATCAACTGCCCAAATCTACCTAATGCTAAAGGATTGTCTAAGATAAGTTTGATGTTTTATGAGGGCTAAAAAGGAAGGACAACTGATTTGTCACTATCCTTTTGTCAACCTGAGAGTTTAGGAAATTGGCTGAGAAAATTCCCGAGTTTGGACAGTAACCTAGGCAGCTCTTTGTCAAAGGACTCCAGTGTAGAAGACAAACGACAGTACAACGCACTGGGGTCTCAGTCAAGCACTGGCATCTGTATAGATAAGGAGTACAAAGGATAGTCAAAACTAACAGAGAATTCACTAACTACCTGATAAATATAGTTTAATGCAATGACATAAAACATAAAATAGTTAAACTACTAAAATAACAAGAATAATTTAGCCTAAAAGATAAAATTTGACATGAGAAAAGGTGACAAAAATCAAGCTTACGGTTGGTCCAGCCTCCTACAAGCTCCACACGATCAAAAGTACCTACACATAGCATAACAAGGAAAAATGTTGGGGTTGTTTCAGGGCTTGCCATTGTCAAACCCCCATTTCAGTGTTCTCACCTCCATGGACAACCAAAATAGCCAAAATACAAAAAATGTAATAAAGAAAGTATTGAAACACAAGAATACCAAGCAATACTAACAACACTATGCTACTAAATCAAACAACGATGCTAAGTAAAATGGATATCACCTCCCAAAAAAATGCCCTCAAGCATGTGAAGGAAGATGTGAGCTCACAAGCTTATGAGTGCTAACATTGCCACAATGAGAGGAGTGAAACCAATAGAGTGTCAACATGGAGCTTCAACAATGATGGAAAGTGTTGTAAATAATTCTCTAGAAATGTGTAGAATTATCAAGAAGATTGAAGAAGTGTGAAGAAGATGAAGTGAATGTGAGAGATAGTGTTTTGAAGATGAATAAAATCCCAAAAGAGTCATTTGAGGTAGGTCAAGGGCATAGGGGTATTACGCTTCATCATTGATGGAGAAGTGTAATGCCTCTACAGATTCTAGAGGCAAGAATTATGTTAGGACGGCAGCACGTTGCACAAATGTCCACGTGCCGCGCTAATGTCCTAGATAGAAATTCCTCCACCAACACTATAGACAACCACCGAATGGATGGAAAGCGGATGGATGAGGTGGAATAGAATCTTTAGGTTTGATTTTTCTATGGTAACAAGTGTAAATGGGGAATTTGCAAGGGGTGAAAATTTACTCCATTACATTTTCCCCCACTTTAGCGAGCATATGTGCTACCAAATGTGAAGTAAAGTATATTGAAAGAGTTCAAAGAAAGTATACCTCAGTCATCAAGGAAGCAAACCACAATATAACATTCCCGAAAGCACAAGAAGAGGAGATGGCTCCATAGGTACTCGATCCTAGGAAGAGTTGGAAAAATGCGTCGTAGGTCCACACACTTACAAATGAGTGAACAAAAGGCTCTATAGGTAGTTAGTCCTATAGAGTTGAACAAAGAGACACTATAGGATGTAAGCGCTTTACAAGTTCTCAAACTTACAAAGGAGTTTCCCCTAGGTGCTCAGTCCTAAGGGAAGCCAAATGGGAGAGGCTCCATAAAGTCTAATGAGCCTTTATAAGTACTCGGTCTTGCAAGGTCAATTGAAAAGTAGCTTCACAGGTACCCCTGCAAAGCAACATGTTAATCTATAAACAAAACATGTTAGATAACAAAAATCCATGTAGGAAAGAAGGCAGACAATCATGCAAATAGTCAACAATTGAAGGAGAATCTTTTAAAGGGTCCCTCGAGAACCCTTCAAAAGAAAAGGGGTCCACTTAAGGGATGCTCAGTTTGAAAAGTAAATAACATTTTTGAAAAGTGATAGGATTTTTTGCCAATGATTCTAGCATCAAGGAATCCTTTTGAAAGATTTCTTTCATCACAGAATTCAAAAGAAAGAATACTCCCTCACAAGGGCAAGTTTTCAGACTTCATTAGAAAAAGTACTCCCTTCTTGAAGGAAATTTTTCATATTCTATCTTACAAATCTATGATGAAAGAAAGATTCAGCTAGGGATCCATGTTGAAGAATATAATTTTTGAAAAATAAGGGATTTTTAGCTCGTTGGCCACTGAATACACCCTCTGAAAATTGAAGAAGTATGATACCTCCCCTTAGGATGGTGTGTGCCAAGCTCAAATGCACATGAAATCCTAAGGAGAGAAAAGCAAGATTGAAAGTGATGTTGTAGCCCACAGTACATGACAAGATGTAATTGTGGTAATGTTTTCACACACACGAGGGACAACACATAAGCACCACAACATCACAAAGCAAGAAAAGAAGAGAGAGAAACAAAAAGAAAAGGACAAACAATGACATAATGAGTGAGAGATAGGGGGATCTGATATTTTACGGTCAGAGCTACTCATAAATATAGATAGATGTAATATAATAATATATATGAACTATCATCAATCCCGTACTATATTAGACCATGGGAAGAAAAGCACTGAAAACAAAATGAAAATAAAAAAATTGGGTCAACATGGATGGGAGGCCTAAATTCCCCCAACAATTCACATCATCCCCAATTGTCAAAAATCAAGGCACAAAAACGAGAAGAATGATGTGACAAATAGAAGAATTTTTGTGACACAAAAAAACTCATGTATCCAAGAACCTATGAGGGTGACAAGGGTCCTCTAGGAACATAAAAAAAGAATGGGGGAACACAACACATACACAAATCTACAGATAAAGAAGAGGTTCCCTCCTAGTCCTCATCAACCAAGAGATCATCATTCTCCCAATCTAGATCATTGTAAGGGGAGGGTGGGTGAGCCTACAAGGGTAGGATAGCAAAGGGAGCACCCTCTGACCCTCCTATAATAAGAGCCAAGAAGAAGGCCCCTCAAGGTCTTCTTCACTCAGTTCCTATGAGGTAAATGTCAGCGATCTTCCAAAAATCACCAACAACGATGGGACATCATCTACTGAGTTGAACATACACTTAATGAGAGTTCCATGTGTAAATTGAGTAGGCGCTGAAGGAGGTGCTCGAGATCCACTTTTGACCTTACCGAAAGATTCGGGGGTAGTAACAAACTTAGGAGACATTGGGGCTTCCTCCGTCACTAGGATGGTGCAAACCAACACAAAACCAGCTTCCGAAGAAGGGGATCCCTTCTTTTGACCCCTATTAGAAGTGGGGTTTTCCTCCAACTTTCACTTCATGGGAGGATGTGAGATCCCCATAAATGAATCATAAGGTGAGGAGGAAGAGGAGAAAACTGAAACAAAAAATACTGAGGTATTCAACATGTCCACAGGTTTGGGAAAAGGTGGGATTTCTAGAAGGTACATCAAAAGAGGAGGCTCAACCGAAGGAGCAATGAACACTTGCACCCTCTTAGGGTGAGGATCATTCATGCTCGCAGGGTGAGCTAGAAGCAAGGTTGAGGTGGAGGGAACTAAAGCAGAAAGGGTAGAAGAGGACACAACATGTTGAAATAGGAGTTGTTGGTTCCCCTTCCACCTTCTACAAGGTGGCCTGCTCAATGGCTAGAGCCTTCCTCTGGCACTTGCACTCATGTGCAAGGTAGTTTCTTCGGCTCCAAGAGCTAGAGGCTGCAGCCTGAGGAGGAATGGAAGGCTATTTTTTAGCCATCAGAGTGTCCATCACAGTCATTTCTGGCAGAGGGAGTGACTCCTGGATAGGAACAGGAAGAATAGATGCAGAAGTAGATGCAACAATAGACAAGGGATCAGAATCAAGTACCTTAGCGATGGGCCTCTTCACATTCACTATCTTAGAGGTAGGAGCAATAGGAGGCTACAGAGGCTGAGACAAAGAAGCTACTACATGGGGACCCTTCCCCTTACCATACAAGATGGATTGAGGCACCGTAGGAAAGATAGGAAGGTAAAACACCTAATGCTTGGCCTTCCTCCAAGCTGGTACCATCGAAATCCCCAAGAGACGCATAAGGGTGAAAGTCAAAGGTGTCACATCAAGGTGAGAGGTAGAGGTAGGTAGAAATGTAGAGGAAGAAGAAGAAGGGCCTTGAGCGTGGGAAGGCTTACCCTTCCCCTTTTGAGAGGAAGAAGTAGCCTGCTGCTGCACTACAGGGTAAGTCATTTTCGGCTACACCTTTCCCCCAGTCTTGTAATTAACGTAATTTTGATAAATTAGGTATGTTCTTGGAGAAAGCAGACCAACCAGGGTGGGCCAAAAATGATCTAATGAATACCCCCACGTGATACCAATGGTTGATATCTAGTGTCATGCACGACATGCACTACACCTTTGTGGGAGAATTTCAGACACTTATGAATAATGGAAGTGAGTTTGTTCATGGAAACTAGCCATGGGATGCCTCACTTCACCCTGAACAAGTCAGATTATGGAATGACATCAAAGGTGGTATTCATAGCCATAAGGTGGTATTCATATCCCTAAGTCCTACTAGGACAGAAAGAGTTGTAGAGCCATAAGGAGCAAGAGAGGCCATCATGAGTACGTATAGTGGTTTTCATCTTCTCATATTCCTCCCTTTGTAAAGAATTTGTTGAAAAATGAGGTGTTTTCTTAGATTAATACTCTGTAAAACTTTAATATTGCTGATCTAGTAAGTCTTTTCTTTGTTACATATATTCTTTTTGGGTGATTATCTTGATTAATTCATTTTACTGTTGTAGAATGAAGAGAGAAGTTGATAGAAGAACTATACACGATATTAGAAAGATCACACAAGATATACTGTGGAGAAAACCTTTCAAGAAAAAACTCCACCAAGAATTATTCTATTATTCAATCTTTGAATTATAATAGCTCCAATTCTTGCTTGAGAATGATTCTTCTGTCTTCACCAATCTTCTTCACAACCTGCAATAACAATTATGAAAACTCTATTCAACTTGAATGAGATATAGAGACAATATGCAACCTTGTAATCTCCAAATGGTGATAATTACAATGCACAAGCTCAAGCCCTTGAAAAGGTACACCATATTCCTTCAAGTTGAGTTATTTAGTGAAGACTAAAGCTTACAACATGTGCTTCATGCATTTGGGTGTCCCAAACTGAAGCTACAACTTCTCCTTCACTTCGGTGATAATTCCAAAGCTCTTCCTCAAAGTTGGCACCCTTAAGTAAAGCTACTTAATTGATCCTTAGAAATATCTTATCATGCATGAGAGGTAAATCCAATAAAGCATCTTGGCTGCCCAAGTTGGCTCAAAGTTCTTTATAGTTAACTGAAACATTTACTCAACACCATTCCCAAAGAATGGTCATCCCTTGTTAACTGGAGGTAGTCCCTGTTATCTGTCATACAACTCAATGTTATTAGCCATGCATTACAAGTTAAATAAAGCTAACTACATGCAACTCAAAATAACCAACATGCAACATGCACTTGCATGCTGTGAAATAAGCTGAACTAAACTTAAGCGAGACTAAACTAAACTAGTGCAGGCTTGAGACTAAACTAAGCTAAAGTGATTTTGGTAGACTAAGTGGCCGGAACTAAAACTTTGATCTAGACTTAGCAACTAAACAGTTGAACTTCAGAGCATGCAAGCATCAAATCCTAGCTGCGGATAACATTCGAAGTGTTAACTGTTACTTTGTATAGTTAATTGAACATAAGGTGAGTGTCACCTTACCATGTGTGCACCCACATGTTCCTATTTTTAGGAATAACTACAAATGTCAATTTCATCAAATAATTAATCTCATCCTAATATTAGTGTTGTTGAACACATTCCAAGAATCTAGGGAGACACTTTAAGAATAATTTAATGTTGGGATTTACAATTAAATGGCCATCCTATTTCCAACATTCTCCATGACATTATACATTGCAATTATTATAAAAAAGGAATAATAAAGAAAGTACAAGACTCAAGGCCAAGGTCCTTCTTGCACCAACTAATCAAACCATGCTAACTTCAAATGCAACTTGCATAATCATGAAGCTTCCAAGCAAATGATTAAAAAACAAGAGAACTTATCTGTATGGTTACATAAGATAATCTATAACATTAATTAAAGTGTTAACTTTCTCAATTAATACCTTCCCATTATCAACCAAACCATTACCTTTCCCAAGCCTCTGTAACCAAACCACCTCTTTAGAGGCATGCTAAACCACTGAGTGTGTTGAATTCACATTCAACCAAGGTGTAGACTCCTTAGTCTTTTCTGTTGAAAAACTTTTGTTACAAGTAACCATTCCAACAAATATCTCTTACCACAAGAGAATTCCAGCCTCACCTATTTCTCCAAGTATCCATGAGGACCTGTAACCAACCAATCCATGCCAAACACCAAATGCAACACAACACTTTCACGAAGTAATCAAAGAAATTATTAATGTACCCAATACTTAAGAGAAACACACAAGATCAATGCCAAAGCTCCAATCATGAATCAAAAACATAAACATGGCATCCATGATCTAACCATCTCCTCTTAGGAGATCACATGCATCATAACATACTTATACATCCTAGTCTCAAGAGAACCATGTAATAAGCCAAACTCTAAATACATATCAAGAGTAAACCATGACATCCATAACAAATATACTCTAAACCAAGAAACCATATCTCTAATCACATGGAGATAACCTTACCAATGATGCATCCAAGTCACTGCCAACAACTCCCACTAAACCATGATACCGAGTCACACATGGCATCATGACTACCATCCTCTCTACGAAGATTACTCTGAAACATGAAGCAAAGAGTTATCACAAACAATATTAGCTGAAATAACCAATGCATCATTACTATTATCTGAGGACTCCTCTATAGAAGAATCAAAACTCTCTTTCTTGTTCTTACAATCCTTCTTCACATGTCCCAGTTTCCCACAGTTCCAACACTTTACCTTGCTTCGTCCTTATGTCTTACCCTTCCCTTCCTTGTTTCCCTTAGGCTCCTTTTTCTTAAGCCTGCCTTTTACAAACAAGGCATCTCAGATTTCCTCCTTAGACTTCCTCCTCATCTCCTCTGATAGGAGAATAGGAATAATGTTGTCCATCTTTGGATCTGCACCATTTCCACTAATTGCAACAATTAGATTTTCCCAAGAATTTGGTAAAGAACAAAGCAATAAAATGCACTTATCCTCATCCTCAAGCTTTACATCTATAGATGCTAACTGACTAAGAATTAAATTGAAAGCATTTAAATGTTGTGCTACTGAATCACCATCTTTCATTTTCAATGAATATAATTGCCTTTTCAGATACAACTTATTGGTGAGACTCTTAGTTTGATAAATATCCCCTATTCTTTTCCATAATTTATATGCACAGGTTTCCATTGAAACATTTAAAAGAACAGCATCAGCAAGACATAACCATATTGTTCCTCTTTCCTTCTTATCTAACTTAGCCCAATCTTCATCTGAAATAGTTGTAGGTGTCTTTGTCTCATTATTAACCGCTAACCACTAATCTCTTTCTTCAAGAAGATCTTCCATTTTTAATTTCCACATTTCATAGTTAGAACCATTGAATTTTTCAATATCTAACCTTGAATTCATTGTAACAAAAACTTAATTCCAAAATCAGCAAATTACTAAAATAATAAGAGCTCCCACTAAGCCAATAAACCTCCAAACTTTAAGATAATGGCATCCCAATACTCTACCCAACCTCAACTCTGATACCAAATGTTGAAAAATAAGGTGTTTTCTTAGCTTAATACTCTGTAAAACTTTAATATTGCTGATCTAAGTAAGTCTTTTCTTTGTTACATATATTCTTTGTGGGTGATTATCTTGATTAATTCGTTTTACTGATGTAGAATGAAGAGAGAAGTTGATAGAAGAACTAGATAGGATATTAGAAAGATCACACAAGATATACCGTGGAGAAACCCTTTCGGGAAAAAAAGTCCACCAAGAATTATTCTATTATTCAATCTCTGAATTATAATAGCTCCAATTCTTGCTTAAGAATGCTTCTTCTGTCTTCACCAATCTTCTTCACAACCTGCAATAACAATTATGAAAACTCTATTCAACTTGAATGAGATATAGAGACAATATGCAACCTTGTAATCTCCAAATGGTGATAATTACAATGCACAAGCTCAAGCCCTTGAAAAGGTATGCCATATTCCTTCAAGTTGAGTTATTCAATGAAGACTAAAGCTTACAACATGTGCTTCATGCATTTAGGTGTCCCAAACTGAAGCTACAACTTCTCCTTCACTTTAGTGATAATTCCAAAGATCTTCCTCAAAGTTGGCACCCTTAAGTAAAGCTACTTAACTGAGCCTTTAGAAATATCTTATCATGCATGAGAGGTAAATCCAATAAAGCATCTTGAGCGCCCAAGTTGGCTCCAAGTGCTTTATAGTTAATTGAAACATTTACTCAACACCATTCCCAAAGAATGGTCATCCCTTGTTAACTGGAGGTAGCCCCTGTTATCTGTCATACAAATCAATGTTATTAGCCCTGCATTACAAGTTAACTAAAGCTAACTACATGCAACTCAAAATAACCAACATGCATGCAACTGAAGATAACTGAACTGAACTGAACTGAACTAAACTGATTCTGAACTGAACTAAACTAAACTAAACTAATTCTGAACTGAACTGAACTGAATTGAACTAAACTAATCTGAACTTAACTTAACTTAACTTAACTGGACTTCAAGCATGCAAACATCAAATCCTAACTCCTAGGATCTTTACATGCATTCAGAAGTGTTAACTGTTACTATGTATAGTTAACTGAACACAAGGTGAGTTTCACCTTACCATGTGTGCACCCACATGCTCCTATACTAGTTAGGAATAACTGCAAATGTCAATTTCATGATTTATTTCATCCAAATAATTAATCTCATCCTAATCTTAGTGTTGTTGAACACATTCCAAGAATCTAGGAGATACATGAAATAATTAATGTTTAGGATTTGCAATTAAATGGCATCCTATTTCCAACAGAATTCACCAAAAGTGTCTCTTTCGTAATAACATTCACTCAACTCATGAGGTCTACAAGGACTCCTATCACAATGTTTCCATTGACGTGAGCGAGAATATATAGAGGAGAGGCCTTATTATTCATGGTTAGATCCTACGATGTAAAAGTTACATCTGGTGAACTAGTTGCATGTTGAGGGGGAGGACTATGAGTAAATGAAACCACATTTATGTATGTCGAGGCCTCGAGAGAAGCACCGGAGGGATCAATAATTAAAGGTGCAGAGTGAGACAGAAATGGGTCTATATAAATCTACAATTCACTATTCACCTTAGCCATCGACTTGTTCGGATTCTGCTTTTTACCATTGAGGAAAATGGTACCATTGTCAATGTGATCATGTATCTCATGATGCAGGTACATACAATGTTGAATATCATGCATGTGGACACAATGGTATTGGCAGAACATATTCCCATCATACCAGTCGAGGTGAGGTTCTCTAAGAGGTCAAGGATCTTCTAATGTTATAACCTTGTCCTTCAAGATCTTCTACAGAATAGAAGAATAAGATTCAGATAATTTAGTGAGCTGTTTGTTGCACTTGAGGCCTCTATCATTAGATGTGGTGACTACATTCACAACAAATTTTTCTTTTCTTAAAATTGATACTATAGATCTTCCTTCAGGACAAGAGTGCGAGGAATATCCCCCGAACTGAGCAACCATCGGTTGATACTCCCACAATTTCACACATAGATGTGTGAAAGAAGGACACTTCATTAAGGAAAACTTCTCTTTCCAAGGCCGTTGTAGGTTGCCAATGAACACCTTTTGTACATTTGATTCGGGTAGCAGGTAAGAGATTTGTGAAAAGAGTTCTTGATATCAAGAAATGGAATCAATAATCTTCTCATGCTCTCCTTTCTTACATTGGACGAGATCCAAGAAAGTCATCTTCGGCCCGATGTTAGCTTGGAACTACTGGAGAAACTAATTAATATGTTGATTGAATGAAAATATAGAATTGTTGGGAAATGAATAGTACCGCTCTAGTGTTGTGTCCTTGAGAGATCAAGGAAATAATTTGGCCATCAAGGCATCATGGTGAAATAAGTTTGTGCACATCATGTTGAAAGTTGACACATGTGTTTGAGAGTCTCCTTAACCATCATATTTCTCAAACTTAGGAATTTACATCCCTTAAGGGAAGGGAGAGTTCAAAATTGTCACTGAAAAAGGACTATCAGAAGAAAGGTTGAAAGATAGACTGGGAAGAGGCTTGGGATAGGCTCACCATTTGGTTTTGCATTTGACCCATATTTTGCAGCAGGGCATTCAAAACAGGGTGAGATGAAGACATAGGACTAGTAGAACTGCCACTAGAGCCACCACCAAGACCACCGCCAAAGCCACCTCCAGGGTCAACACCATGACCACCATTGGAGCCATCATCGGAGCTACTACCAGGGTTTCCACCATAGCCATCACTGGAGCCACCACCGTAGCCACCATCGAAGCCATCATCGTGACCACCACCAAAGCCATCGTCAAAGCCACCAAACATAATAGGACCACTAGCCCCCACTCCACTGTAAATCTCACTACCAAGGACAAAGCTGCCCCCATGAGGAAGAACATTTAATCCAAGGGGTACTCTGCTCACTTTGACTGTAAGAGGCAGATCAAGAATAGAGATGTTGACGGAAGGGCCCGTTTCAGCCAAGCATTCCGATGTCACAGGCATCAAGACACCAATTTTCCTTTTATAAGCATTGAGCACATGACCCTAGGTAATATTTAACCTAGGGTTGTAGGAAGGGACATATGCTTCCATTAAATCAATAAGGCCACGGAGAAACTCTATGCCATTTTGATCATTTTCTAGCATATATCTTCTCTCATTAACAACCCTAGCAGGCCTAGCCATGCTTGATCTCCCCCTAAGTGATTTTCAAGATCCACTAGCCTCCTGTCTAGAGCCATGAGGTTCTATGCAGGAATTGGGATGGCTTCATCCTCATCTAGAGGTGGAGATGAAGGTGACATAGGAGGAGTAGGGGCATGAGCAGTTTCATTGAAGAAACTTGTCTCTACCGTCGATATCATCTCTTGGGAGGAAAGAGCCAAAGTGACCCTTGTAAAGTCCATCTCTAAGTGTTGTTGACATGCACTCCTTCTAACAATGTATCCAAAATTCATAGACTGAGTTGTGAATCTCATAAAGCATCACAACGCACAAGCCCACAACTTACGTAGACATGAGAGAAAAAACCTCAACACAAAGAAACGTATATTACAAGTTTCACATCGGGTTCACCAAAATGTAGAGGGGGACTGACTGCTTAGGACCTCAAGTCACGGGAGGGTCTAGAACAATCAGCTGCCCTAATCTACCTCACACTAAAGGATTTTATAAGACAAGTTTGACGTTTTAAGAGGGTGAAAAAGGAAGGACAGTTGATCTGTCGTTGTCCTTTTATCAATCTAAGAGTTTACTAAACCAGATGAGAAAATTCCTAAGTTGGGACTATAACTTAGGTAGCTCTTTGCCAAAGGACTCTAGTGCAAAAGATAGATGACAGTGTGATGCGTTGGTGTCCTAGTCGGTCGCTAGCATCCATATGGACAGGGAGTACAAAGTACCATCAAAACTAATAGAGAATTTGGTAACTACCTGATAAATATAGTTTTATGCAATGATGGAAAACATAAAACAACTAAACTACTGAAATAACAAGAATACTTTAACTTAAAAGATGGAATTTGACAAGAGAAAAGGTGATGAAAATAAAGCTTATGGTTGGTCTAGCCTCCTGCAATCTCCACATGATCAAAAGTACCTACACACAGCAGAACGAGGAAAATGTTGGGGCTATTTCGGGGCTTTTCGTAGTCAAACCCCCATTTCGGTGTTTCCACCTTTACAGACAGCCAAAATAGCCACAATAGAGAAAATGTGATAAAGAAAGTATTGAAATGGAAGAATACCAAGCAATGATAACAACAATATATGCTTTTATTGATTACATTCATCTTAATTAGATTTTTCAATTCCTATATGAGAATGAATTCATGAATGAGATCTTTTCTTCTACTTTATGTGTTGTTTTGTCTCAATATGTCAACCTCTGGAGTGATTCAAGTCATTATAAGTTATAGTTAACATTTTTAGTAGTTACAGAGTCCGTGTTTTAATAGTTAACTAGTCATAGTCTTTAGTTGTAGGTACTCATAGCAATAGTTCTAGAATTAATCTTTTTCCTGTTTCATAATTTTATGTTTTTCCCACATGTGTAAACACTTATACTAGATGATATAGGCGGTATACAATCTCTGGATGCACATATAATTCCAACATCATCACAAGATTATGTTAGCTTAGGTTGATAATTAAATGGAGTCTTTACAAGGGTTTAGTGGACTGTTCAGTTAGGAACCACCTCTGAATTGTGTATTTATCACCAAGTTTACTGAGCATTAGTTGGGCCTTACACATGATACCTAAATCATCTACAAGTTTCCAATTATCATGTTTCAACCAATCATAATCCCAAGCACTTATATAGGTATCCTTACATAGTGACAACACATATAATATATTATTTAGTGTTTTAGTGTGTTGTACTTAGTTTTAGTGTTCAAGACTACTTACAAATATACTATTTGGAATCAATCCATGTAGTTCTCTTATATGGTGAACTTCTTTCCTTCAAGTTTCTAAGAAAAATAACTTCACTCAAATTTCCATCTTTAATTTCATATTGGTGTAATATTAAAACTATTCAATAATCTTAGTTAAGATATTAGTAATAATTAATTATCTTCACATAGGTAGCTAATAATGGTATCTACACCTTAGCTTGAGGTATATAAGTATCACAACTAACTCACCAATCATTGATTGAAAATAATTAGGTACCACCTTTATTCAATTAAGGCCACCTCTATCTTAGTTAGATTTTAATTTACCTTCCATTTAACAATTAAACTCTTGAATTATTATTTATAGTTCATTAACTCAACACCTAATTGGATGTGATTGTGATTTAAACTCATGACCTCTAGACATGTCATCTCCTTAAGTCATGTACTTCATCAACTCATTTTTTGGGTTTATTTGACTGATAAAAAAAATTGGTTTCCTCAACTTTGGAATAGCATTATTATTTTCATGTTACAACCCTCATTGTCCTTATGCTATTTTTTTTTATTGTAGCTTTCTTCATTTACCTAGATCCAATCTCATATGATTGGATATCCATTGGATCTTACAATGTATTAGAGTGTTGTTTGTGTTTGTTATGTTCATGTCCACTAAGGAGTAAACATCTAATTTGGAGATTCACATCACACGATTCAATTTGATAACTCCTATATTAGATCAAATCTAATTACTGCATCCATATTAGTTGAGAAATTAGTTTCTACTTTTATTTCATCTAGTTTGGACACCCATTAGTCATGTTTTTTAGTTTTTCTAGTTGCATCCACCTCCCTTAGTTTTTCAAAACATCACACATTTTGAGGTAGTTTAAGCTAAATGGGTATCACTATTACATCCAAAAGGTATCAAAATCTTTGGATTGACTAAAAAAAATTCTAATCTATCCAAATTTAGCCAAATTTATAGTAAAAGGCACAAAAATTCACCTAAGGCCATATGTCTTGTGCATATGCACAAGAATACACTACATAAATGTTTTTTTACATCAAAGAATATAAAAAAACCAAATGAAAACCTTATAAAATGCATAGTGTTGACTATATAACACAAGGTGAAATGTATAGGGGGTACTTGACCCCATGGCCACACCTACTAGTAGTGGTGGTGGCCCATAAGCCAACAATATAAAAAATCATTTGAGAATTTCTTGATCTACTCCACCCTCTACCCAAAAATTGCTTTGCACAAGAACCACTCAATCTATTCCACCTTTTCCCAACAATTTCTCTACTCAACTATTTGAGTGATCATCTATTAATAATTTCCCTACCATCAATGTGCATCCTACAATCCATCATTACTTTCTCACTACCCTCACCTTGCTAATATTGTCACTAGTTTAGCACCTAGGCACCACCCTTCTACAACCAAGCTTGCTAGAGGCGGGCACTACATTAGCATTTTCAATCTAGGAGTTGAACATCTAGAGGCCTTTTCTTTACCATATAAAAGTATTTTTTGGTGCAATTAATTTTGGAATGGGCCAAAATTTCTTGTACATCACATTGATGTAATCAATTTCTACTCATGTCATAATTTTTTTTATAATATTAATTTTCTCACATACTTCGCAATTGTTTTTATTTTTTAAACTTGTAAACCTCATAACTTTCAAAAATAGATTTGGATTTGGGTGGGCCATTTTAAAAAGTAGATAATTTCTTAAGAACTACACTTTAGTGCTGGCTATTTTTCTCACTCCGTCATTCGATTATGGTTTTATCTTTTATGATCACATTAGATGTTGTAAGACTCTAAAATTAGCTTCAAGCTTGTAATCACACTAATTTAAAGTTCCAAAAATTGTGACTTTATAATTATTCCTTGATGAATTATTTTTATTTTTTTTGGGGGGGAAGGGGGTATGTTATTGTAAAATACAATTATAAAGTGTCATTTCATGTACTTTTCTTGAGGGCGTACACATGGGAAATTTTTAATTAATTCAAACTAATATAAAGTTTCAAATATTATGTTATTGATCATGTATCTTAATCTATCTCCTTTCTATTTTAGTATCTTATTAAAAGCACATCGTCTTGCTATCTCTACAAAAATTGTGGCATATCAAAAGACTTCCCATATCCAATATCGACAAATATTTTCATGTAGGCTTGTCCCTCTTCAATAGGATTATTCTATGAAGCCTTCTATATTATGTAAATCCTTTTATATCATGTAGGGTCAAAAAATTTACTATCAAAAGAAAAATTGCAATGAACATGATTCATTTTAGAAGTAGATTAATGAATAAAAGCAACTTATTTGGCAACATCACATTACTTTTCCAAATTCTTTTGCACAATTTTATCAAATTCTATTAAGTTGGGTCATACTTGTCATATTAATCATCAAGATGTTTGCATATCTTATTTATATATATTCAAGTATAATTCAATATTTAAGATCTTGAAGAAACCATGAAGGACATTTTTCTTTTCTTTGATGATGGTTCCTATGGAGTTTCATTTCATATTTAAAAGTTTATGAGGCTATGATTTGACCCTCCTTTTCTTTCTCTACCGCATCATGCTTCTATCTTGGCACATCCTAAATTGCATTCGCTCAAATCTCACACATTAGTTGAGAGCCATTTATCCATTGTATTTGTATATGAACCTTTCATGGCACTTGATCCTATGAACCATTTTTAATCAGAATTCAACTTCATCATCAACATCAAGACAAAGAGTGGCTTCTATAAATATTCATCTTCCTTCAATCCACTCCACTACTTGAGTAGGAATTCATAAATTGATAGCTCTAGATTTACTTCTTCCAAAAGGAATATGAATCATTCATTGTATAGGAACCTACTATAATATTCATCATGTGATATTATAGATCAAAATTATCTCTCTTCAATGTGGAGACACACGTACAACTCATCTAACGAGGATTTTGACACTATTAGATCTTTTCTCTCCTTGGACATATTTTTCTCCTATGTATTTTATCCTTCTCTTATTTTAGGGGGCATACATTATACATGGCTAAACATTTATCATCACCCATTTCTCATTTTTTATTTCTCACTTCCTCCTATGTTGCACTATTGGGGGGTGTCAAGGTGTAATATTGCACCTATAATATAAGTGTACTTTGGGTATTAATATTAATTAAGTATTTCATGTACTGGTAGCTAATAATTACATGTGTACACCTTAATTAAATATACATAAGTACCAAAATTTCCTCATTGATACTTGATTGATAGCCATTAGGTGCAACCTCTTTACAATTAAGGCTGCCTTTATTTTGGTCATGTTGATTAATTGATATATTGGTTGGTAGTTCAACTCTTGACCTCTTATCTAGACTAAGCTAACTCACCTCCTAATTGAGAGTTATTGTGAGTTAAACTCGTGAAATTTGTACATGACGTCTCCTTGAGTCATGCATATAAGAGGCCTATTTATATTTGAGTTAATAAATTAAGAAATATATGACCCAAAATTCATTCCTCGTATTATTTATTTCTAAATCTCTCTTCCCTTTCCACCCCTAGTTAGCTCTCAAATCCACCCACCAATTATGGAGGTTTCTAAATCACCTAGACTTTATTATTTTGATTATCTACTATATTATTCTAAAAGGTTTTTAATGAGAAGGCTATATATGAGAATGAGGAACTATAGTGGTCCAAATTATTGTTAGATTAATCCACTCACTTTTCCATAATGATAATCTAAAGAAAATTCTATAATGGAAGCATGCTTCCAAGGAAAAAACATGTGTGGGGAAATTTTGTGATGGACGATCAACAATATATATTGCCCCTTGCTTTCTCACATATCAATTCTAGTGTCTTAGAGTGGTTGACACACTTTGACTTTGTTTCATTATGGATAGTTCCACCTCATCCTTCTTTAGATCACTTGATGGGTTAATTTAATTTACTTTATTATTGGTTTTATTTATTTGGAATGACATTCTTATTTGTTTATTACACCTCTCTTTGTCACTATGTTATTTTTTATGTTGTAAGTTTCTTCATTCACCTATACATAGATTCGTTTGGATGGGTTCTCATAGAATCTTATATTTTAAGGCATCTATCTCAATCTTCACCCCTTTAGTTCCAATGAAATATTATCTTCCTTGGTTTGTGGATTATTCTTTCATATGAATTTTCTCACACTACAAGAAACAATTTATCATGTTGTAGTGAACACCATGTCCTAGTCTTGGAGCCTTCACTTTGATACCAATGTAACACAAATGCTAAAATAAAACCTAATTTTTTGGGGTTTTATGTTAGTGTGTATATTACAATCACACTTTATTCAGCCCAAGTTTGGCTCAAGTCCCTTGTTTCTTTGTGGAAATATAAACCTAGAAACCCCATGGTGGGTTGGATTGAATGGAAAGAATATGTTATCACTACATGTACTACCTTTTTGAGGGATTATCATATAAAATTAGTTTGGAAGAAGAAAATAACTGAAAAACCCTAAAGGTTTTGGACTTGGGTTCGTTTATTATCCAAGGCTTGAAAAAATCCTCCCCAAAGGAAAAAATTATGACACACTTTCTAATTGGAGACCCAAGGCCATTGCTACAAAAAATTAACATATCACTAATTTAAATAGTATCAAACCTGATCAAATAAGATTCCTTAAAGTTCATTCCATCTTGGGAAACCTCACATTGGCTTGGGATACTATTAACTAAGATTAGAAATTTAGACAAGATACCTTTTTTTCAATATTAACTTTTTCTTTACGGCTTATAACAAGTTTATATATCCCTTCATTTATAAGATGCTTCATTGGTTAGGTTTCAATCCTAGGATCATTCTCCATATCAATTTTATCATTGCTACAACCAATACTTTCTTAGTTTTAAATGGTACACTCTCACCTTATTTTAACCTACAAAAATACATCAAACAAGGTTGTCCCCTCACCTCTTTTCTTCATGTGATTCTTGATGTGCTTGGGTGTGTCCTCCAACATGATTTATCCCACAAAATTAATAAATGTGTCTCCTTTCCTGGTAATTCTCATGACCTTCATTCAAAAAATTGCTAAAGAAGTCCCCAATACCCTAGATGTTCTATATCTTTTTTTATTCCAATCTCCCAACTTTCCATGCTTAAAATATTTCTTCATGAATTTTTGTTCCTTCTCTCCTAATTTGATTATTATAAAGTGGAATCTTTTCAAGCACAAATTTATATCAAGCTAGCTAGGGATTCCCTTTGGCATCAATATTATTCTTTTAGGTGCTAAAATGGCTCATTAGAAAATTAAAGAATAGGATCCCCTCATGGAATAACAAGTTTCTCTCTATGATAAGCTAGATCTAAATTACCAACAAGATCCTCATGGCCAAACATGCATTAACATTTCCTCTTATTGGATTCCGTCAAAGTCCTATTACAATCACATCCTTAAGTTGATGAGATGTTTCTTATGCTCCAAATGGGATAATAAAAATAAATACATGTGTCATTTGATGGTGTAGCATAATTTATCCCAACACTTTAGGCATATGTGTAATTATTGAATGGATCACTCAAGCCATACAAAGAGAATATAATTTTGAAATTGCTACTATTGATAGACCTTAGAATTATATTAACTAGAAACATAAGATACTCATGGATCCCTAGTTCATAGTGCACATCTCCATGAAATTGAATAGCATATGGAAATATTGGTATATGATCTCCCCTCAACTAAAGTGGATTTATCATTTCTTTAAACATTCTGAGCTTCCCTATGTCATCTATGTGATCAAATTTTTATATCAAATGGAATGAGTGTCCCCTAGCTCTTTGCAAGTATCTTCAAGGTAAAAAATTTTCATAAAAGGAATTAAATAATTCATAGATCTCTATGGAAAACCTAACCTTTGTTAGAAAATTCCTAGGTAGCATAAAAAGGAGTTGAATACTTCTTTGGTTGATCCCAAAAATATTTCAAAAATTATGACATAGGTGCATCCTTCTTTCTAAAAATAATATAGATGTCTACATTCATTTTTTTGATACACAAGATGTTGGCTTGGGAAAAACTCCTCTTTATAATAAATAAGTAAATAAAAATTAAATAGTTTTCACATCACCCTAAATGGTCCAATTATTGTAGTGATACCTACCTATAATATTATGGAAAGAAGGCCCACAAAAAAACCAAGGGTGTGCAAGACCATGTTACAATTCTTTGATATAATAAAAAAAAAAGAGAAACTTATTGTAATATATTCAGTCTTCCTCATTTTTTGTAGGAGATTTGTAGCTTCTTTGACTGGGAATGATTAGTGCTTGATAGTTTGAGATTTGAGCTATTGGATTTAGTGTTGATTGTTTTACCTCATGAAGAATCCAATTGTTTTCATTTATCACCCTTCATAAAGCATCAAATCCATCCTTCATGAGCCCTTCCCATAGGGTTTTAACTAATTTCATTATTCCTTCCAATGATTATTTTCATCGACTATAAACACTCCTCCAATATTGTCATCACTAGCTTGGAGATCATATTATTCCACTACTTTTATTACTTGTAACCTATAATTTTTTACACATATGTCTCTACCAAGACCTACACTATACTAGCATCTTGAATTATATTTATGAAGTTGGAAAATAAATTCACTATGATCTCACTATTGAATAGTCTCATTATCATTTAGTCCATATTTGATTTCCATATTCTATCACTAATCATAATGCTCCAAATGTTGTGAGAGAACTAATATAGAAGGTAGATTCCATCCAATTAAGATTGTATTTCCCAAAACACCTCACCCCTCATTTCCCCATAGGCATATGAACATGAATATTTATTTTCCTTTCTATAGAAAGTCTTGAAGAGTCTACTAAATTTGTAGGAATTTCGAAGCTCTCAAACTAATAACACGAGTTGTACTAAGGATTTTAAGATGACAAACTAAAATCCCTTCAAGCATGTGAGAAGTGTTTATTTTACTTGTGCAAGAGAGATTGATAGATTTGTACATATCATGATGGAAATTTTGATTATTATGTCCTTAAACCTCTACCAATCTTAATCCATCCCATGTGTAAATATCGTTGGATGTTAAGTATTTCTATGTGTGATTAATGGCATAAATGGCTAATCAAGTGAACATTATATTAACATTTCTAAAATAATATTGAATGGTGGAGGAGGTTAGATTATCTAATTTTGACCAAATTTGGTTCAAGATATTCACCAACTTCTAGTTTGGTGTCTCTGTTTTTAATTATGTTGATAGTAATCATGGAAACACTCTCAAGTTTAATGTCTTTTATATTATTTCTTTTGTACAAGTGGGAGGGCTTGAAATTTAGCTTCATTATTTGTGCTTGGAGATAGTTACTTGCATGTGGCTATGATTAAATTAGCTTCATTATTTTTTGTTGGAGAGTCTCTTGGTGATGGCTATGGTTAAAATTCCATTACAACTTGAATTACACACCCATCTCTAGAGATACTTGGGTTATCCTAAATCACCCCCCATCAAATTCAATTTTATCCTCTCAATTTGTGGGAGATGTCATTTGATTTTAGCCTTATCTAAGTTCTCCTTCTAGTAAAACCCACACTTCCATTGAATGAGAGGAGATTTAAGATGTTTCCATTTTTTCATTCTTACTATCCTAATTGGAAAAGCCCAATTTTCTATGGATTTGACTTTATCCTTGACATTACCACTTCACTAATAATAATTCATTTTTTTATGACCATTGCTTCTAGTAGGGTTTTCTTAGGAAAATTTTGTTCCACTCTTTCCATATATGTAAAGCCAATAATGAGGGTATTATAATTTGAAGGTTATTGAAACACAATTTTGGTTGCAAACTTGGACCCCATTGAAAAATTCCACTATATCACTAGGGAGGGCACTAGATCATCACAAACTAGTCGCATAATGAATTCCATTTTCCAGTGAACATAGAGTTAATCAACAAGCAATTTCTCTTTAAAGCATTATAGTAGATCATAGACCTTGAAGTTTCTTTAATGCCTATAGATTTTAGTTGGTCACCAATTAGCATTCTTTTATACAAAGTGGGCCAGGAAAACACCCCAACTTTTAGTGAGCAATACTTACTCCAACATAATTCCATGTAATTCTTGATTGTCTTCCACTTACAAGTTGTCTATATTCTAAAATTATATTTTTCTCTAAGATTGGTGATGGCCTAATTGTGTTAAATTGATCATTTTCCCTTTCAAACTTGTCTACCGATTCCGACTCCTCCCCCTTCTAAGTATTTTTTCAAGAAAGTAATGACAAGTGCAAATGCCCTACCTCCAATTGAAAGATCAAAGTCGAGTTCTAATCTTAGCTTATATCCTAGAAACTCTTTCACTTGAACCTCCCTTTTCATAATCATATATACTTCCTTTATATTAAAGGTGATCCCTTCCTTTGTCCCTTTTTCTAGAAGAAGGAATCCATTAAATACTCATTTTGTTAATACTCTACATCCGACACATTTGATCTATCATTTTTTATTTAGTTCTTGCCATCTTTATTTAAAAAATTATTGAAGTTATATTGTCACATGTTCCTCTCTAGTCATTGTGTCTAAAACTTATTGGGAAGTGATTGTTTATTCATTTGGAATGCTAGATATAATTTTTGTTTTCTAACCTAATGTGCTCTCTCAAAGTTAGCATTTAAGTACTTTATTCTAACCTCTATATACGATAAATCTCACTTCCCTCTTATAGGAAACTTTTAGAGTTAGAATACATGTTAATTTGGCTAAACATGTTTAATAATATAAGAGTAGTTCAAAGTGTTAGTGAATAATCATGAAGGATTGTCTAAGAAAATTGATAAGGTTACTAAAGGATCTAGTGATCTCTCCCAATTTGGTAAGTCTCTACATGATGAAAGATGGTTGAATTGTGCCAATTTATAGTAGGGTAAAAGCACAAAGCTATGTCACACTTTCAACCAACTAAATAGTTTTGAGCTGAACTGTTTCAACATAAACAGTTTTGGTCAAACCAATTTCGCCTGAAACCATGTCCAGCCTATACGTGGCACATAGAGTTTCAAATGAAACCCTTTCACCCGAAATCATAAAATTTAAAGTTTTTCCTTTGTTGCATCAAAATGTGGCTTATTTTGTGTGTGGGGTTTTGGTAGAAAGGGTTTCGATCGAAACCCTTTCTATCGAAACTGTCTATGTGGCATTCTAGTTGGTAGCTAACTCAACTTTTTTCAAAATTTTCTAAAACTTTCAACTTCAACTAAGGATTTCTTCGATCATAATGATTTTTTTTATTTTTTAAAGAAAATATACCCTTTTGTAGAGCTCAGAGTGGTGAATCCAAATATGTAATTTTTTTTAATATTTTGATTAGTTTTAATATTTTATTTTTAAAATAATGCAAGTAGGTTGTTAAAGTTAAAAAAATGGTTGATTAGATTTATCTTTAAAAAAGTAAAACATATTAAAAAATAAATAAAAATATATGGTACACTAGAGGAGAGAATCCTCTTCAAAAGAGTATAATTTTTTTTTTAAATGATTAGAAAAATAGACAATAGTTGACTTCAAATGAAAATTGTCAACACAAGTTTGTCTTTAAAATACTATTATGAGAAAAATATACATCAAAATTTCAAAAAATAAATAAAAATCATGCACTAAATATTGAAGTTACCTATTTGGAGAAAAAAATAGGGGAAAATAAATTTTTTAATTTTTTTTCTATTTGTTTCTTGACGTAAGTCACTTTTTCCTAAAATTTTGAGCATTCCAAAATTTGCTCTTAAATTGATAAAAAAATAATCAAAACAATTTTTTTTAAATAAAAAAAATTACAAGAATAAACATCATCAATATCAAAACAATTTTTAAAAAATCGAAAAAATTACAAGAATAAACTTCATCAATATTTGTACATTTCATTAGTTTACATCATTTTGAAATTCAAAATATAAAAACCACTTTTATGTGGTCAAAGTGTTTTTTTTTGTTGTTGGTTGATTCCTTTATAAAGTGTGACACAGGTTTGTACTTTTACCAGGATATCCACAACACTATCAACCATATGATTGAATGTAGTCTATTGTAGAGAAATTTGAATAATGATTTATCTTTATCATAGAATTCACTATAAACTCTTATTCAGATTGTTACTCTTTAACTAACTTTTGGTATTGAAAATGTTAAGTTTTAAATTCTTTTAGCATTGTGCCATAATCATTTTGGGACTTATTTTATACAAAAAAAAAATATTTTAACTATTATTTATTAAAAACGATAACTTTCAAATCTACTTTAATGATTATATTTGATTTTTGAACTCTTTAAATTTTATTTTTTTATTTTTGCTAGGTAAGGGCGGCTGGGCTGCTTATATTAAAATAGAGAATTTATATAAGTTTATAAAATGTGTGTGCAGTCCTATTAGCATGTTATTCTATGCTCAAGGGTTACACAGATCTAAGCCTTACAAAAAGACCAAAAAGCTTTACTACATTAGCTTAACAAACCCTTTTGCTTGCCCAATGAGGGTTGCCAAATTCACCATCCATTGCCCTTTCGGCAAAATCCTGCAGCCATTCCAAATCATAAAAAAGCTCTAGATTATTTACCCTCTTTAGATATTGACAACCCTTCTTCACCAATGCTTCGCAATTCTCTCGTGCACATTGTCATGATCATTAACTCCTATGCAATTTGTGGCAGATCTGCCACCTTTTAAAACAATGTACCATCTCACCATTTGTCTATACTATCTACATGATGATGTTGCATTGCCACATGTCATCTTACATGGGAAAGCCATCTTTGTAGTTCGTATCTAGCTCATGATTGCTGGAGATTGACAACTTTGTTGGCAAGATTGTCCGCCTATGAATTCCTTTCATGATATATATCCATTAATTTGAAGACTTCAAACCCGTAGAGGAGCCTTAGGCACTCCCCCAATTCAACATTTGACGGTTTTAGATCACATTAATTATTATCATTGAGTCGCCTTCAATCTCAATTCTCCTTATTCTTAACTTTTAACCTTCCTCTAGACCAAATTTAACTGTTGTTATTTCTACTTCATTATTTCTTCTTAGTTTAAGAGGGTAGCAACTTTCTTTTAATATTACTCTATTATGATCTCTAAAGATGCAACTAGCTCTCGATAAACCTGAGCTTCCCTTGGATACCCCATCGAAATTCAATTTTATCCAACTTTCCTTCAGTAGCTGCCATTCTATTTTGTCTTATCTGGCCAAGGCCTTAACACCCATATTATTCAAGCCAGGAATGTTCCCCCCTAAACGGAATTCAAATGCCCTATTTTTACTTCATTATTTCTTCTTAGTTTAAGAGGGTAGAAACTTTCTTTTAATATTACTCCATTATGATCTTTGAAGATGCAACTAGCTCTTGATAAGCCCAGGCTTCCCTTGGAGACCCCATCAAAATTCAATTTTATTCAACCTTCCTTCACCAGTCGCCATTCTATTTTGTCTCATTTGGCCAAGGCCTTAACACCCATATTATTCAAGTCAAGAATGTACCCCCAAACGGGGTTCAAATGCCCCACTCCACATCTTGAGGTTATGTCAAGATACAAGATTATGGGGGCCCTCAATTATTGACACGATAGAAAGTAATCACATGGGGTTTGAACCTTGGTTGTTGGCACTATAGACAAGAAGCCCCACCATTTCACCAAAAGGTCACCCCTAACTCTTTAATGTTTTGAATGATCATATTTTTAAAAGTGAATATTTTAAAGTATTATAAAAACAAATAAATTTATAATAAACATATTTTTTAATTGATATTATGTTATATTTTTAATTCATTTTAATAATTAAATTCAACCTTTAAAAAAATGCATAAGTATAATTTACTATTATATTTTTTAATTAATTTTTAAAAATTCAAAAATAGTTATTAATAAATTTTATAATACTTATAATAAAAAAAAAAATGTTTGTAATTACGCCATACAGCCAAAATTATAAAGCAGACAAGTGAAAAATAGAATAAAAACAATCCAATCAACAAACAATTATGAAAAAGAAAATTCTTCAATGATTACTAAAAATTACTGAGTATACTTGTGATTGCAACAAAAACAAAGTATATTTCCTAACAACTTCAATTCTGTTCCATTATTTTGCTCATTTTCTTAAATGATTAAATCCAGTACTGACAGGTAGCGTTGTCTAAAGAATAAATTCAAGCCCTTCAATCAATAAAAAATAATGGCAGACAAATAAATAGGTTGTTTTTCACTATGTGTCAGATTATATCAAATATTACAAAAACAAATATGAATCATAACTGATAAACTGTAGTTCATTCTATTTACTACTTGAATGACGATTTTATTTCTTCCAGAGTTCTTCCCTTTGTCTCTGGTAACAGCTTTGCCACAAAAAGTACAGTAAAAGCTGACACGCCACAAAATATGAAGAATGAAGCTGCAATGCATATATCACCAGCCTCAGTTATATGTTAAAACATTGGTTAGTACACTTCTAAAATACTCAATTATAGATTAAAACAGTGTCAGCCTACTTCAAAAATATTTAGTTCAATGTTTCATGTATCAAAATGAAAAAATTGAGTGAAGAATTTCATTGATCTCACCTGCTGCACTCCAAGACAAGAGAGAATTAAAAGTGACTGTAACAACCCAGCCACCAAACCAGGCAACAAGAGACACCAAGCTGCCAGCAACACCCTTCATATTTATAGGAAATATCTGTACCAAACCAAACACAAATAAATCAACAGATTATGAAATTCATATAATTGATTATTGATGTAAATAAACCATGAAATTGGAATACTAATGCATGTAATTGGACTGTTCTCGCCTTCCACTAGCATCGAACTCTGCTTTGTTTACATGAGGAGAAGATTGTTTAGATGAAGGTAGGGTTCGATTCTGAGCTAATGTGACCTAGGGTTCAAATGCAGGCATTCAATGGAAGCATTGGGTTTTCAGTGCATATTAGTGGTGTAAAACTTTTGGAGTAAACTGTGATGCAAGTTTTAAAGCTAAATGATTTACTAAATTGTTTTATATATTTGGTAGGTAAGGTTTTATTTTGAATTAATGTGGCCTAGGGCTCAAATTCTAACCCAAGGTTCAAAACTCAGCTATGGATAGTTAGGTTCTACAGCAGCAGAGGACATGCATTTGTAGCCAGAGGCAGGCATTCCTAATGATCCAGGGATTACACCTAATTACAAAGAAATCGCCCCTATATGTATAAATGATAAATACTCGATAATCTCGCCTTTGTTTACGAGGTTGTAGAACTATCAGTATTATCAAGAAGCTCAAGATTGAGTGATGGATTCCACTCATTAGAACAAGCATGAGTGACCGCTGGAGTTTAGGTATGACTTCATGAACTACCTCAAGATTGCTGGCACCGATAAGTTTTTGAATAGATTGGGAATTTTCTTTTTTAGGTCTTATTTGTATTTCCCTTTGCAAGGCAGCATGATTTCATTAATCCTAGAATAATATGCTAAAGCACATGCTCATCAACCTTAAGGCCCCCTACATGTTGCATCTTGGGAATCATGAGTCGTGACTATGAGGATAATCAAATGTATTGGATCATACGTTACCTAGAGTAAGGTCATCAAGTATGCTAGAATTTCTGTTCATCTTGGTTGGAGAAAGAACTTGCCAGTTCAATCAATCTACTGCGGCTAAACACACTTATGAAAGCTGGTGGAGTCTTAAAATATCTTTTAAAGTGTAATATGTTACTAATCAGGTTATTTTATAAGTTTCCATGATATAACACAGTCGAATTTCAGCTTTGGTCCCTAGAATAATATGGGACAATCAAGTGTATTTGGCCTTACATGTTCGTCTCCTACGTTACTGAGAATAAGGCCATTTAAGTTGTAGTTATGCTAGAATTTGTGTTGATCTTGATTGGGGAAAGAACTTGCCAGCTTTAATCAATCTGTTGCTATTGACCACACTTAGGAAAGTTGAAGGACATTGAAAATATAAAGCATATTTGGCCTTACATGTTTGTCTCCTACCTTACTGAGAATAAGGCCATTTAAGTCTTAGTTACGCTAGAATTTGTGTTAATCTTGACTGGGGAAAGAACTTGCCAGCTTTAATCAATCCGCTGCTACTGACCACACTTAGGAAAGTTGTTGGACTTTGAATATATAATATGTTACCAATCAGGACATTTGGAAATTTTCCTGTCATACCCTAGTCAAAGTTTGGCTTCTGCTGCTAGATTAATATAGGAGCAATAGCTAGACTATAACAACATCTGTGGTTCCTTTTCATTTTAAAATCTCTTTTGAATATGAGCACTTGAAGAGTATCTCAAAAAGGCAAAAGGTGAAATCAGCCTTGTCAAAGAGGAATTAGAATGTTGAAGCGAGATCTGAGGGCAAGAAAGATAATGAAAGAAAAACGCATGTAAAGGTTAGTTCAACTGCTGATGTGAATCGGAAAAGAAAATTTGGATTGAGAAATGGGAGCTAAGAAGGTACCATGGTGTTGAGAAACAATCGAAGTATGCGATAACTCATTTCATGCCTTGGAGGATGAAGAGTTCGTTGGAAATAAGACACACCTGGACCAAAGAAGGACTGGCCACAAAAGGGCAAGTAGTTCAGTGGTAGAGCACTCCAGTAGGAAATGGAAGATCCTAGGTTTGAATCAGCAGTTCAACATGGTATCAGACCTAGGCTAGGCTAGGAACCCCAAGCACCTACAGTGTAGCTTAAGGGGGGGATGGGGGATGTTGGAAATAAGCTACACCTGGACCAAAGATAGATTGGCCATAAAAGGGCCAGTAGCTCAGTGGTAGAGCACTCCAGCAGCAAACAGAAAGTCCTAGGTTCAAATTCTAGATGGTCCATGAATGAAATAATGATTTAGAAGAATAGCTTTCTAGAGATATTTTAAACAAAGGAGGGTGAGGATGAGGATGTACAAACAGGGATTAATCCCTAAGTTTGGGTCTCCTCAGTAGTGAAAAGTTTCTTTATAATGATCAGGAGGTCCATTCTCCTCAAGAATAATGAATAGCCTCTAGGAATCAAAATAGTTGAGTACTAAACTCCTTAGAAGAAAAGATTGCGTAGAAATTTTTTTATCCGTTAGTGTTTTTGACTTGATCTCTACATTTTCTTCTTAAACTTAGTCAATTCATTTTTTATTTTTTTTGAGAACTAACCTCAGACATTATAACCCATGGAATTCCGCCCATGCCTAGAGAAAATGTTGCAATATAAGCCTGTACATAAAAACAAGCAAATATTTTAAACAGTTATTTTTATCATAAGTGGATAGTGAATATAGTGAGATCTGAATAAAATCTTACCATGAACTCTATAAGAACAATGCCTTGTTAAATTAGTGATACAATACTCACCAATAGACCAATCAGAGCTAGCCTGCTCCCAAGCAACTGTAAAGCAGATTGTTGAGAGTGTCCCTGTAGAACAAGGTGGACCGCGATAATTCAAAATAAACATAATTTTATGATGTTATCTATAATTTTCGTTTTAAAATCTGTAATTAATGTACTTGGTAATTATGTTGGAAATTTGACTCCCGACTTGTGGACTAATGTAACATTAGAACTTAATTTTCAATAAAAATTATATGCTTGTCAACTACAGTTCTACTTTTAAATGCTTGAACAAAAAAAATGGCATCTACTTACTAGTATTAGGTGGTTTAACCAGAGAAATGGTTACTTTCTTTGCATGAGCATTAACTAGGTTAGTTGCAATGGGCAACTTAAAGAATGAAAATAGAACCCATCAACATGAGTGGGTGGACATAAAATGTTTTAATGATGTGAAGAGTGTAATTACCAGTATGTAAAATGACAATCCAACAATAAAGCAACTGATACTCATTCCTCCTGCAGCAATCTGAAGAAACTTTTCTTTATTATTGTCCAAATTAATATGCAGTAAATGTCCTTATAAAAGCCTAAATTCAGGACCTAAGCCATACCATTAGAAGTGGTCTCCTACCAGCTTTGTCCATCAAGAATGCACCTACCGCTGTCATTGGCACCTGCCAAGAACTAAACACATATTAATAAACAAGATAAATGTGCTTGATCATGAAGAAGAACTAAATGAGGTATTATTATCTTGAGTTAACCATGGTTGGCACCTGAAGTAGAGCGATTCCAACTGATGCTGTATCACCTGAAGAATAGCCTACAACTCACTTCAAAACAATTATATTCCATCCAAAACAGAAAAGCATACATTTATATCAGCAGAAACGAAAGAGAAGCGTCTGGTACACTAACTTAGCCTCTCACCAGCAGCTTTGAAGATTGCACTGGCATAAAATATAACACCGTTGATTCCACAAAGTTGTTGGCATACCACTAGCCCAACACCAACCTAATATAGGAAATACAAGTTGTCAAGTTGTAAAGGATGAATGAATAAACAATGGAGATTCAACAAATAAATTTTTATCAACTATAATTCAAGTTATCAAGTTGTAAATGATGAATGGATTATTGAAGGAATTATGGATGAAGGGATAAACATTGGAGATCCAACAAATAAAATTCCATAAAGTATATCACTCACAATGACAGCAGGAGCATAGTTTCTGTGAAATAAATCAATTATTCTGGTCTTGGGCAGACTTTCCAACTCCTCTACATATTCCTGTATAACATATCCAATAGATTGACAACCCAATATCAGCAACAATCAACTATTTTGTTTTAACCACTGCAATGAAACTAATTACCTCACAAGTTCAACTTCTCAAATTTCAGCTCAAGCTTGCAATTGAAATTGGAAGCTGATGGACTTAATACCAATGAATCAATAATATGTCTATTTCTAGAACAGAAAGAACCAAATATAAGCACCATGATTTCAGTTGCTTCATATGACACGTCATATTGGTTTCCCCTAAGAGCTTGTAATGCTTCTTTAAAATCTTTATCACGACCAACCTTTGCCTGGAATACACCTTCAGCAAATGTATTAGAGAGAGCACCACATTTCCATAACGGTGTTGGCATGTAAATCTTAAAACATTGAGCATATTGGGTTTTCTTTTATCGGAGATGGTGCTGCAGTCTAGATGCCACAAACTTCAAAGTCAACCAAGACTAGCACCTTGCCTAATATATTGAGACAATAAAAGCTTGAGTAGTCAAGGCTGTGGAGACTTGCACTAGAACAGGGTTGCTGATAAGACTTGAAGTTTTCCAGACATGACTTGAAACTAGTTTGAAACAAGGCTATTTGCAAAATAAGTACAAACACATGTTGAAGTTTCAACCAGAAAGTTTTTAAAACTTGAGTAGATGAATTCATGGCAAGGATGGTTGTGATTAGACATGTGCATTTGACAGGGTACTTGCAAAGAGCTCCAAGTCATAGTCTCCCGTATGGTGGAGGGTGGCAAAAGCTGCCTTGAGTCATGGTTATGATGGAACACCCAATATAAACAAGAATACTCACCAGCCATCTTGGAGACTCAGGAATAAGAAAAAGGCCCGCACCTAATAGTATGGCTGGTATAGTTCCTGTCAAAACAGAGCACCATGAAATTGATCAATTCTACAGCGCAGTTACTTATATCTGCTGCTAGGGTAATTGCACATGACATTGGAGTCTATATGGCCCATCAATGAGGATTGACACTTACATGACAGCCTTAGAATAATATTTTTGGCTTAACATTTTCAAATCTGGGATCTTCTACTTTTGGGGCATAAAAAAATTTGAATTTGGGTTTGAATTTGATATCTGACATACCAATTAGAGCAACAATCCGCCATTTCAGGAACATCCCCACTAGATAAACTATCAATGTTCCTGTCGTTATGAAAAGCTTTCATATGGAGGACAGAAAAAACTCAGTAATTTGTCATCGATAAAATAGGAAATCCCTGATAATCCTTTTTATTAAATATAAAAAATAAAATTAAAATTAAATGGCGTTTTAGTTGTGAATCTTATGGTTAACAAGAGGAAACTGTGATTATCTGTCTATAATGATTTTAGAAGATATTTAAAATAGATAAGAACCTGATTTGTTGTTGTTAGCCCTCCCCTCAAGTTCTTGGGAGATATTTCAGCTATGTAGACAGGCACCTTATGAACATTTCCATAGGGTACAAATTGGGTTAAAATAATGTCAAAATTTACAAGAAATTCTTTGATTTATGTCACAGTATCCCTTATTCAATAGCCAATAATCTCCATACAAAAATCATCCCCTCGGTAATACACCATTCCTGGACATTCAACTTACTGTATAAGAAGTAAGCCCAGCTCCAAATCCAACCAGTAGCCTTGCAATATCCAATGGCACGATTTCCTGCCAAAAAATTCCCTTTCAATCATCAAAATCATGACTAAAAATGTCATCAGCTTCCATAAGTCCTTCAGCAAATTGAACCGTGAGAGAACCTTTGAAAAGGCTGTGGTGAGCCATCCAACAAGGTAGAACAATGAACAGAGTCTCAAAGCCTGCATTCAGATACAATCTAAATTCAGCAATCTATAGGCCTTGTGTCGAGAAAATAAGTGTAGTTCTTTAGAAACCTACCTCTTTTCTACCAAGATAGTCTGTAATATAACCACTCATAATTGCACCGGTCATGGCACCGACTGTCAATAGAGAGCCGAAAACAGAGTACTGCAAAAATCCCAGGTATTGTGGATGAAAAGAATATTATGCTTAAGATATGAGTGTAGAACCAGAACAACAAAGTTACAAACAGTGAAAATATGCACATGCCAGAAACTCGACCCCTAGGAATATTTCTATGCTGTGAACAAGAGGATAGGACCTCCATGACACTAACTTTAAGTACCGCGATATCTTATTATATTCTTCTTCGAGGCAAAACTAATGTAATGAATAGGTATAAATTTATTCAAATCCTAAACCAAATGAGCTTTTACATATACTAATCCAAATTGATGACTTCTTCTGGGTGATTACCTGATGCAAGTCAGCCAGGCAATCCACACACTCATACAAATGAGTTGTTCATCTGAATACTTGTCTAAACCAATTGAACTTCTTAAGTTAAAACTTATCAGAAATAGCCCAATACTAGTTTCTTTGGGAACAACTTTGTTCTTTCTTGTGATCTAAATTTCGACATCTAGCCTGATTTTCTTCACCTCTTTTTCTATGTAGAGAAAGTGTTTCCCTTATTTTCTCAGTGCTTATCCTAGATTTTCCCTTCTCAAGCTACCTACAATCAACTAAATTGCTATTTTCCATTTTCATGGTGAATAGAGCATCAACCGACCTACGTTGTTTTTTTGATTTCCTTGTGTTACTGTTCATCATATTTTCCACTTTCAAGCTACATACAAATCGACCAACTTACGGTTTTCTATTCTCAAGGTAAATAGAGCATCAAACAACCTACGTAGATTTTTTCCTTTCCCAGCGTTTATCCTATTTTTCATTAGCAGGCTATATACAATTTACGAATCAACTAACCTGAGACATATATTTTCTATGAGTATTTGCATTTAAATATTCATTAAAGCACCTGAGATGTGCTAAGGCCAAGCTCCTCTATGATTTCCGATTCTGATGGAGAAGAAAATCCCACCTGAATAAAATCATTCATTCTCGTTCGCTTACTATTGAACTTCCATTAAACTATCTAATCTAATCCATCAATGTAACTTGCTTTGTTCTATAATAAAATAAGCAAAAATGATTCAGGATACTGACACCAAAGCCAAAGTTCAGTGAACCCATCACAACAACAAAGGTACTGATAGCAACAACCAATATGGAGCTCCCATGGCTGTTTGTTGCAGTAATGAGGGGACAACTGGTTTCCAGTTTTTCCCTATATTCTTCTCTCTCCATGTCTATTATGGTTCAAGGAGCTCGCCCACTCAGTAGAATCCAGAAAATTCGAGGCGGACTAATGAATGAATACAGCAGATAACTCGAATTCTTAGAAGTCTTCTAGGTTCTCACATTCTAAACAAAATGCGTCCCCTTTCAATGCAAAAGTGCTCTTAAAGTAAACCATTGAGAATAACAAGATAGACGTAGCATTTGTATTAGTTCTAAAGGAGAGATAATTTATGCAATCTTACTATCAATGTGAAGAGGTCTGGACCTATCAATAGGTGGGAGAGGCCAAGCATTCAAATTTATATTCTAAAAGGGTAACAACTTAAACAAACATTTTTCAAAACAAAATGGTCAGACTATTTAAAGCTAAGCAACCGGCTTAAGGTTAAGAGGGCAAGTATATTTTGTGTAAATTTGAGCAAGGGCTAAACCCTGTCACCCGGGTTGAACTCCGTCACCTATTCTACTACTATTACATAGTAAGGAAGCTAACAGTCAAGAACAAGTATTCAAATTTTGGTCAATTAGTCAAAAGGTTGTAATTCAATTGGTTGAGTACAATCAGTGAGAATGATGGTATGTTCCTTTATTACACCATCCACCAAGGTTCAAACCCCCATGGGCACAATTGGGCCAGGTTCAACCCCTGAGTGACTTTGACAGATGGGATCCCCTTGCTCATGACTGCTTAGCTGAAAGACAATTTCTGATTTAGATATATGCCTACTCATCATGTTGTAATCCGCTTGTCCACAAAAAAGACAAAGAAGCCGATATCTATATAACCCAATTGTTTCATCACAGATATTTTTGTCAATTATTTGAATTATATGATGATGCCATTCATCCCAAAGTGTCAATCTAATTAAATGTTTCTTGATAATGATGCTCCCTGAAATTTAATCCATACCAGCATGTATTTATAAACATAATAATCCATCAAATCCAATTATCCCTTCTTGCTATCTAGATTCCATGATACTTAGATTCTACACCATCCAATTCAATTATTCTCACCCAATAAATTGTCTAACCAAACTATATGGTTAGTCAACAGACAGGAATCTTCTTCAACAACTTGACGAAGACAGTAAGTGGACCTTGGCTTTGATAATTCTTGTAAAGATAAGAACGCAGCAGACATGAGCTTCATGTGGTTCTTCGATATATGTTATTCACCATCGACTGTCTTTTCCATTCCCTTTATTACTTGAATAGTATGCAAACAATTAAAAAGGTAATTTTTCTAGTTGTAGTAGAAACTAGAAATTCTTAGCATTTTGTTTCTCCACCACCCTGCAGAAAGCGAATGGAAGGAAAATAGTTTGTAATAGATTAAAGCGAGGAGGACTGATGAGTACATTTTTGTTGGTGGCATTTCGCTGGAAGACTGACACGTTAGGCTATTTGATGGACCACTTTTAAGGAAGGCAACCTATAGAATAATAAGTAAGGATTTTTAATATAAATTGGATGACCAGATACATAATATTTTGCTATAAATTAATAATTAATTTTTAATTATATAAATAATATAATATAACATATTATAAATTTAACAAATTAGAAGGGACATTCAAAATAATTTATCTAGAATAGGCTAAAATATATTTATTTTGAGTATTTTTATATTAAATTTGTGCTATGAATTAAAAATATTTAAGATATTTATATTAATTGAGATATGGAGGCAATAATACTGAATTTTTAGGATAAATGAAATGTTATAATTATAGTTTTGCAAGCATAATTTTTTAAATAGATTTTTTTACATTTTAGATTTGACTAGAATTATTAGAGTATACTAACTTAACTGTGGTAAATTATATTATAATTTGAAGAATCCTGATTGCATGTACATGATAAATTATGTTATAATTTTGAAACATAATTAACTTAAAAATACTATTTTTTTAAGATTAAAAAAAATAATATAATATATGTAGCATAATTGTGTGTTTGTGAATATTTTACAATATTATTTTATTTACACTGAAGGCGTATCCAATATGAAGTTGATCAACCTCAAATGCTTAATCAACGACTCATTGTTATCAACAAACCTGGCCAACGATCAAAGTCATCCCATCCTTTCATTTTCCCGCCAGTCTTTTATTTACGAATACAGGCACTTTGTGGGAAATATCACACTGCAAGTTGCATTTTACTCGCCCTTTGCAAGTTGTATCTTACGCGGGCTCTGCAAGTTGCATTTCACGAAACTGCTCTTGTAGGAAAAACTATACGATGATGTTGTAAATGGAGTTCCACTTTCTGGCATGTTATTAATACTACCTACAATTGGGTACGTATGCTTAGAACTGGCTCACATTTTCCTGCTAGGGTTTATATGAGGAAAATGAACACCTTTTATTAGCGTATCAGGTAGCAGCTGTAAGCAACAGTTTAGACTTCACCATTCACCCTGCTTGTGCAAAATGAGGTATTTGGAACAGGGGATGGACATCCACCAAAGCGCAAAGGATAGAGGGTGTTTGTCAGATGCAGTTACAACTGCCTTGGTAGACATGTATGCAAAAAGTGGAAGCATAGACAAGGCACGCAAAGTGTTTGACAAGATGCCTCAAAAAGATGTGGTCTCATGGAAGGCTACACCCTTGGTGGTAATATGGACTATTGCTTGTCTTAGTTTGGAAAATGCATTTCTGAGGGCTTCACTTGGTTCTTTTTTATAAGTATACCAACAAGACGAATCCAAGAAAGCTACATCAGAACTACGAAGAAAGCATAAAAGTAATTTAGTTGTGAAACATTCAGGTTATCCACTTTATCGGATGTTTTCTGCCATTTTTTTTGCTTTCCCCGCCACTCCTTCAAACTCTGCCTCGCTGGTATTGACCTGTCACTCCTCCAATTTCGCGAATTGCAGCCTGAACATAAGGATGTGACGAGGTTTTTAGAGTATATTTATTAAAATTAAAGTTACCGCCTGCTTTCGGAAGATACATGAAATCTCAACCAGCGTGCTTACAGGTGTGGTGCCTTCAATAGAACTAAAACATTTTTTTGGTCACTTGTCTTTTCTGTACTCCCAAAGTTGCATGGTAACAACTAAACCATCCATGTGCCTTTGAGTAAGTTTCATTTTGAGATATTACAATTTTTTTTCCTATGTGAATTAGAGATACTACAATTTATTTTCCTTGCTGCAGGGGGCTGAGAAAAGCGGTGGAATTTAATATTCAGTTGGAGTCAGAGCAGTGCGTAAAGGCCTTGCTGCCATCACCTGAGGATTCGATGGGAAGTGGACCGTTTGAATTCATGCAATTTCCCTTTATTTCAGGGGGCTATGGGCTCTCTGATCAACATTCCCAAATAGAGAAAGGCAACTCTATAGATCTTGTAGAGGATGTGGCCATCCTTCTTGATGCATTTGGCATTTAAAAAGTCAATACCCAAAACACTATTCAATGAATTAGTAGACCCTTGATAATCTAGAATGCCCAACTCACATTCAAAATGTTTGCTTCCATGACTTTTACAAGTATTTGTTGTGGGAAAGGATTTTGGAGCTCACTGATTGCATATTATTTGTATCTTCTCTACCCTGAGCTAGTGATAGGCATTGTGACATTGGGTATACCTTATATGAAACCAGGCCTAAAACCTATTTAGTTGGATTTGTTTCCACGAGGATTTTATATCAGACATTGGAAGGTCTCTTTCACTTTCCCTGTTTCTACAACTTAATGTTAGCCCTTAAATTGGCTTGTTTATTGATGGATTTTTTTTTTGGTTTTATCATAGGAACAATGATAAGGAATATATACACCCTTTTCTCTAGAAGTGAACTGCCAGTGGCACCCGAGAACTATAAATCATATGGCAAGCCTAAGACTAAAAATCTTACTATGTATAAGTAAGATTTTTTTTCTCACACTAACAACTTTGTTTTTAGCTTAGAAAAACCCTATTATAATAGATAATTAGATTTCTATCTGGTAAGTGAAGGTGAAATAATAAATTGTGGTTACGGGTATTATGTATAAAGTCTGTAAGAAAAAACAAGGATTGATTTACCATGATTATGGTCAAAGAACTTAAAATACATGCGATAGGACTGGTGCAGGAGATATTAGTGTAGCAGGTAGTGATTGTATGTAATCCTAGTATTTATTTTTAATATTTCTTGTTAGACTTGTCATATACCTTTTTTTGTTGGATGTTCGACCTATTTTGGAGAGTAAGTTGTATGTGTTGCAGCTTTAATCCAAAAATAAGTTAATCACAAGAGGATACATTAAAATGAAAGGAGGAAAGATTAGAAGCAAACTTGGTTGAAAACAAAGTGAAGCAGCTCGCCTCCAAAGTCTGAAGTATATTTTTGATGATTGTTTTGTCTTCAGTGCAGATAACTGTTGATCTATGCATCTTTAGCATAGGTAAGTATATGTACCAAGGATACACGGGGACACGTCCCCTAGGTTTTTGCCCCTCATACCCGTCTTGGAAACGTTTCGGGGATAGTGGACGCCTAGGGGACAGCTGACAATTGTCCCCAAAAGGTTTTTGATTTTCGGGGACATCCCTGATTGGACGAAACGTACCAGAGTGGAAAGGGGACGGCCAACCGTCTAGGGGACAGATAGGGGACACCTAGCTGTTCCTTGATCGTCCCGGGGATGACCAACTATCCCCCATCGCCCAACAACATTTTAAACACAAAATAAAGGTTTTTTTAATTTTCTTTTATTTAATTCTTTCCTTTGTGGGCCCCACTCCCTCCCAACCCTAATATGGCCACTTAAAACATCTTCTTACCTTCATTTGACCTCATTTTAACTTGCCAAAATAAAATTGCAGCCAAAAGCAAAAGTGAGAAGAGAAAGAGGAGGGTTTGAAGGAGTTGTTGGAGAAGAAAAACTAGCATTTAGGAGGAAAAAATGAGAGTATTAAGGCAGCAATCAACAAGATAATTGAAAGAGGTAAGTTATTCTTCCATTATCTTTCATTTTTTTCTAAGTTAAAATGATAAAATGTATGATTTTTTGTTTTTTTATTTTTATTTTCAGTTTGTAAAAACCAAAACAAAACAAAATGAGCAGCAATAGTGAAGATAGTGGGCATGTTGAGAGGGGGGAAGAAAACCAATCGGTTCATATGGGGCAACCTCAAACAAACCCATTTGATATCCCTTCTGAAGTTTTGAAAAAATATGCAAAAGGCCCTTTTAATCCTAAAAAACCTCTTCTTCAACTAGCATCATGTGTAGACAAAGGAAAATGGAAAAACACTGGGGGTAGTAGATTGTGGCTATGTCACATTTGCAAAGATAAATATAATGGGAGCTACACAAGAGTCTATTCTCATCTATTGGGTTTTGGAGGCCATGGGGTCAAGGGTTGTAAAGAAATAAAATATTTTGAGAGGATAGAGTGTTATAGATTGCACATAGAGGCCAGAGGAAGGCCTATGGATCAACTTATGCAAACTCAATCCACACATTCAACCTCACCTATGCCCTCTATGCTTGGTAGTCCTAGTGTTGGTAGTGGTAGTAGTGGTGTGGGTGATGTTCATATTTCCACAAGAGGGAAGAGGAAGACTGGTACTTCTAGTGAGCAGCAAAATACAGTTGCAAGTATGTTCAATGTGCAAGCACAAGATGTGGCAGAGTCTTCCATTGCCAAATTTTTCTATGCCCATTCCATCCCATTCCATGTAGCACATTCTCCCTACTTTAAACAAATGTTTAGAGATGTGGCAGTTGTTGGTACCTCATTCGTTCCCGCTGGAGAAAATAAATTAGGCACTACACTCCTTGACAAAGAATATTCTAAGGTGAGTGTGGTGATGGAGGACATGAGATAGTGTTGGATTAGAATAGGTTGCTCTATTATCATGGATGGGTGGGCTGATATTAGACAACGACCACTTATAAACATCATAGTCACATGTTCAGTTGGTTCATATTTCCTTAGAGTCGTTGATTGTTCTGGGAACTGCAAGGATGCAAAATTCCAATTTAATATTTTGAAAGAGGCTATAGAGGAGGTTGGGGCAACCAATGTTGTGCAGGTGGTTATTGATTCAACACGTGTGTGCAAATTAGCAGGTTTGATGGTTGAGAGTGCTTACAAGCACATCTTTTGGACCCCTTGTTGTGTTCATGCATTGAACAACACATTGAAAGACATAGGGAAGATGGATTGGGTGCACTAGGTGGTTGTAGAGGCTAGAGACATTCAAATGTTTATTTGCAACCATAACACCTCACTTGCCCTCTTTAGGACATTTTCAAAGAAGGAATTTATCAAGCCTATAGCAACAAGGTATGCTAGCTACTTTATTTTGTTAGAGAGGATGCTTGAGGTACAGGAGGCTGTATAGTTCATGATGGTTAATTTAGAGTGGAATAGATGGTCTATGGCAAGCACTGCAGAAGGGAGAAGCATCAAACAAAAAATTCTTGATGATAATTGGTGGTCCAATGTGAGGTGAAAAAATTGTTAATTTGTTATTGATTGCTGATTATATATATATATATATATATATGTGATTTTGTTTGCTCCATCATTTCACCTGTTGTGGATGTCATTAGATATGTTGATACAGACTCTCCAAGTCTTGGAGAGATTTATGAAACTTTTGACTCCATGCTTGAAAAACTGAAGAAAGCAATTTCTGATAGGGATTCTAATTCAAGATTATAAGAGCAAAAAATTAGGCCCATTGTGACACGGCGGTGGAACACTATGAACACTCTGCTTCATATGGTAGCCTTTGCTCGTAATCCCAAATGGTATGTACCTAGACCTGGTAGGATGCCTCCTTGTGATGACGATGAGGTGAAAGAAGGGTTTATGGGGGCCCTTGCAAAAATATATTCAGTTGAGGAGGCCAGTCTAGTTCGTACACAGTTCACTGACTTTGTTAATCTTTGTGGTCCAACATTTGGAAAACTAGAGGCCAGGGTAGATAGAACTACAATAGCTCAAAGGGATCCTATTGGATGGTGGTCATGGCATGGGAAGGATGCACCACAATTGAAGACGCTTGTTGTTCACCTCCTTTCATAGATAATACATTAGATTAACATAATTTGATTTAGATTAGTGTTGAAGTTTGAACATTTATATAATCATAATTTAAATTGAATGGCCTAATTAGTAAATTTAAATTACTAATTTAGTTTTTAAATTTTGTCTCCTCTCACAGGTTGCTAGTTCCTCTGTTGCAGAGAGGAATTGGTCAACATACAACTTTATTCACTCTATCAAGAGGAATAGACTGACCTCTAGATAGGTAGAAAAATTAGTGGCTGTGCATAGTGCTTTGTGACTCTAGGATCGTTAGACTCTTGAGTATAGACAAACTCCAACATTATGATGGGATGTTGATCCAGAGGATGTCACACAAATTGATGAGGAGGAGAGACAAGAGGGATTGGTTGGAGTTCCATTAGATGAGCCAGCCCCTCACAGTGAAAGTGACTCAGACTATGAGTCTGATTTTGATGTAATGTTGGCAGATGTCGAGTAGCGGCAATCCTCATACTTTCTATTTCTATGTTTTTCTTTTGGGCACTTGTGACTTTGTCATTTTAACATTTGTAGTACAAAATTGTAGCCTTTTGGGCATTTTATTATTTTATATCATATGCACATTGACTATTTGACATGAATTATGGTCCATGGATGCAATTAGGTAGCTGTAGTATTAATTTGTTCGCTAATTCAATTCTATGATGCATATGTCAATATGATTGGTGATTACATTTGCAACTTTATGAATGTTCATTGTTATGATTATCATTACTCATATGAATATCTTAAATTTCCCTATATTTTTAAACTCTCTCTCTCTCTCTCTCTCTCTCTCTCTATATATATATATATATATACTATACTATACAGCTGTCCCCCCGTCCCCTAAAATCCCCTCAAAAATTTGTCGTCCCCAAAATGTGTCCTACCGTCCCACCGCCCCCCATCCTGGAAACTTGGTGGAACATAGATATGTACCCATTTAAATTTTCTACCATAGTCTTGGGTAAGAACAGTTCAGGTCATTAGCTATGAGAAAATTTTGTTCCCTGATGTGTGTTCCCCATTTTTTTTTTTGGGTAGAAAGAGTTCTACTTATTAAAGATACAAAAATTTCGTTTCCCTGATTTGTACTCTCCGTTAGGCATCATTGCATTCTCTACAGTGGCTTGTTTTTAAATGCCTGTTATGGTGTAGTAAGGGAAACTTGGAAGCATGCAGTTGTATTTTTCTTTTCCATGATGCTTTGATGGATGTACATACCCTGTTCCAAAGCTCCTGTTTTAGCACAGGCAGGGAGGATATTGGTGAGGGTTGTGGAATTTAGCTTTACAGGTCTACCAGTTGCACAACCAAGACATAATAAATCTCATTTACAACATTCAATTCTTGTTATTGAAATTCCATACTTACCAATTGAATGGAAAACATGACAACCTAATCATGGTCCTTGGGATTCAACATCCCTTTGATGGTCACATTCACAAACTCTTCAAGGGTCCTGTTGTACTCAAATTAATTGTTACATAAAATCCTTCTATTAATTCATCTTAATTTTGTTCCACACAAAGAATGTAGAGTCTGAGTGGAGACCTGGAACATGTTGACCTAGATATTGTAGAATGTGGATCCAATGCAGCATGGAAAATAATTAATACAAGATAGGAGAATCATATATAACATTCCAAAGAACATACTGTCAACTCGGAATGCCCTCATGTCTGAAAGAATTGGTTGTTGATTTGCAGAGCAATGAGAAAAAGGTTAGGAACCAAAGCAACTAGATTATCCCGAAATGAATATTCAACATTGGTTTTCATGTTAACTTGCATGGGAATCTCGTATGCTCCACTTGATGAAACAGTGCAACATTTGTCAATATAGGCATGGTTTGTCATTTTGCTCCACTTTGCTCTTTCCACGTTTCAACTATGTGCATAAATATTGTTAGCAATTCATCGACATACACTAGGATAATGAAGCAAGAAAAATATTTTTTTATGAATTGTACTGTGGTATGCTTCACCTGCAAGTTGCCAATTTTTTTTATGTTTTTTTAGCAAATTCTTCTATATATGTTGCAGAGACACTTCTGAGTCATACTATTAAAGAATAGTACAGGATTGTGTAGCTATAGGATATCCATTATTTGATTACTACTTTTGAATTGATAAAGTGGAATTATTTGCTAATTTTTTAGGGTTTATTCTGAGACTCCAGAGGCAAAACGATCATAAAATAAATATTATTGAATCTTTCAAGTTTTCCATTGCCTCCTTAGATTAATTTTCTACCATGCCTTAAATCTCTTCAAAATGCAAATGAATACAAATTATAGCAATCACGAACAAAAACAAATTATAGCATTATGTAATATTTGTGTACATTTTCTTGCCATAAATGAAAACAAATGATTAGATAATTTCCCATTTTTTAATCTACACATTTTTTTGAGAGTATTAGTTATGATTATGATTTTCAAGTAAATTAATTCTTTACAAGCATGACTCTGATTTACATGTTGTGCAAAATTATTATCAAAGGAAGCGTATGAAAGCATGTTATGATTGTTTATTTACCACTTGAAAAATTAAATTCTATATTTTTCACATTTGGTTAGGATTTTCTTAGTAAAGAATATTACGTTAATGATTCCTTGCCCTTGAGTCAATTTTTTATATGATAACTAAAACCTATCCCCCTCTCTCCCTTTCTCCTTATTTCAAACATAACATAAACCTATTGTTAATGGAGCCTAATTATCAATTTTTTTATATGATAACTAAAACCTATCCCCCTCTCTCTCTGCCTCCTTATTTCAAACATAACATAAACCTATTGGTAATGGAACCTAATTATCTCTCATATTTAGAGGTTTTGTTTCATATGACAACTAAAACCTATCCCCCTATCTCCCTCTCTCCTAAACATAACATAAACCTATTGGTAATAGAGCCTAATTATCTTTCAGATTTAGAGGTTTTGTTTCACTCCTATTTCAATCCATATAAATCGATGTATAGTTGATTTAAAGATATCACTTCTCCATTAAGACACTTTTTTAACAAAAAAATCATTTTATAAATGTCCTACCAATTCACCTCATGTCATACACAAATGTATAGAAAAAAAATCTCCAAATATTTTACCTAATTAACATTCCACACCTCTTCGGAAAACCCATTGCACACCAAGGTGCAATTGATAGTTTTAGTTTAAGAAAGAATGTTAAGTAGATCTTTTCTTCTTCTTTTTTGCTCTCTCAAGTTAAATTTTGATAGTCTCATAAGAAAATTCTTGAAGCATAAGTGTTGGTTGTGTTAGCAAAGACTATTTTGGACTTTTGGTCCAAACAACTTCCAATGGATTGAATAATGAAGTTAATGCCCTAAAACTAGTTTAAGTCTCTAATTAGCGCCAATTCAATGTGGAATCAAAGGCATTCATATTGAGAGTGACCTAATAGTTATTTTTCATGCCATTCAAAGTAAAATGCTCTCAAAATTAAAAATTGTAAAATATTTTGCATGTTTGACGTCTCTTAAACACTCTAGAGCATTAGACTTTTATCCATTTCTATTAGGAAGTAAATAGCATAGCAAGCTTCTTGAGAAATTGTGTTGTGGATTTTATGGAATTCTTAATCATGGACAACACATTAGATAGATGGAATAGCCTAAGCACAAAACAAAACATTATCAATAATAATTCAAAAACTGTGGGTTATAATTTATTCATTCTCAATTATCTGCCATTCATCATTTTCAATTTATTTCCTTGTTGGACCCTCTCTTGTGCTTGGCTTAGGTGTGTTCTCTACTTATTGATTTGGATATCTCTTCTTTGGCATTAGCCTTTGTGAAATTTTGCCACATTATTGTCTCTAAATAATGGAGTTGAGGTTTCATTTGTATGGTGAGAAGCAAGAGATGTTATTTTGGGGTATGATATAATGGAGTTGAGGTTTCATTCTTGGTCATCTAAGTGTTTCCACTGAAGATGTCATTAAAAAGGTAATTGGTTCAAATTTCCTTGAGGCTAAAATTTGTAGTAGGGTTAACATTATATTATGTCCATAGTTATTTCAAATTTGCTCCATCTTCTTGATGGCAAAAAATTAGTTAAGAGTTTGGCTAAATATTGTGTGAAAAAGGACTTCTTGGTTTGAATGGACAAACCCTATAAATTAATATTGTGTTTTCTATTAGACACATTTTTACAAAATTTTATTTTAATCTTATTTAAATTGTCAAACTGTTTATTTTAAAAAAAATAACTCAAAAACTTGCCACAATATTTGATTCATGATTATATCATATTTGCCTAAATTTTAAAAGTTATTGTAGAAATCTAAATTAATTCGCCAATGATATATCATAATTATTAGTTACTTTAGGTCATATCGCCAATCTTTAGTTGTGACAATTGATTTAAAATATAATCTAAAAACCCTCATTGTATTCAGTGAGGTAAAATGAACCATGATTTGTAATGCTCATGGGGTATGAAATTGCTTTTGGAAAAGAGATCAATGGTTTGAAGTTGCTTTTGGCTCGTTGATCTCAAAAGAGATCAATGGTCCAAAATTTATTTTGGACCATTGATCTCTTGAGGTGGTATTGTTGAGTGGTTGTATTGGGGATGAGGTCCCCTATTTGTGACCTCATCGGTTCATAGCTTTAGATCAAAATAGTTTACCCCTTGAATAATTAAAAGAGAGAGAGATCAATGGTTTAAAAACAATTTTAAATGCCCCCTAAGCATTACAAGTTATCGGTACATTTTACCTCACCAAATACAAGATCCATTAGATTATATTTTAAGTAAATGGTAGCACCTAAATATTATAGATTCTACCCCTTAAACCCATCAATGATTTCCACCCTCAATCCCCTACTTTTGCATAAGAGTTGTATATTATTCAATTGGAAGGATTCGCCATGGTAATTAATAAATTTCTCTATGATTTACCAAGATTTGTCAATATTTTCTACAAAAAATTATTGATGTAAAAAAAATCACCAATAAAATTATTATTTTTGGCCGATGGCCGCTTGGTGTAAGGTTGTGCCACTGTAGCAGTGACCTAAATGGTCACAAGTTCAACTCTACAATATATATATATATATATAACCAATAAAATTAATATTTTTTTCTACAAAATGGAAGATTTATGATTTTATATCTATTTTGGGGAGGTTTCTTAAAGTTATCCCTAATTAGACCCCTTCCAATTGCCAACTATGACGGTTGTGGGTTTATTTTCATGGCTTCATTTAGAGAACTAAAAGTTAAGTTTTGATTCTTGGTCAATGTCATGGTTGAAGTGTTGGGTTGGGCATCATAAATCTCAACATGCTCAAAGCCCCTTTCAATGCCCCCTTTCCACATTTGGATAAAACTAATAATGGAAAGTGCAAGGAGGGCAAAATGGTTTCTCATTGACAAGGCTAATCTCATGAAGGATACAACAAAGGTAAGCAATTTATATTATATGTTGAAGGCATAGGATGTCAATTGAACCAAATACTATTAGAATTATATATCACTTCAGATTTTTAAACTTTCACATATATTTTATGCTAATATTTTGATTTATATTTATAGAAAGAGAGATGGGATCCCAAGTTTCTCACTTTACATATACAAAATAAATAACATAGAATTTATTTAATATTTATATTAATATGTTTAGTTGAAATGTATAAATTGTATAATAAATTTATTGACAAATTAGAAATTTGATTCCTTAAAAATTATTATAAAATTATTCTTAAATCTCAAATAATTCTAACACCTACATTTTTTTTTAATATACATATTGAAACAATGCAAATGATACAATAAGAGGGCAACGGAGAAAAAATATTTATTTTTTATGAATGTAATGTAAAATTATCATTAACCATGAAAACTATTCAAATAAACAGAAAATAAACTTAAAAAGGCAATTTATTTCAAATCTCTAACCAATAAAATGAATTGCATAAAAGGAAAGTTGCTTAGATAGGGTGCATGCCAATTCAACATTAATATAAAGGCTTTGAATATTCAGAAGATATTATTAAACTAGCATACATATATTAAATAATATATAATTATATATATATAATATATTGAGGTTATCATTCTCTATTCCTTTTTTGATTGATTTATCTTTGTGATCAAATCTTTGATTTCTCTTTGCAATCAAAAATATTATTTATTTATTTATTTGTTCTTTTAAACTAAAAGAGGGGTAAAAATTTATTCAAAGCAAAAAGAGCAGTACAAATCAAGGGAATTAGACATCCCTATCAATCTCCACTAATTGGTCCAACTTTTACGACAAATCCGGGGGTAATTGACCCCTATCCACAATATTCCAATCCTTCCCATGATCAGAAGCCCATTTAGCCAAATAATTCGCAACCCCATTCCATTCACGCGGAATATGACAAAAAGAAACAGAATCTAAGGAAGCACACATATTAAGAATTTGTTTTATAATAATGGCCAACTGCCAACTAACATCCTCTAATTGTTGCCTCTTCATCAAATTCACCACCACCTGGGAATCCGATTCACAAATGATTTGTCTCCACCCGATAGCACAACCATGCTCCATGGCACACAAAATGGCAAGATCCTCTAGATCACATTGTTAGTATACCGACCCTTATAAATAGAAAAGATAAACTCAACAACCCCAAAACTAGTCCACCCAACACCTCTAATACCAGCATGGCCAAGCTTTCCATGAGGAGAACCATTCGTGTTGATTTTCAACACACCCTGAGGGGGAGGACTCCAACGCCCCTCCCTATTTATCTTTCAAAGGGGATGACAACCTCTATTTCTCTTGACCTGACAAACACTCTAAGCAGTCCCCGTCTAAAGAGGAAGATGGAAACAAGTACAAAATTTTAGTTTATTGAAATATTTGAATTATTTTTATTATTTATTTATTTATTCTTTTTGTTTCATCAAATCTCTTTTATTTGATTTTTTTGTTTCATCAAATCTATTATAGTTGCACATGACTTCCACCTACCTATCATTTTAAATGTAGCTTCAAAAACTTTACACAAATTTTTGGATGCCACTAGATGCTCTCGACGTAATGAAAGCATTGAAAAGCGCAAACAAATGGAATTTTAATAAAATTGAAGTCTGAAGAAATGATATAAAAGTCATCTAATGGTGAATACTCACGAAAAAAAATTAGGCTATATTTGTCTCATTTGATTTGTAAGTTGTGTTATTCTAAACTTTTATTAAGATTAATATAATAAATAAAAACATAAATCCAATAATATAGGGATAATTAATTTAGATTAATTAATTATAGTTGTAGGTATATATATTATGAAATGGTAATTGTTGAAGTATAAATAAAATAAAATAAAATAAAAGTATTTAGTTTTGGGTTTGAGGATGAATAAAGTTTGATAAAGTATTGAGATTTGGATGTTTTCAATTTAGAAAAATATAATTTTTATTTGTATCTTGTTTTGAGGTTGGAATAATTGTTAGTTTGCTTAAGGAATATTGATGCATCCATTGACTGTCCAACCAATGAGCATTTAGAATTAAACACTTAACCAACAATTTTATAGTTTATATTTAATTTTCTATTTTTAATAATTACTAAAATATCATTTATCCTTCTATCTATTGGTTCATGTTGAGAACACTGCAAAAATCAAAATTTATTTTTCTTTTTAAATTACATGTGCAATGTAATGCATTTAATCCATTGGATCAAATTTCAAGCCTATTAATGACTTGAATGACATGAGTACTATTGCATACATCATAATAAAATTGCATTATTGACTTAGAGGTAGTATTTTCCATATTCCATTTAATAATGGGTAAAATTTTCAAAGCTTATTAAATAAATGTGAGCAAACTCAATGCATATTTTATATTTGTTTACCAATGTATTAAATATAATATCTATCTATAATAAATATCACATAAAATTTATTTATCTACAATTAATATTTTAATAAAATCTACCCATTTTCATTAAATATTAAGGTAGATATTTTAAAAAATATACATGTAATAATATAATTTAGCAAGGAAAAAATTACATGAAAATCAAATTATCAATAAGAAGAAATATAAACAAACACACACACACACGCACATGCATATAGAGAGAGAGAGAGAGAGTTATTATAATAATATATACTTGTATCATTGAATATTTTTCTATTTTTGCAACATTAATCAACTATAATAATAACATTATACAACAACAAACAACAAACAATCACATTACACCCCTAGCTACTTCTATAAACTAAATGAACATTAAAAAAAACAAGCACACCCCACAATTGAGAGACCCTAACACAAATGTGTCTCTTGTTTGTCTTGAAGAGGGTAAATTTTTTAGGTGTGGGACACTTCTCTAGACATAGATTTTTTGCTACAAGAATTATCTACAACATAACAGTTTGGTTTTCTATTATGCATATGCACCTTTGCTTTCTTTGCTATTTTTTTATATTAATGATAATTTGGACACACTATTACATAGATATTTGTTGTTAAAAAATAACTTTAGGAATGCAGATTACACCATTTATCATAACATATATATAACTGTTGTTTGTTGCAAACTATCACATTTTTAACTAAATGTTACAAATATAACTATTGTTCAAAAACAGCTATAGGGATGTATATTACAAAGATATATGTTGTACAAGGTTGGCATATACAAAATTACAAAATTGAATAATAGCACTTGTATAATTATATATCAGCATGATTTAAGCTACAATAATCTTTTAGTTTATATACTCTTGTTTTGGTAGCAATCACCTAGATCTTCCGACCTAATCCATTTGAGTCCCCTTCCTCTTTTTGTTCTACTCATATCTTATTGTATGTCGAGTATATTGCATATGTTCAGTCATTGCTACCATCCCATTCAGGATTGGGCCTGGCTGCTCCAATGTCTACCGATCCTTCTACATTTCCTTTAAGCTTTACATTTTGCTACCCCCGTTGCCTGCCACCAACCTGCACTGGGTTCTTGAAGTTACTCTGGAGTTCATTCAACACTCTTAGGAAAGTATCGGCCTCTTCAACGTTACAGTGGTGAGCATTCCCACACCTTACCTCCCTTTTGTCAACTATCACATATCCTTACTTGATAAATCTCTAGAATTTGTTCATTGAGCTCCCCATGTGAATACTGACCTACACAACAATTTTGAACAACGTGAGTCTTTTAGATGACTCAGTAAGTGCCCTCTTTGAACCCATGAACTTTTCGTCATTCCTTGCCTTCCAAAGGTTCCAAAGGATCTCAATGGTTAAGTAGTCCCAAAACATAGCATAATCATATTTAAGTTTTTTGCCATAAGAAAAAATTTCATTACATACGATTTTATCGTTTCTATCCCAAATTGGAAACTCATTGTAGAAAATTCTCCTTATATTATTTTGCATAGAAACAATCAAAAAATATATGCTTAACAGACTTAGGGGTTCTACATAAAGAACATATATCAACCTTATTAATAAAGGTTTTGAAATGAACTTTTTGCTAAATAACTAGCCATTTGAAGCAAGCCTTTTTAGGCTCCTTGATATTATTGTTACACCCCAATTGTGTAATTACTATTTTACTATTACTACATAGGGTAAATATGAATGTAAAGTGAATTCTGGAGATGAATAAATTGTGCTTGAACCTTGTTATCATGTGAATGTTATCTCATTTGATGCTATTTCATGGAAAAGAATTGCATTTATGTGAATGGATGGTTATTGAATTATTATTCTAACTTTGGAGATGTTTTACATATACTGCATATGTTGTGAACAACTGACTATCATGCACATGTGTTAGTGGATGCAGGTATATATGTTCCATTCCTCCAGGAAGAGGGGAAGTATCACTTAGGACAAGATCTTGGTCGGGTAACCGGTAACGTAAACTATTTGAGCATACACACACCACAATAGAATGATTGAGTTGAGTCAGTTTGTGGGAAGTTGGTAATTCATCCTTAGTTGATGTTTTAGCATTAGTAGAGTCTTGTTTACTTTTTTGTGCATTGTTGGGTGATGTTTATCTATTCAAGCTTTGGAGATCTTTCTTGTACAATTACGATTATATTGATAAGTGAGACGCACATGGAGTAAGTGTATATATATGCACATGCATGTCAATGGGATCTAACATCATGTATATTGTAACACCCCACCAAGGAACCCTAGAGGACGACACAAACACAACGGAAGCATAACATTTTTTTTTTAAAGTGTAATTAATAACAAGTAAAGTGAACTACACTTAACACATACATCCTCTATGGTATGCGATAACACTTACATTTAAATCCCATGACTTACAAAAGTGAACTAACCATAGCATATAAAATTAAACTCATGATATAAAGAACATAGATCCAAAAGCATTAAACTCATCCATAAGATACAAAGTACATTAATGAATCATTCATAGATTGCATTTATTCAATATAGCAGTTACAAAGCTCATTTCCAAAATGAGGAAGATCATACAGTAATATTACAATTATATTGATACAAGAATCATCCTTGAATACAAATGAGGAGTAGTACAAATACAAGTTTTCAACTGATACAAAAGAACATAACAAATAGTACAAAGCAACTGGTACACGCGAGCTCTCCAATCTGGAAGATCATGTCATCACGAATATGTAGTGGAAACCCAATGGTGTAAAGTGCACATTCCACCTAACCAAGTGGTACCCGAAGGCCCACCCCTGTGCTAGGAGATAGTAAAAGGGCTTCCTAGGAGAAACCAACAAACTCTATACACAAGAAACACATAATACTATACCAATAAGAACAATACATACATTAAGGTTACATTGCTTCCAGAGTAAAATAATCAAGTATATCAACTGCACAATGCATATTGTTGTCATAGGAGGAGCGTCATTACAAAGTTGCATGGGTTACCCTGGTAGATCTTCCTAGGCCCCAATCCCCATCTTGGGTTACCCTGGTAGCCTCTCACGACCCCCGGCCCCATATGCAAACCGATGCAGAATCAAATATCTTTCAAGGAGACAAGATAATGATCTTTCCATTCTAGGCCTTCTTGTCTTATCCCAAGTCTAAACAAGCCCTTGAGCCCATGAGCGAGACACAATTAACAAGTTATATGATTTAAGCTACCCTTCCCTTAATACATTTATTTAATTTTTACTGAATTAACTAACTCTCATATGAATTACCCCTAGCACCACTTTGTGTGTCGGCCCCCATTGAGAGCCACTCCCCTACTAACAACACAAGGATCTAATCCAAAACCTAAAGGTAAACAAATTGCACACAACGAATATTAAATCCCAAACCAAAATATAAGAGGCAACACATCCCTGTTCATGGTAACTGAGTGTTTAACTGAATTACAACCAAGTGCACTACCCAAGGAAAATCAAAAGGTTGAATCATAAGTCACAACCCCCTCATAAAACAACATCAACTAGAAGATTTACAAAATCACAAGTAACATATTTCCCAATATATGTAAACAAAAGAAATCACAATTTAATAAGTAATTCAGACAGGAAATAAAGCTACCATTAGGATTTCCTAAATCCAATTTCCATTTCAAGAACATATAATAATACATTGCTCAAAATAATCTAACTTAATGCAATATCTTTTACAGAGAATAAAGAAATTAAATCTAATTGTTTAAATCAATTTCCCAATTACATCAATATAAAAATTCAATTTCTCTTTTAAATCACTTCATTCTAAAAATAACTAATTTGTGCATTTGCACGCACCTATTATAAAAATACATTTAAACATATATATATTTGAATATATACATAATTATATATATATATATATAATTAAATATATATACAAATATACATATTATTTAAATATTAAAATTAATTACAATTTTCCAAAACACATATTAAATGTATCTTATAAGTATATATTAAAAACCCCAATTTTAAAATCGAAACAAAAGGTAGGTAGACAAAAGTTTAATAAAAAAGATAACTCACACATAGTAACATTCCCAACTATATGATAAGAACATGGAAATATAAAGAAAGTGCATGGTTTGGAAATTTAAACTACTAGTTAACAATACAAAATTTTCCCATGCTATATGCATTGAATGAATCTCACAAACTATAGTTTTTAGTTGTTCAAAGATTATAAGAAATAAAATCAACGAATTTGCATGATTCGATTTATAGTTTAGTGACAAAAGAAATAAATCTCTAGTTTTTAAATATGGTTCAACAGAAAATTCAAAGAGGAAGGTTATGTTTTTCTTTTCAAGTCTCAAGTATAATATATGCAGAAATCTAAAATCTAATTTGACTGGCAGAATCACTAGAATGGAGTAGGGGCAGCGCCATAACACATGGAAAAGAAATAAATTCATGTGGAATAAATACTAATTTTATATGCTAAGTTTTATGCAAGATCATTGAGATTATTTAAACCTCTACAGCATTCTATTTTCAAGTGTTGCAACTGTATTAAATGTCAATAGAATTAGGAAGGTTATTTAGATCTAAACACCCTACCCTATTTAAGTGTTGCCACTGTGAGAGGTTATGTAAGGAAACAAGGAGCTTATTTAAAACTATTTTCCCTACTATGTTCAAGTGCTGCCATAGTGATAGATGCCAATGGAAACAAGGAGGTTATTCAAACTATGACAATATTTAGTTTCAAATGTTGCATCAACAATTAAATCAGGGAAATTATAAAAATCTTTAAACTTTCTATTATGCTCAAGAGTTGCTGCTGTGAGAGGAAGCAGATAGAAATAGAGAAATGATTTAAAAATCCACTCCCTTCTATGTTCTAGTGATGCATCGGTAACAAATTTCCAATAGAAGCAAGGAGGTTAATTAATTCAAGGCAAAATTTTAAATTTACAAAATATATTAAAGCTTCTACACATATAACATATTCTTCTTGTACAGACAATCTTTCCAATTTGCATAAAAAATAATTTAAAGAACCTGTTTCCAGATGCTTGAGGAAATGATATTTGAAGTAGAGCTTCACCTTCAGATTCCAATTTACCAGAGCTTCTTCCAAATTATCCACTTTTCAAGAAAGAAGAAAACAAAACTAGAGCCAAAAAATTTCTAGAACTTTTTTCCAATTTTCAACAACCTCCTCTCAAAATATATTTTTTCATTGTTGTGAAGTAGCCTATTTCCTCTTTCAGTTAATGCAATTATTCTCTTTGAGAATTAATTCCCAACAATAGTGTTTAATTTTTCTAACACATGTCACAAATAAAATATATTTTCAACCAAATCACAAATGTTTTACAAAATATTTATGCATTTAATAATTCATATTTCACATATTAAATTCTAATAAAATTTAATCTAATTAATTTAATCACTTTATAAAATAAATTTAATTATAAATATTATATCATTTTACAAAATAAATGTAATTTAATTAATTAAATCAAATATTAAACTTCTAACAATATTAATCAAGATTAATTAAATAATCACTAAAAACCATTATAAGTATTAATTAACATTAATTTCCCACATAACATACCTTGCAAAATAAATAAATGACAAAAAAAAATGGACAACACAACAGCAAAGCATACCAAAACAAGGACTAACGACACACTATGACTAGGGTTGTGGCTTGATAATGAAACCCTGTTACTATCTCCTAATCAACTATTTGGTTGAGCAATGGACACGCTCAAACCTATCAATCTAGATGGAGTTGATATCTTATACCTACAATCTTGCAATAAAACATATGTCATACATGTATATAGATTATAAACAATCACACCGTGAAGAAAAAATTGTGGAATCGCAAGGCACTCGCAAGTGAGTGATACAATCCCATTCCCTTCACCAATACAGTGTCACATTAAAACTGACGAAACTAAAACATCAATTAACTACAGATGAACATATATCAATAACTCAAATAATCAACTATGCTAACTAGAAAGCATCTCATAATCAATAATCATCCATATAGTGTACCATCACATCACAATATAAAAACCATCATCGCTCCAATGTCAATGATCAAATAACAACATAGTATCATGGTCTATCAAAGTAAAAGCACTGTCTGAAAACATAAGCAAATCAAAAGGGTGCTACATATATGCACATGTATAGATGCACTACATGTAGTTGGGTAAAGCATAATCATGTCTCGCACTTTATAAAGGAATCAACCAACAACAAAAAAAATTATGAACTTCGACCACATAAAAATGGTCTTTATGTTTTGAATTTCAAAATGATGTAAACTAATGAAATGTATAACTTCTGATGAAGTTTATTCTTGTAATTTTTCAGATTTAAAAAAAATATTTTCATTACTTTTTTATCAATTTAAGAACAAACTTTTGAATGCTGAAAATTTTAGAAAAAAGTGACTTCACGGGCTGTTAAGAAATAAATTGAAAAAAACTTCATTTCTCTCTAATTTTTTTTTCTCCAAATAGGTTACTTCAATATCTTGTGTATGGAAAAAAAAATCAAAATTTGATGTATATTTTTTTCGTAATAATGTTTTAAAGTCAAACTTGTCAGAATTCAATAGTTTTCATGGGTCATCAACTATTGTCTATTTTTTAATCATTTTCAAAAAAATAAATTATACCCTTTTGAAGAAGAATCTTTCCTCTTGTTCCCCATATATTTTTAATTGTTTTTAATATGTTTTACTTTTTTTTTTAATTTCTAATCAACCTCTTTTTTAAATTTAACAACTTACTTGCATTATTTTAAAAATAAAATATATTAAAACTAATCAAAATATTAAAAAACTACATATTCGGATTCACCACTTTGAGCTCTACAAAAGGGTATTTTTTTTAAAACATTATTTTGACTAAAGAAATACTTAGCTAAAATTGAAAGTTTCAAATTTTTTTGAAAAAGAGCTGAGTTGGTTGCAACTAGAATGCCACATAGACAATTTCAGTAGAAACCCCGCACAATAAAATAAGTCAATTTAAGCCAATTTGAAAGCAGTAAAGGGAAAAAAAAATATTTTTTTTGGATTTGGTTGAAACATATTGGGCTAAAACCCTGTGTGCCACATACAAGCCATGTGGTTTCAGTCAAAACCTATTTGGCTGAAACATTTCCAGCTAAAAATGTTTTGCTTGGAACTATTTATTTGGTTGAAAGTGTAACACAACTTTTTGTTTTTATCCAGTTACCTATCAATATGATGGTAATTGTGAATATGTGAATTGAATGTGAACATATATATATGTATGGTATATACATGCATCCATATATATACATGTGTGTGTATCGATACACACGTACGTTTTAGAATGGATACGCTCATACAGATGCATCGATATAGATACACCTACACATGCATGCACATAGAGGCATATACTTATATATATGTGTATATATATGCATACATTCGATATATTGTGATTATATGCAAATACTATCTTGGCTGTATTCATTTATATATATATATATATATATATAATGTATACTTGTCTAAATATTGTATAAATATTTACATTGATAGCTTATGATATATATATGTAAATATATATTAACGTTATATATATGTATATATATATACATATACATATAAATAGTAATATATATATATATATATATAAACATACTATATATATTATTTATCAACTATCATTTACTTTAGTAGAAGCCAATTTATAAAGGCTGATTATAATCGATAATGACTACGATATTGGAGGTCGATAATAGTCGATAATGATTATGATTTTGGAAGTCAAATGAAAGTTTCTTATGACTGTTTTGTGAAGCCGAGTCTCACTCAAAATGTCATTGATATGAGACATTTGTATTGCATTTGGTGTTGATGTCTTATGTTGATGCAAACCATGGACTTAGTTGACGCCTATGATTAAGATTAACTTTGACTTGGTAAACATATTTGCCATGATTTTATACAACTATCGATGTATTTGTCGAAAGTATTTAATGTCTTAGTCAACTCATCTTCAAACCAATTTGATGGATTCTTGGTGTTACAAATTGGTAGTTGACTATTTTTAATGACAAAGAACTCGTGCCAACAAAGAGGAGTGTGGATGGATTTTGCACCACCTCTGGAAACCCAATTATTGTAGATGTTTATTGCATGAGATAAATCAAATTAAGCATATGGATATTTGAATAAGTCTTTGATTGTTGTCAATGCTTGATTCAGAGGTAGGGGTGGACAACTCCAAACAATCCTCAAATAATCAAACTTTCAATCTCTAAACATTCGCATGATGGGTTTTCATTCATTAGGCCTCAATCTCCTAGTAGTACTTCAGATTGACTAAAATGGGCACAACTTCCCAAGATAAAATGATCTCCAAAATAAAAAACCATATTTGGATAGCCTTTTTGACTTTATTCAACATATGAAGAAATTACATATGGTTACTTTGGAAGGAAAGGTTCAAACTTCATTGTTCTATTGTTGACTAGGCTTAAAGTGGAGTAAAAAATTTGTGTTTTTTTGGTCATAACTTTCCAAATAGACTTGATACCAAAAATTTAAAAATAGTTCTAGATACCCATTTGGGATTTATACAACATACTAAGAATTTGGGTAGAGTTGTTTTGAAGCACAAGATTCAAATTTGGATTGTTCTCCCTCAAATTGGGCCTACTAGAGTTTCAGATTCATTTTAGTAAAATTGACACAACTTGCTGAAAACTTGATGAAATTACATGAAACCAATGCCAATAGACACTAGATTCATATTTTTACCAAAAAAAATTGATTTGGAGTCAGTATGGGATCACATAGATCCATACTACATCAAATAACAATAAGGAAATGTTCATAAATGCAAAAAAATAAATGTATTTTTATTGCTTCGACTTCCAAAACTTCAACCACCACACCCTCCAACCATGTCTTTGACCTTAAAAAATGTTTTAAAATATTTACAACCATTTTTCAATGGTTCTCAACCAACTTTTCAACTTACAACCATTCAAATTCTCTCATTTACAACTTATGACTCTTCATATTCCATGTTTTTGCAACTTTTACAACATTGACAACATTTTGCAAAATTAACAACTTGTGCAACTTAATACTCCAACACACCTAACAACCTAATATGGACTCAAATGCATCTAAAATGCTCTTAGAAGACCTTATTACATGAGGAAACCACAAAAGAAAAATAAAATGACACTTTTGCCTATTGAAGGCATGAAGCTTGAGGGTGCCCCTATACCAATACTGCAAGTTGATTTGTAGAAAAATTCAAAAGTAGTTATTAATAACTTTTATAATACTTAATAATTTAAAAAAAAAATGTTTGTAATTACACCATACAACCCAAATTATAAAGTAGACAAGTGAAAAATAGAATAAAAACAATCCCATCAACAAACAATTATGAAAAAGAAAATTCTTCGATGATTACTAAAAATTATTGAGTATACTTGTGATTTTAACAAAAACAAAGTATATTTCCTAACAACTTCAATTTTGTTCCATTATTTTGCTCATTTTCTTAAATGATTGAATCCAGCATTGACAGGTAGTGTTGTCTAAAGAATAAATTCAAGCCCTTCAATCAATAAAAAATAATGGCAAACAAATAAATAGGTTGTTTTTCACAATGTGTCAGATTATATCAAATATTACAAAAAAAAAATGAATCATAACTGATAAACTCTAGTTTATTCTATTTACTACTTGAATGAGGATTGCATTTCTTCCAGAGTTCTTCCCTTTGTCTCTGGTAACAGCTTTGCCACAAAGAGTACAGTAAAAGCTGACACACCACAAAATATGAAGAATGAAGCTGCAATGCATATATCACCAGGCTCAGTTATATGTTAAAACAATGGTTAGTACACTTCTAAAATATTCAATTATAGATTAAAACAATGTCAGCCTACTTCAAAAATATCTAGTTCAATGTTTCATGTATCAAAATAGAAAAAATTAAGTGAAGAATTGCATTGATCTCACCTGCTGCACTCCAAGACAAGAGAGAATTAAAAGTGACTGTAACAACCTAGCCACCAAACCAGGCAACAAGAGACACCAAGTTGCCAGCAATACCCTTCATATTTATAGGAAATATCTGTACCAAACCAAACACAAATAAATCAACAGATTATGAAATTCATTTAATTGATTGTTGATATAAATAAACCATGAAATTGGAATGCTAATGCATGTAATTTGACTGTTATCACCCTCCACTAGCATCGAACTCTACTTTTTTTACAAGAGTATAAGATAGATTAGATGAATGTCGGGTTCGATTTTTAGCTAATGTGACCTAGGGTTCAAATGCTAGCATTTAATGGAAGCATTGGGCTTTCAATGCATATTAGTGGTGTAAAATTTTTGGAGAAAACTGTGATGCAAGTTTTAAAGCTAAATGATTTACTAAATTGTTTTATATATTTGATATTATTTTGAATTAATGTGGCCTAGGGTTCAAATTCTAGCATTTAATGGAAGCATCAATTTTCAATGCATATTAGTGGTGTAAAAATTTTGGAGAAAATTGTGATGCAAGTTTTAAAGCTAAATGACTTACTAAACTGTGATAACTCAGTAGAATCCAGAAAATTCGAGGCGGACTAATGAATGAATACATCAGATAACTCGAATTCTTAGAAGTCTTCTAGGTTCTCACATTCTAAACAAAATGCTTCCCCTTTCAATGCAAAAGTGCTCTTAAAGTAAACCAGTGAGAATATCAAGATAGACGTAGCATTTGTATTAGTTCTAAAGAAGAGATAATTTATGCAATCTTACTATCAATGTGAAGAGGTCTGGACCTGTCAATAGGTGGGAGAGGCCAAGCATTCAAATTTATAGTCTAGAAGGGTAAGAGCTTAAACAAACATTTTTCAAAACAAAATGGTCAGATTATTTAAAGCTAAGCAACCGGCTTAAGGCTACGAGGACAAGTATATTTTGTGCAAACTTGGGCAAGGGCTGAACCCTGTCACCTGGGTTGAACTCTGTCACCTATTCTACTACTATTATCTCGTAAGGAAGGTAACAGTCAAGAACAAGTATTTAAATTTTGGTCAATTATTCAAAAGGTTGTAATTCAATTGGTTGAGTACAATCAGTGAGAATGATGGTATGTTCCTTAATTACACCATCCACCAAGGTTCAAACCCCTATGGGCACAATTGGGCCAGGTTCAACCCCTGGGTGACTTTGACAGATGTGATCCCCTTGCTCATGACTGCTTAGCTGAAAGACAATTTCTGATTTATATGTATACCTACTCATCATGTTGTAATCTGCTTGTCCACAAAAAAGACAAAGATGTTGATATCTATATAACCCAATTGTTTCACCATGACTGTCTTTTCCATTCCCTTTATTACTTGAAGAATATTCAAAAAATTAAAAAGGTATTTTTTCTACTTCTAGTAGAAACTAGAAATTCTTAGCATTTTGTTTCTCCACCACCCTGCAGAAAGCGAATGGAAGGAAAATAGTCTGTAATAGAATAAAGCGAGGAGGACTGATGAGTACTTTTTTGTTGGTGGCATTTCGCTGGAAGACTATGACACGTTAAGCTATTTGATGGACTACTATTAAGGAAAGCAACCTATAGAATAATAAGTAAGGATTTTTAATATAAATTGGATGATCAGATACATAATACTTTGCTATAAATTAATAACTAATTTTTAATTATATAAATAATATAATATAACATATTATAAATTTAACAAATTAGAAGGGACATTCAAAATAATTTATGTAGAATAGGCTAAAATATATTTATTTTGAGTATTTTTATATTAAATTTGTGCTATGAATTAAAAATATTTAAGATATTTATATTAATTGAGATATGGGGGCAATAATATTGAATTTTTAGGATAAATGAAATGTTATAATTATAGTTTGCAAGTATAATTTTTTAAATAGATTTTTTTACATTTTAGATTTGACTAGAATGATTGCAATATACTAACCTAACCGTGGTAAATTATATTATAATTTGAAGAATCCTAATTGCATGTACATGATAAATTATGTTATAATTTTGAAACATAATTAAATTTAAAAATACTATTTTTTTAAGATTAATGTTTAATACTTTTAGTTTTATTATTTTTAATTTTTATTTAGATATTTAGTATTTTTAATATTTATGAGTTTATAAAAAAATTAATATATTACATGTAGCATAGTTGTGTGTTTGTGAATATTTTACAATGTTATTTTATTTTAGTTTAAGAAAGAATGTTAAGTAGATCTTTTCTTCTTTTTTGCTCTCTCAAGTTAAATTTTGATAGCCTCATAAGAAAATTCTTGAAGTATAAGTGTTGGTTGTGTTACCAAAGACTCTTTTGGACTTTTGGTCCAAACAACTTCCAATGGATTGAATAATGAAGTTAATGCCCTAAAACTAGTTTTAAGTCTCTAATTAGCACTGATTCAATGTGGAATCAAAGACATTCATATTGAGAGTGACCTAATAGTTATTTTTCATGCCATTCAAAGTAAAATGCTCTCAAAATTAAAAATTGTAAAATATTTTGCATGTTTGACCTCTCTTAAACACTCTAGAGCATTACACTTTTATCCATTTCTATTAGGAAGTAAATAGCATAACAAGCTTCTTGAGAAACCATGGTATGGATTTTATGGAATTCTTAATCATGGACAACACAATAGATAGATGGAATAGCCTAAGCACAAAACAAAACATTATCAATAATAATTCAAAAGTGGGTTATAATTTATTCATTCTCAATTATCTCCTATTCATCATTTTCAATATTACCTTGTTCCCCCCTCTTGTGCTTGGCTTAGGTGTGTTGTCTACTTATTGATTTGGATTTCTCTTCTTTGGCATTACCCTTTGTGAAATTTTGCCACATTATTGCCTCTAAATTTATAATGGAGTTGAGGTTTCATTTGTATGGTGAGAAGCAAGAGATGTTATTTTGGGGTCTGATATAATGGAGTCGAGGTTTCATTCTTGGTCATGTCTAACTGTTGCCACTAAAGATGCCATTAAAAAGGTAATTGGTTCAAATTTCCTTGAGGCTAAAATTTGTAGTAGGGTTAACGCCATATTATGTCCATGTTTATTTCAAATTTGCTCCATCTTCTTGATGAAAAAAACTTAGTTAAGAGTTTGGCTAAATATTGTGTGAAAAAAGGACTTCTTGGTTTAAATGGACAAACCCTATAAATTTCTATTGTGTTTTCTAAATTAGACACATTTTTACAAAATTTTATTTTAAGCTTAAATTTAAATTGTCAAAGTGTTTATTTTAAAAAAAATTAACTCAAAAACTTGCCACAAAATTTGATTCATGATTATATCAGATTTGCTTAAATTTTATAAGTTATTGTAGAAATCTAAATTAATTTTCCAATAATATATCATAATTATTAGTTACTTTAGGTCATATCGCCAACTTTAGTTGTAACAATTGATTTAAAATATAATCTAAAAACCCTCATTGTATTCAGTGAGGTAAAATGAACCATGATTTGTAATGCTCATGGGGTTTGAAATTGCTTTTGGACTGTTGATCTCAAAAGAGATCAATGGTATGAAATTGCTTTTGGGCCGTTGATCTCAAAAGAGATCAATTTCTTTTGGACAATTGATCTCAAAGATATCAATGGTCAAGGTGGTATTGTTGAGTGGTTGTATTGGGGATGAGGTCCCCTGTTTGTGACCTCATCGGTTCATAGCTTTAGATCAAAAGCATTTACCCTTGAATAAAAAAAAGAAGAGAGAACAATGGTCTAAAAGCAATCTTATGCCCCCTGAGCATTACAAGTTATGGGTACATTTTACCTCACCAAATACAACAAGATCCATTAGATTATATTTTTTAAAAATGGTAGCAACTAAATATTATAGATTCTACCCCTTAAACCCACCAATGATTTCCACCCTCAAGCCCCTACTTTTGCATAAGAATTATATATTATTAAATTAGAAGGATTTGCGATGGTAATTAATAAATTTCTCTATTATTTACCAAGATTCATCAATATTTTCTACAAAAAAATATTAATGTAAAAAAAATCACCAATAAAATTAATTGTTTTTGGCCGATGGTCATTTGGTGTAAGGTTGTGTTGTTGTAGTAGTGACCTAAATGGTCACAAGTTCAACTCTACAATTAGTGATCCCACAAAGCTGGTTTACAATTTTTGGGAGGAACTGATTTTTGCTGAAATCACATATTTTTAGAAAATATAATGATTTAAGCCTTAAAAGGTTCCATTTAAAGAATTTCAATTGAAGAGGGTTTGATCAAACTACTTTAAATTAAACCCCCTTGGATAGAACTCCGCTAGTTTTAAACCATACCTATAACAGAGTCTCCTTTACACCTATCAAAATGCTGATAAAAAACCACTTTTAATTTACCTTTTGGGGGATCAAATGAATTCATTTAAAATTTATTTTTTACAAGTATGTAGTCCTTATTATAAGCTTCCCAAAAATTATAATTTTAAAAATTAATTTTATTATTATATTTATTTTTTATTTCTCGTGAATGTAGGTTTTTCACTGAAAATCAAGCTCTTTGTTCTACACATGTAGAAAATAGTAGATTATTAAAAAAAAAAAATTATTAGTGCACCGATATTGAAGTCCTTGATCCAACAAAGAAAAAAATTGAATTTTGATACATACAAAAAGTTACTTTATACGGTCCCTATGTGAATTATAATTTGTTTAAATTGAAACTTGATTAAAGAAAAATATTCAATAAAAACTATCTAACCAAGTGGAAGCACTAGATATCAGAGTTATGAATCTAAATTTAAAAGAATTAGAATTTTACCCTTCATGGAAAAACATTTATGCGTTATACGGTGAGCGTCACTTTTTAAAAATGTTGTTTTCTAAAAAAAACTAGTTTTCGAGGGAGATGGAAAAAGAAGTGCAATCTAATTCCAAAAAAATTGAAAAAAAAAAAATTAGAATCTATACACAAAATTCCACGAAACTCTAGTTTGCATCATCTTCAAATTCCTCATGGTTTAGCTGTAATAGGTGTCTGAAAGTGAAGATTTAGTTAAAAAAAATTATTTCAGTGTCTAGTTTGACCAAAAATTGTAAACCACTATTAATATATATATATATATATATATAACCAATAAAATTAATAGTTTTTTGACAAAAAATAAATATTTACCAATAGAAAATATTTTTTGACAAAAAATGAAAGATTTATCAAGATTTTATATCTATTTTGGGGAGGTTTCTTAAAGTTGTCCCTAATTAGACCCCTTCCAATTGTCAACTATGGCATTTGTGGGTTTATTTTCATGGCTTCATTTAGAGAACTAAAAGTGAAGTTTTAATTTTTGGTCAATGTCATGGTTGAAGTGTTGGGTTGGGCATCACAAATCTCAACATGCTAAAAGCCCCTTTCAATTTACCCTTTCCACATTTGGATAGAACTAACAGTGGAAAGTGCAAGGAGGGCAATATGGTGTCTCATTGACAAGGCTAATCTCATGAAGGATACAACAAAGGTACAAGCAATTTATATTATATGTTGAAGGCATAGGATGTCAATCGAACCAAATACTATTAGAATTATATATCACTTCAAATTTTTAAACTTTCATATATATTTTATGCTAATATTTTGATTTATATTTATAGAAAGAGAGATGGGATCCCAAGTTTCTCACTTTACATATAAAAAATATATAACATAGAATTTATTTAATATTTATATTAATATGTTTACTTGAAATGTATAAATTGTATAATAAGTTTATTGAAAAATTAGATTTGATTCCTTAAAAATTATTATAAAATTATTCTTAAATCTCAAATAATTCTAACACCTACATTTTCTTTTTTTATAATTTTTTTTTACATATATACATTTGGATTGGCCCCACACCACTGCAAACATGCCCATGTTGGTGATCCCTAGGTAACTCCTGAGACTCGCACTCCTAGAGCACTCCTGACCAACTCATGCACACCTCCAAGCCCAGCTCTGACTCCCTAAGTCCTACCTTAGCTCCTGGAACACAACTCAACTCCTAAGCCATCCCTCACTTTGCACTGCGCCCAAGAACACCCCATGCATCCTTGTCCAGTGACTCACCCCTACACGAGCTCTCCCACATGGTCCACACATCACCCCGATCCAACCTCCCAAGCCCAACTCAATCTACTCCCAACCACTGGACATTGACTCCATGCCAACTCGGCTCCATCCCCATGATTTCACCTAAGCAACCCTTTGAGATCCCCTTGGCTCTATCTTCCTTAGCCCTACTGCAACCAACACTCCTTGAGGGGGTGCACCCAACACACCTCAACTTAGCTCCCCACTTCAGGTACACCTAGTGCACCCTACTCTCCTCTTCCTTGGTGCCCCTGAGACCTACCCTACATTCCTAGAAATATCAATACCAACTCGGGTCCTGAATCACTCATGGCATCCCTATCTCCACATCCTGGATGAGTCCAACATTCGTCTCCCTTGGCATCATGCCTTAGAGGTGACCCATGATGAGTCCCCAGCTACATCCGCTTCACTAGGTTGGGACTCGTCCCACGCTTGTATCACCCATTGCGCAACAAGTTCCAGCACTCAGCTCCCTTTGCTACTTGCATTAGAGCCGACCTGTGCTAGACCTTGCTACCTGCATTTCACAAGGTGGCGGGACTGCAAGCTCACTAGAGAACCCCTCCACTCATGGCATCGACGGAGTGACACTTTGTCACCCCTAAGATCCATGAAGAACACCATCTCCCCTAAGCCTAGTGTCAGGGCTACATCTTCTTCACCCTTGTAAGGGAAGAGTTTGGAGTCACCCATTCCATTGGGCTCCTCATCTCCACGCGGAATCTCGGTGCGTGTTCCTAGAACACTCTCGCAACACACTATGTCAATCATCCTTTGAATGACATACCCCTACTATATAAGCTATTAGTACGAATCCCAGACATCGATAGGATGCGCCTCAACTTTCACCTACATCCCCAATTTTTGCCTTTCTGACTCGCACAACCAGCCACCACAACTACCTCAGTTGTAGCCTCCATCGACCTTGCACACCCTGTGTGACTAACTTTCGTGCCCAGCACTAGACGTCACCAAAACGCCCACTTGTAGATTGCATTTGTGATACAACCTACAACCACCTTACACACACCCAACACCTATGGGTTGAGCAATCTCCAATCGCTCTAGTAGAGTTACACACGTCTGCAACCTACCGAGGGGTCTGCCATGCCCTTCATGACTTGGCACTTCTCTGTGCCCCATGCCTTGCAACTCCACGCTACTCCAACCACTTGCATGGCCAACACTCCATGCCTAGCACTTTCTGCCATTCAGCCACACCAACACTTAGAATGAGCTCATGGGCGAGCTTAGCTTGGTGAGTCCCTACTTGAACTCTTGAACCAAGAGCACCAACCTTGGTACTAGCACGAGTTCCCAAAACTTGGCCCCATCGAATGCAAACACCCCCTTACATTCTCCCCCACTCAAAATAGGCAATGCCCTCGACGCCAGACCATTGTGCCTCAGGCCATCCTTACCCGCTCTCAACATTGGAGACCTATTCTCAAGGGTTCAAACCTTCACCTACACCATTTATGACTCTTCCATACTCTGATGCACCCAATGTCCTAGACACTAGCCCAAACTTCCATTGTGAGTCCCAGACTTCAAGCAACACTGCAAGCCCTCACTGACTTGACTTCCACTGAGTTGTTCCTTAACCTAAACCTATTGAGTTATGTGTTCTTCGTCTTGGAAAATTGCATCACCTCTACACAACCTTGGCCCAAGCTAATTTCAGTGCAAGCCCTGCTTCACCAAACCCCCAACTCGGCAACCAACTCGCAGCTCACCACATTCCATGGCCCTGAACCCAATTCTATATATATATATATATATTGAAACAATGCAAATGATACAATAAGTTGAAAATGAAGAAAATTTATTTATTTTTTATGAATGTAATGTAAAATTATCATTAACCATGAAAACAATTCAAATAAATAAAAAATAAACTTAAAAAGATAATTTATTTCAAATCTCCAACCAATAAAATGAATTGCATAAAAGGAAAGTTGCTTAGATTGGATGCATGGCAATTCATCATTAATATAAAGGCTTTGAATATTCGAAGACATTATTAAACTAGTATACATATATTAAATATTAATATATATAAAATATGTCGAGAGTTATCATTATCTATTTTTTTTAATTGATTTATCTTTGTGATCAAATCTTTGATTTCTCTTTGCGATCAAAAATATTATTTATTTATTTATTTTTGATGAATAGGCAGCTATCTATATTATTAATAAAGATAAAGTTACATATTCGCAAAAAAGGGGTGGGTCCAATAAGAAGGCACACCCCGAGAGTCGCATGGGCAGAGCCTAGAAAACAAAAAACCAGTCACTTGGGCCTAGCCCAAAAATTCATAAACATTACAAACATATAAAATGAAATGGCCATCAAGCGGCCAAAGCAGTGCCAGCAGAGCCAGGAGGGTCTCTTTCATCCATGTGTTTCCCCTATACATTAGCGGGGTCTAGAGTGATGTCAGGAGTAGGACCCCATCCATCATCAACATCTTTCTCTTTATCTTTAGTTTTATCCTCGTGTCGGGCCAAGATTGCAAGTGTCATATGCGGAAAGAATTTACCAGAGTCTGGCCAACCAGAGCCAGTAGCAGGAGTATCATCAGAGGGCCACCCAAAATCACCACCACTGCTCCTCCAAAGGGCCACACCTGGCTAGCTCGCGGAGGAGGAGAATGAGTCTGTCGAGGAGGGTGGGAACCACGTTGAAGAGGAGACTGAGAATGAGGACAAGCAGAGCCACTCCACTGCCGGCCCTGAGAGGACGACCGGTCGCGAGAGGAAGTGGGTGAAGTGAGCACTCGAGCAATAGTACATGGTGAATTTCCTCAATGATACAAAATCACCTGAAGGTGAGCCACCTCAAGTGCAACCTTGTTGGCTTGAACTTGAATCTGCAAGAGCACATTATAGCAAATAATAGCTTTAGAATACAAAGAAATATTTTTATCCATTTGTGTGTTAGAAAATATAGGCATTTCTGTCTTTCCAAATATTGAAGAGGATTTCCACCCTGAAAGTGTGCCAAAGATGGGTATACTTAGCAGGAAGTCTGAGCGAGTCTCCCAGCAAAATCATATGCCAAGAGAAGGGCTCTAGTTCGAAAGGCCAAAAAAAATCATGAATCCAATTCCAAAATTGTTGAGCTCTAGTGAAAAACTAGAGGAGATGCTTAAAACACTCAAGTTGCCCACAAAAAGGGCAATGAGGGTCCTGAACCCCCAAGTGAACAAGCTGAGAACCCATAAGAAAGCCTTGGAAAAGAATACACCAAGCAAAGTGGGCAAGTTTCAGCTCAACACTTATAGACCAAGTGATAGAGAATCTTTTTCGCTAGACATGAGTGGGGGATTGAAGAAGCCACCTCTGGCTCAGACTTTCAATCATAGGAAAGTGTGGTGAAAGCCATCTATAACCAAGCCTAGGCTTGTAATTTCTGAAAGGGGTGTAATTTACTTAATGAAGCATATCTGCAGGAATAACATTCACCAAACCATCATAACTATCACGATCCATGTTTTGAAGTGTGTAAAGGGCACAAAAAACTTCCCACTACATGATGTGCATTGTGGGTCCGTGAAACACCTGCTACAAAGTTTTAATGCCTTTCTTGTGGAACCTTGGCGCCTTAAGCCAGGGAAACTTAACCAATGGCTGACCATTACTGGCAAAGAGAGGCGACCACCAAACATTTGGTTGATTGAGTGAAAGCCCATCATCGAAACTAGAGCCAACCCAATGGAGCCAGGCCTTAATCGCCTCTCAAGCTCTCCAAATGCTCTTGGCCACAAAAGTTCCCACAATTTGTACTGGTTCCTTCATGACTAGAAGGGTTTGAAAGCCAATCCCCTTCTAGGTGGGTTTGTGAATAGGAAAACTGAACTGAATGCAATGTCTGAGGAGAATCTTCCATGCTTCATCTCCAATAATGGCTCTAATTATCCATTTCACACATAACGCAATCCCTTGTCGTTGAGTGGAAAGAAACCCAAGTCCTCTAGAGCCTCTGCTAAGGTAGTAAAACTCCTAGGCAATGTGGTGAAACCCTCTATGGGACTCTACAGAGGCCCAAAGAAAGTCCCAAAGCAACTTTTCAAGCTTGGCATAAGTAGCTTTCGAAGGGGCCCAACAAGAGGAGTAGTAGACATGAGTGGCCGCTAAAATATTGGAGCACACTTGGAATTTCCTTGCCAGAGAAAGAGGCTTGGTAATCCAATATGCCAACTTTTGCTCAATCTTGGAGAGGACAACTTGCCACAACTCAACCGAATAAGCCTGGAAGGTAAAGGGAATTCCCAAAAACCAAAATATTTCCCCTAGCCCAATCCATTTCCAACCGTACTACTAAAGCCAGTGAGGAGTGGGAAATATAGATTGTTTGTAGCACAAAGTTTTATGGCACTAAATGGTGGAGCCAAATGCAAGGAAAAAAATGTTAAGCCATTCTAAAGCTTCCTTAATATTATTCTCTTCCTCCAGAAGAGTGAGGAAAGAGTCATTAGCAAAATGGCCATTAACTAGTTGGGTCTAGGAATTAGGTAGAGAAATTCCTTTGACACATTGTTGAGAAACCACATTGGCCAGGAGATAGCCAAATCCTTTGGCAGTAAGCACATAAAGAGAAGGAGCAAGCGATCATCCTTTCCGAATGGAGCAGAAAATCCCAAAGGTAAGAGATTGGCGGCCATTAATGGTGATACAAGCACCGGCATCTGAGAACAGAATTTGGACAACCTGAATGAAATTAGGCTCAAACCCCAAGGCTTTCAACATGGCCAAAATAAAAGGCCATTCTATGTGATCATAAGCTTTAGGAAAGTCTATTTTGAGAGAAATAGCTTTATGGTCTGAATGCCTGGCCCACTCCATGCCTTCCCACACAACAATGATATTTTCTAGGATAAATTTGGACTTGATAAACCCAATTTTCTATGGGCACACAATCTGAGGCAAAAGATGGTAGATCTTTAGAGCCAGGGCTTTAGCGATCATTTTGTAAGAAACATTGAGAAGTGTGATGGGCCGCAAACTTAGGTATGAATTTAATATTTCCTTTATTAATTAAATTACCTGGGGATTTGGAATGAAAATCCTCAAGATAGACTTTATGCAAGTCATGTCCAACACAGTCCCAAAGGGCCTTATAAAATTCACAAGGGAAACCATCGATCCCCAGGGCCTTGTCATCAGCCATGGAATGAACAACTTCCTATAAGTCTTCAACTATGAGCAATTGTTCACAAAAGGATTTTTGGGCTAAATATAGCCTATTTGGCACAACAACAAGATAATCTTGAAGGGCTTGTTGTCGCTCTAGCATAGACTCCTAAGTAGTTCAAAAACTTGTTCATAATGTCAAACAAAGGCCTGGAGAATGTCAGGCAGCTCAGAGAGCACCTGAATTCCATCTTTGATTTTTGAATGCCTGGAGATGAGTGCATGGAATGTAGGGCTAGAAAAAACTCCTTGGAGGAATGGTCGCCAATCTTTAACTAGTGCAACCTGGCTTTGATTTTCACACCGGTGGTAGCATAATTGTCTGCAACTTGTTTTTGTATCTTAATTCTGCCACCCTGACTTGTAATGATGGGGAAAAAGGGCTAGCCGCTAGAGCTTCAATAGTTGAACGTAGGTTAGCCATGGTAGCCTCATAAGACCATTAGTGAAAAATGACCAGCTAGCGCCCATAAATGTGCAAAAATATTTTCGTGCGACTGATAGCATCATTCCACCAATTAATCTAGCTTATATTATGAGTTGGCCTAGACTCCAAATTCCAAACTCTGCAAATGTGGGCCAATGTGGGTTGATGAAAAAATAGAGACATGTTAAAAAAGAACTATATTTTGCAAGTCTGAGGTTGTCTTGTCCCCCATTCAATGCAAAAAGAAATGGGGAAATGATTTAACAAAGTCACATCCACTAACAACTTAACCAAAAGCGCAGAGTTGTCAAAAGAGAAGAAAGATTGAGTCGAGGTCATGGCACGATCAAGACGCTTAAATATCCTATTAGAGACAACCTTGTAATTACACTAAGTGTGCTAGAGGGACTAAGAATGGCAGCGACCAATATTGGGATCAAAAAGCCCCAATTTATTACACATGTAAAACCACGCCTCTCATTTGTCAGCTACCCATTTGAATGACAGAGTGCCATCTTTATCATACACCATCTCAACCATATTGAAATCCCCACACAGTAACCAAGTAGCAACTGAAAATGAATCAACAATCCAACGCCAAAGCACAGAGCGTTCCATAGCATTGTAAGAAGCATAAACATTAATAATCCCAAAGGAATGATTATCAATGTTGAGAAGGATCCAAACGAGCCAATGTGTGGGGTCTGACCCGTGGTCGACCACACAAGTGTGCCACCATGTGGACAAAAGTTTGATAGCTCCGTCACGCCCAACATCATGAGCGGTACAAAATATATGACTAGATGGCCAAATAGAGTGACAAGCTGACGCGAACAAAAAACCATAAATTTTAACTTCTTGGAGACAAAGCACTTCAATACTAGAATATTTCTTCAAAGTATCCCTAACAGAATACTTTCTGGAGAGGTTTATCAGACCTTGAACATTCCAAGAGAGGAAATTAATGAATGAAACCCCTCCATATCATCGGAGTCTAGCTCCTCCTCATCTAGAGTAAAGAAGTGATTTTTTAGAAATTCTAGAAGAATTGACCCAACTTGAATATTCAGAGCAAAAAGTCTCTACTTCTCCTGCACATATTCTCCTTCTAATGGCGGAGAAAGACTACGAGACTTCCGTTGAGCTCCCATCATGAGAGGAGAAACTTTTGGCTGCACCATCATAACGGAAACAAGCTGAAGCATAGCCTTCAGCTTGGATTGCGCTTGAATATTGTCAGCCCCAATCAGGGCTTCTTTCCCCTTCACCAAAGGGTTTGAAACATCTTTAGCTGGCTCTGGGATTTTGGGAATCATCCCAGATCCATTGGACTTGTGTTTATAGTTTGTAACCATAGTCCATTTCTCATCAAGTTTAGCAACAAAATTATCCGCCTAACAGAGCTTTTAAGATTCTCACGGTGGAGAAGGAGTACAAGGCACTGCCAAAGGGAAGTCCCTAATCTTGTGGTCTGTAGACTGACATCTATAGCACGTGTTTTGGCCGATTAAAATAAGTGACCTTTTGGGTATGCCGAAAATCTCCAATTTGAATATCAATGGAGTCTTTCAAATCTTGTGAAAGGCCCACTTCAACACAAACCTGTTTCTGGGGTCGGGCCTAGAAAAACCTATCTGGCTCAATGCAAATAACCCTCCCTAGAGAGGACGCAATATGAATCAAAAAAGGCACACAAGGCAAGGGAAACCCTAGAAACTCAATCCAAACTGAGACCTGCAACTTGGTGTCATTCAAGACAATGAAGGGTATGTGCAGGATCATCATGGAAAAAACAGGCCCTTAAGTGGCAATAAAAATTCAGAAAAATTAGAGTTATGCAACTTGACGTAAAAATTTGAATAAGTTATCTATATTATTTCAAAAATATGTAAGAATAGAATCTATAGCAAATTGAATGTAGTTTCTAAATTACTAGGTTTATTTTTCTAAAAAAATCTATTTGGTGAAAATTTGAAATTTCAATGCGAGTACTTAAATTTCAAGGAAAAATAAGAAGTGGATGTCGCACCACTAACCATAATAAAATCATAATATTTTGTTATAAGATTTTAGATATAAGTAGAGGACTCATGTGGATGTGATGCATATTTTTCCAAGTAAATAATTAATTATGAATTTTTAATTACAACTTTTAAAAAATATAAAAACTTGTATGTCTGACCACCTTAACTTGGTCAAAACTTCATGAAATTCATTTTTTTTTAATCCTATAGTATGCGAAGCATAGAATGTGATGCATGTTTTGGATTCAAAAAATGTGATACCGTTTGAAAGTTATAATTTTTTTTCAATTAGGCTATCAATCAGGACTTAACCTATATAAGAGGTCAGGAGCTTTGTTTATTGTGCTACAATGCTCGTACATTACTCTAATAAAGGATTGATATTCTGAAAGAACTCGTTACGTTGATCCATGCAGGGAGATCCATCTGGTATTGACATCCTTGAGAAGCTTGTTTCCTGCTATTATTCCCTCAACAAAATTTTGAAATTCTGCAAAACGTTTGGGACTTCGGTAGAAGTATGTGTGGAGCTCGTAGAGGAGATTTTCAACTTTTGATATTGTAGGAAACTTGCTTACAATTCTGAATGCTAAATTCATTATGTGGTCCATGCAGTGAATGGCAAGCACACATGGTGCACAAGTAGTTTGTAACTTTGTGCAAACACTGCTCCTTTGAACTTGCATCACTACAATTCCATTAGCTCCTACAAACACCAACATTTTGGCAATTTTCAACTCATCCATACCTATAATTTCATTCAAAGATTTCTTGACTAGTTCAAATAGATTTTGCGATGTTGAACTATCCTTCATTTTATGAACACAGAGAAGATGAGCTTGGTGAACATGTTGTTTTACAGTATACAAATGCATACAGAACCAAGAAGTATTGTCTATTGCAGTAACTTCATCTAAAGATAATGCAATGAATTTTGACTCTTTTACTTTCTCCTTTAAATCTTGCTTTTCCACTGCAGCATGATAGATTTCCCATTCCCATTCAGTGTTTATTGACCAATTTTTGAGAAAGGAAAGTGAGGAGCACCCAAAAAAGATAATAAACTACAATATTCTATCATAGGACACCCTCTGGGTAAAATATGAAAAACAACACTCATTTGAATAGTTTTTGACAGATTTTCTCCTTCCATTTATTTTCCAAATTGAGCCTCAAGTGTACCTTGATATGCAGCAAGCTTTGAAATTCTTTGATTATGCTCTTCATATTCCATGACATACTTAACATGAAGACATTCTTCCTTTGATTTACATCATACGATTGATTGTTCCTTTCTATCTATGATTTATTTTTCATAAACTTTACCGATGTGCTTTTCTATAGTGTCAAGCTTTAGTTGCAACTTCTTGTCTCTTCAACATTTCCAACTAAAATTTGGCAAATCTTGTGTGCTTATACAACGATACGTTGAAATTTTCAAGTTGAAATGTGTCCTCAAATGTAATTATTTTTTAATGTTTTTGGTGAAATAGGTCCTTATAAGCAACTATTTATAAATTTTAATTGGCGAAATGGGTCTTCATAAGCAACTATTTGTAAATTTTAATTGGTGAAATGGGTCCTGATACAATGTTGTTTTAATAGTATTGGTGAATATGTATGTGTTCTATTACATGCTTCTAGGATTCCAGGTGAAAATATTAATCAATCCATTTGAAATATGTAGTTTGTTATGGCGAATTTGTTGCTTAAATATGCCTCATAAAAAAAATCGTTGGCAAATGGACTTGCATTGGACCAATAATTTGTAAAATCCAAGAGATTTGGACACCCTATTGGGTGTGATTAATTCACCAATTGGCGACGATTCACCACTAAATTTTTCCTTGTTCATCTCATTTGACCATCGCGGGACAGCGGGATCTATATCACACTATCACAAGCTATCTCACGGGTTGTCGTGGGGTGGTGGTATGGCTTGCACTACTGCAAGCCATCTTCTTAGACTATCGCAGGGTGGCAGTATGGCCCACACACTTGCCAGCCACTCCACCCACCATCGCGGGGTGATGGGGTAACCACCACTCTATCGCTAGCCACTTCATGGACTGTTGTGGGGTTACGAGTTAAGACTCCTCCCACACTACTACACAAGCTAATGAAGACCACCGTGGGATGGCGAGTAACACTACTAGCCTACACCCATCTTAGTTGCACTGTGTAGTACTATGGTAAAGAATATTTTTCCTTGGCTAAGTACATTCCTAATTTTAGAGAGCTTTACTAGTAAGTTTGAGACACCTTTTTCTCAACATTCTCCCACTTGATGAAGAACTCACTGACTCCCAATCAACACTTGAAGTCATTGAATGTTATAGGTCCCAAGGCCCATTGTATGGGTGCACCATTTGAACTTATCCATGCTCACAAGCTTCATCAATGCATCAACAATATTCACCAGAGTATCAACATTTTCTAGACTAACTTGTCCATCCTCTACCATATCACGAACAAAGTGGTACTACACGTCAATAAGTTTCATCTTGGCAATGAAAGTGGATTTTTCACTAAACAAATAGCACTCTGACTATCATAGCAAATAACAATCTACCCCGCATCAAAACCAACATTCAAACATAGTCTTCTACGCCAAATGGCTTCCTTATAGGCATGAGTTACTGCCATGTACCCAACCTCAATAGTGGATAGATTGACTATAGCCTATCGCTTACTCATCCATCTAACTACACCACTAAAAAATGTGAATACATATCCACTGGTGGATCTTTTGTTGTCAATGTCCCCTGCCCGATCAAAATCCACATATCCACGAATGTTAACTGAACTCTGAGATCCAGTAGAGTAACCATGATAACATAAGGCATACTCAGACATACCCTTTAAATACTTGAAAACTCTCTTCACAATATCCCAATACGACCTTCCTAGATTAGCCATAAACTAACTAAACACTCCCACTACTTGTGCAATGTCTGGCCTGGTATAGACCATTGCATACATTAAACTGCCAACTAAACTTGCATAAGGCACCTTGGTCATGTCCTCCATCTCAATAGGAGATTTTGAACAATCTTCAACTGAAAGTTTCATTCCCTGCAACACTGGAACAACTAACTGCTTGCAATCCACCATATTAAACCTATCTAGTAAAAACTTTATATACTTACTTTGGCTGAGCCAAATTTTTCTATTTCCCCTATCCCTTCTTATTTCCATCCCTAGAATATACCTAGCTTAACCTAGATCTTTCATCTCAAACTATGCTAACAATCAAGATTTTAACTCAAAAATCATACCCTTACTATTCCTAATGAACAACATATCATCCGCATACAAGGCAATAGTAAGATGGCCATTTTTAGTCTTAAAGTAAACACAATGATTAGAATTTGATCTCACAAATCCCAAAGACAACACATAGGTATCAAACTTCTAGTACCACATTCTAAGCGACTACTTCAAACCATACAAAGATTTCTTTAATTTTCAAACTAGATTTTCCTTACCTTTTTCAACAAAGTGCTCTGGCTAGGACATGTAAATTTCTTCCTTCAAATCATCATGAAGAAAATTTGTCTTCACATCCATCTTCTCAATTTCTAAATCATACGCTGCTGCAAGTGACAACAGAAATCTGATAGACGTCACTTTAGCTACAAGAGAAAATATTTCTCCATAATCAATCCCCTCCACTTGGGAATATCCTTTTGTGACCAACGTTTCTTTATGCTTCTCAGTACTACCATCTAGACCAATTTTCTTCATGAACACCCATTTACATCCAACAGGCTTTCGTCCTTCAGGCAAAGGTAGCAGATCCCATGTATCATTTTTCTTCAATGATGCCATTTCCTCGTTCATGGCTTCCAACTAGGAATCCGAATCAAACATACCCATAGCCTCTCTAGCAGTCCTGGGCTCATCAATGTTAGCAATCAAAGCATAGGAACAATTGGAATCTGACATAGAATATCCAAACCTTTTAGGTTACCACTTAGCACGCGTAGACCTCAAAAGTTGAGGCTGAGGTTCTTCATCTTGTTCAAAACTTTCAAAGCTTCTTGAGCTCTTCTCACTAATAGGTCCACCAGGAGTACGTAGTTCATCCTTATTTGGAGTAAGAGTAACTTCAACTGCCAAGTCCTTTTCTACTTCTTTCACCTCTGGTTGAAGATCAACTGTAGAAGGTGTTAGCTCATGGAAGATCACACTTTTTCTATACAACACCTTCTTTGTAACTGGGTTTCAAATCTTGTACCCTTTCACACCAATTCCATAACCAATAAAGATACACTTTACATCCTTGTTCCCCAGTTTAGATCTTTTATCATTGGGCACATAAGCATATGCCTCACAACCAAAGACTCTAATGTGTCTCAACGAGGGATTCTTACTAGACCATGCTTCCATAGGTGTCTTGTCTACGAGCGTCAAAGTGGGAGATCTTTTAATTAGATAACATGTTGTAGCTACAACCTCAACCCAAAAAATTTGTTCCAGAGCAACACTACTTAGCATACTTCTCACCCTTTCCATCAGTGTTCTATTCATCCTTTCTGCAACTTCATTTTGTTGTGAAGTGTAAGGATTTGTTTTATGCCTTTTAATTTTGTGGTCTTTGCAAAACTTATCAAAATCTGCTAAACAAAACTCACCACCATTATCCATCCTCAAACACTTTATTTTTCTACCAGTCTAATTTTCAACCAAGGTTTTAAATTCCTTAAACCAGCTGAAAACTTTAGTTTTACTTCCAAGAAAATAAATAAATGTCCTTCTCGAATAATCATCTATGAACAAAACAAAATACATAGATTTTGATAACGAAGGAACATTAACGGACCAAACTCATTAGCATGAATATAATCTAGAATTCTAGAAGATTTATGAGGATTAGAATAAAATGAAACATGGTGTTGCTTCCCATATATATAATGTTCGCAAAAATTGAACTCAAGATTACAATCATCAAGCCCTTCAACCAGGATTTTAAGCCTTTTTCACCAATGTGGTTGAGCCTTTGATGCCACAACATTGTTTTCTCCACTAGGAGCTTCACCTCTAAAGAATTAGCACCCAGAGGAACAACACCTCCTTTCTCTACATGATCAGATTTACTTGACTTTGCAGAAGCACTATTACACTATACTGCACATGCATCTAACTTATACAAAGTACTAATTCATGCACCCTTAGCCAGCACCATAGAGCCTCTAGTCATTCTACAACACCATTCAAGAAAGAGACTTGTATGTACCAACATCATTAAGATTACATAAATTAAATTTAGAGTCAAACTCGATATATGGATTGCATCATAGATTCCCTTTATCTTCCATCAGGAAATTGAATATTAACTCTTCAACGGCCAACAATCTCCAGGTGAGAATCATCACCCAAATACACCTTTCCACCAGCATACTCTTCGTATTTTGAGAATCAACCCCTATGAGAGGTCATGTGAAAAGATGCACCTGAGTCAATTAATCAAACATCTTCTGATGCCTGAGTCACCAAGGTTGCTATGAAGGCATTTGCATCATCCTAACAAGATTCATAATTAGAAAAATTATTGTTTTTCTTTTTCTTCTTCTTCTCTTTTTTGCAGTCTTTCTAGATATGTCCAGATTGCCCACAGTTCCAACATTTCACCTTGGACTTTTTACCGGGATACTTTTATCTCCCCTCTAACTTGGATCTAGACTTCTTGTCCTTCTTGCCTCTCTCCTTTGATCTGCCTTGAACATCAAGGGCCTCCTTGACCATCTCAGAAGAACCTCTTTATGTCTCAACCTGTCCTTGTTCCTACAATGAAACTCTACATCCAACTATTCCTCATATTTTTTTACATCTAAGAGGCTGATTTTATAGACTTGGACAACATTGTAAAAATCCACTATATTACTAGGGAGGTCACCAAATCATCACAAACTAGTCAAATAATGAATTCCATTTTCTAGAGAACATAGAGTTAATCAACAAGAAAGTTCTCTTTAACATTATAGTGGAGCATAGACCTTGAAGTTTCTTGGATGCCTATGGATTTTAATTGGTCGCCAATTATAATTCTTTTGTAGAAAGTGTGCCATACAAACACCCCAAATTTTAGTAGGCAATACTTGATCCAATATAATTTCATATGCCATTCTTGATTGTTTTCCACTTACAAGTTATCTATATTCTAAAATTATATTTTTCTCAAAGATTGGTGATAGCCTAATTGTGTTAAATTGACCATGTTTCCTTTCAAACTTTTCTACAAATTTCTACTCCCCTCCCCCCTTCCAAATATGTTTTGGGCAAGTAGTGACAAGTGGAAATGCACTATCTCCAATTGAAAGATCAAATTTGAGTTCTAATCTTAGCTCGTAGCCTAGAAACTCTTTCACTTGAACTTCCCTTTTGGTAATCATATCTACTTCCTTCATAGGTGATCCTCTGTCTTTTTTTCTAGAAGAAGGAATCCATTAAATACTCATTTTATTACTATTCATACATCCAACACACTTGATCTATCATTTTTTATTTTGTTCTTGCCAAAAATATTGTGGAAATTTATATTGTCAGGTGTTTCTCTCTAGTCATTGTGTCTAACACTTATTGGGGAAGTGATTGTTTATTTCATTTGGAATGCTAGATATAATTTTTGTTTTTTAATCTAATGTGCTCTCTCGAAGTTAGCATTTTAGTACTTTATTCTAACCTCTATATATGACAAATCTCACTTCCCTCATATAGGAAAATTTTAGAGTTAGAATACATATTAATTTGGCTAAACATGTTTGAGAAATATAAGAGTTGTTCAAAGTCTTAGTGAATAATCATGAAGTATTGTCTAAGAAACTTGACAAGGTTACTAAAGGAGCTAGTGATCTTTCCCAATTTGGTAAGCCTCTACATGATGAAAGAAGGTTGAATTGGGCCAATTTTTAGTATATAAGTATATCCACAACATTATCAGTCGAATGTAGTCTATTATAGAGAAATCTGAATAATGATTTATCATACAATTCGCTATAAACTCTTATTCTAGTTACTCTTTAACTAACTTAAGCTTTAAATTCCTTTAATATTGTGCCATGATCATTTTGAGACTTATTTAATACTATATGTTTATATTTTAAATATTTATTAAAAACAATAACTTTCAAATCTAATTTAATGATTATATAATGATTTTTGAGCTCTTTTTTATTTTTTGAATGATCATATTTTTAAAAGAATATTTTTTAATATATAAGAAAAAACAAATAAATTTATAAAAAACATATTTTATATTTTTAATTCATTTTAATAATTAAATTCAACCTTTAAAAAAATGCATAAATATAATTTACTCTTATAATTTTTAAAAACAAAATTCAAATTCAAATATATTTATTATTAATAAATTTTATAATACTTAATAATAAAAAATTAAAAGGTTTTTGATTAGGCCATACAGCCAAAATTATAAAACAGAGAAATTGAAAATAGAATAAAAACAATCCAATCAACAAACAATTATAAAAAAGAAAATTCTTCGATCATTACTAAAAAATTCTGGAGCATACTTGTGATTGTAACAAAAAACAAAGTATATGTCATGACAACTTTACTCATTTTATTCATTTTCCTAAATGATTGAATCCAGTACTGACAGGTAGCATTGTCTAAAGAATAAATTAAAGCCCTTCAATCAATAAAAAATAATGGCAGACAAATAAATAGGTTGTTTTTCATAATGTGTCAGATTATATCAAATATTACAAAAACAAATATGAATCATAACTGATAAACTGTAGTTTATTCTATTTACTACTTGAATGACGATTGTATTTCTTCCAGCGTTCTTCCCTTTGTCTCTGGTAACAGCTTTGCCACAAAGAGTACAGTAAAAGTTGACACGCCACAAAATATGAAGAATGAAGCTGCAATGCATATATCACCAGCCTCAGTTATATGTTAAAACATTGGTTAGTACACTTCTAAAATACTCAATTATAGATTAAAACAGTGTCAGCCTACTTCAAAAATATTTAGTTCAATGTTTCATGTATCAAAATGAAAAAATTGAGTGAAGAATTTCATTGATCTCACCTGCTGCACTCCAAGACAAGAGAGAATTAAAAGTGACTGTAACAACCCAGCCACCAAACCAGGCAACAAGAGACACCAAGCTGCCAGCAACACCCTTCATATTTATAGGAAATATCTGTACCAGACAAAACACAAATAAATCAACAGATTATGAAATTCATATAATTGATTGTTGATATAAATAAACCATGAAATTGGAACGCTAATGCATGTAATTGGACTGTTCTCACCCTCCACTAGCATCGAACTCTGCTTTGTTTGCAAGAGGATAAGACAGATTAGATGAAGGTCGGGTTCGATTTTGAGCTAATGTGACCTAGGGTTCAAATGCTAGCATTTAATGGAAGCATTGGGTTTTCAGTGCATATTAGTGGTGTAAAACTTTTGGAGAAAACTGTGATGCAAGTTTCAAAACTAGATGATTTACTAAATTGTTTTATATATTTGGTAGGTAAGGTTTTATTTTGAATTAATGTGGCCTAGGGCTCAAATTCTAACCCAAGGTTCAAAACTCAGCTATGGATAGAGAGATACTACAGCAGCAGAGGGCATGCATCTGTAGCAAGAGGCAGGTACTCCTAATGATCCAGGGATTACATCTAATTACGAAGGAATCGCCCCTATATGTATAAATGATAAATACTCAATAATCTCGCCTTTGTTTACGAGGTTGTAGAACTATCAGTATTATCAAGAAGCTCAAGATTGAGTGATGGACTCCACTCATTAGAAGAAGCATGAGTGACTACTGGAATTTAGGTATGACTTCATGAACTACCTCAAGATTGCTGGCACCGATAAGTTTTTGAATAGATTGGGAATTTTCTTAGGTCTTATTTTCATTTCCCTTTGCAATGCAGCATGATTTCGTTAATCATAGAATAATATTCTAAAGTACATGATCATCAACCTTAAGGCCCCCTGCATGTTGCATCTTGGGAATCATGAGTCGTGACTATGAGGATAATCAAATGTATTGGATCATACGTTACCTAGAGTAAGGTCATTTAAGTATGCTAGAATTTGTGTTGATCTTGGTTGGGGAAACCGGGAAAGAACTTGCTAGTTCAATCAATCTACTGCGGCTAAAACACACTTATGAAAGCTGGTGGACTCTGAAAATATCTTTTTAAGTGTAATATGTTACTAATCAGGTTATTTTATAAGTTTCCATGATATAACTATTACCCTCTAAATTTTAAAACATGCAATTTCCCTCCCCTAAATTAGAACAATCTCCATTCCATGCCTTTAATTCATTCGTAGTCGCGGTCCTCACGAGTTTCATAACCAAGTAGCGAGGTTCGGAAGTTGTATAATAATCCGACAACCCAATTCTTCTTTCTCCTCATCCTTGTCTAAATGATAGGTGTATCGGAAGTTCTTGAAATCTTAGAACCCGCGACATGCAATTCTGCGGTTCGACTTTTTTGCAACCCCACGACTTTCAAGTAATCTCCTCGGTTTTCAAAACGCCGCCAACCCATTTAATTACTTGTACGGCAAATCATGTGGCTGTCTTTTTGGGAGTTATGGAATGCGAGCTCAATCCTAAGGACTACTCTTCAATCAATGATGCATTAATTAGATCTCTTAAATGGCAAGTGTAACGGAGCTCACTAAGGTGGTAGCACAATATTGACAGATTAAAGGTCATCATTACCTACCGGCATAATTGAATAAGCTTGTTTACAGAGAAAGGTGGCAGTACTGTTGAGTCATGTTTTCTTATCGACCAAGGAAAATTCAAAATGGGGCTTCTTGCGAAGGATGGAACGTGGGATGGTGAACCTATGCCCGTCCTGCAACCTGACTTGAACTGGCCCGAGGAAGAGCAAATTAATATTATCTCCCAATTACGCACACTTGCCTGGAAGGAGAATACCGGCTATGCCCAATATCACAGGGTAATCTTCGTTCTAGAAGAAGAAGAGGAACGTGCCGAGCTGCACAACCTTTTTATGGAGATACGACTGGTTGTGCAGAACGCTCCACCACCTACGGTGGTTTAATTTTCTTGCTTTGCATGGCATCTTTTTGTAATTAGTGGTGGTAACCCAATTTTGGTGTAACGTAACAGTTTTCGTTTAAGGTCGCTTTCTTGAGGACAGTTACTTTAAAGACTGTTATGAACAGTTACGTTTAGATACATTTTTGGCTTGGAAAATTCTATAAAAGACAAAAAAAACTTTCAGAAAAGGGACATCTTAGCTATTTTGGAGGGAATAGGGAGCAGCTAGGTTATCTTTTCATGCAGTTTCGTTGTACAAAAAGATGGTGTCTATGAACTCATGTTTTGGCTATGGAGAAATAAAGAAGATATTTTCGAATCTTTGAATTTCTTAATATTTTCTTTAAATGGCAATGAACTGTGTTTCCTTGTGGTTATTCTTCAATGTCATTCTGTTATAATCGGCTGCATATGCATTTAATTCTAAAACTTTGGATTTGGATTAAATTAGCTCCTGAAAAGAGTCTGTTGTTCTTCCTTTCCTTAGATATCGTCCGTGGGTGTGGGAGAGGTGAACTTTGTGTCATTTTTCTGCATTCACTTAAATCTAAAATAAGTTTTCACATCTATTTCATGGTTATGGGTAGATGGTAGTTTACCTTTCTGCTTTCCAATTAAAAGCATACCCTGTTTTCTCATTCATTGCAAACCATTCGAAGGTAGCTGCCACCTTGTAAAACAAGCAGAGAACGCATGCAACAATCATTGCAGGTGACTCAACTGTTGGTCAAGCTGTCACTGTTATGGGAAAATGGAGTATAAACTAAGGTGACAAACCTGTCAACCAACAATAACATAGTCGAATTTCAGCTTTGGACACTAGAATAATATGGGACAATCAAGCGTATTTGGCCTTACATGTTTGTCTCCTACGTTACTGAGAATAAGGCCATTTAAGTTGTAGTTATGCTAGAATTTGTGTTGATCTTGATTGGGGAAAGAACTTGCCAGCTTTAATCAATCTGTTGCTATTGACCACACTTAGGAAAGTTGATGGACCTTGAAAATATAAAACATATTTGGCCTTACATGTTTGTCTCCTACCTTACTGAGAATAAGGCCATTTAAGTCTTAGTTACTCTAGAACTTGTGATAATCTTGACTGGGGAAAGAACTCGCCAGCTTTAATCAATCTGCTGCCTACTGACCACACTTAGGAAAGTTGTTGGACTTTGAATATATAATATGTTACCAATCAGGACATTTGCAAATTTTCCTGTCATACCCTAGTCAAGGTTTGGCTTCTGCTGCTAGATTAATATAGGAGCAATAGCTAGACTATAACAACATCTGTGGTTCCTTTTCATTTTAAAATCTGTTTTGAATATGAGCACTTGAAGAGTATCTCAAAAAAGCAAAAGGTGAAATCAGCCTTGTCAAAGAGGAATTAGAATGTTGAAGCGAGATCTGAGGGCAAGAAAAATAATGAAAGAAAAACGCATGTAAAGGCTAGTTCAACTGCTGATGTGAATCAGAAAAAAAATTTGAATTGAGAAATGGGAGCTAAGCAGGTACCAAGGTGTTGAGAAACAATCAAAGTATGTGATAACTCATTTCATGCCTTGGAGGATGAAGAGTTTGTTGGAAATAAGACACACCTGGACCAAGAAGGACTGGCCACAAAAGGGCAAGTAGTTCAGTGGTAGAGCACTCCAGTAAGAAATGGAAGATCCTAGGTTTGAATCCTAGCTGGTCCATGAGCAGCAGTTCAACATGGTATCAGACCTAGGCTAGGCTAGGAGCCCCAAGCACCTACAGTGTGGCTTAAGGGGGGGATGGGGAATGTTCGAAATAAGCTACACCTGGACCAAAGATAGATTGGCCATAAAAGGGCCAGTAGCTCAGTGGTAGAGCACTCCAGCAGCAAACAGAAAGTTCTAGGTTCAAGTTCTAGCTGGTCCATGAATGAAATAATGATTTAGAAGAATAGCTTTCTAGAGATATTTTCAAATAAAGGAAGGTGAGGATGAGGATGTACAAAGAGGGATTAATACCTAAGTTTGGGTCTCCTCAGTAGTAAAAAGTTTCTTTATAATGATCAGGAGGTCCATTCTCCTCAAGAATAATGAATAGCATCTAGGAATCAAAATAGTTGAGTACTAAACTCCTTATAAGAAAAGATTGCACAGAAAGTTTTTAATCCATTAGTGTTTACTAATTGACTTGATCTCTACATTTTGTTCTTAAACTTAGTCAATTCATTTATTTATTTTTTTGAGAACTAACCTCAGACATTATAACCCATGGAATTCCGCCCATGCCTAGAGAAAATGTTGCAATATAAGCCTGTACATAAAAACAAACAAATATTTTAAACAATAATTTTTATCATAAGTGGATAGTGAATATAGAGAGATCTGAATAAAATCTTACCATGAACTCTATAAGAACAATGCCTTGTCAAATTAATGATACAAAACTCACCAATAGACCAATCAGAGCTAGCCTGCTCCCAAGCAACTGTAAAGCAGATTGTTGAGAGTGTTCCTGTATTATATGCTTGTCAACTACAGTTCTACTTTTAAATGCTTGAACAAAACAATGGCATCTCCTTACTAGTATTAGGTGGTTTAACCAGAGAAATGGTTACTTTCTTTGCATGAGCATTAACTAAGTTAGTTGCAATGAGCAACTTAAAGAAATGAAAATAGATCCCATCAACATGAGTGAGTGGACATAAAATGTTATAATGATGTGAAGAGTGTAATTACCAGTATGTAGAATGACAATCCAACAATAAAGCAACTGATACTCATTCCTCCTGCAGCAATCTGAAGAAACTTTTCTTTATTATTGTCCAAATTAATATGCAGTAAATGTCCTTATAATAGCCTAAATTCAGGACCTAAGTCATACCATTAGAAGTGGTCTCCTACCAGCTTTGTCCATCAAAAATGCACCTACTGCTGTCATTGGCACCTGCCAAGAACTAAACACATATTAAAAGATAAACAAGATAAATGTGCTTGATCATGAAGAAGAACTAAATGAGGTATTATTATCTTGAGTTAACCATGGTTGGCACCTGAAGTAGAGCGATTCCAACTGATGCTGTATCACCTGAAGAATAGCCTACAACTCACTTCAAAACAATTATAGTCCGTCCAAAACAGAAAAGCATACATTTATATCAGCAGAAACGGAAGAGAAGCGTCTCGTACACTAACTTAGCCTCTCACCAGCAGCTTTGAAGATTGCACTGGCATAAAATATAACACCGTTGATTCCACAAAGTTGTTGGCATACCACTAACCCAACACCAACCTAATATACGCAAATACAAGTTGTTAAGTTGTAAAGGATGAATGGATAAACAATGTAGTGTGATCCATCATCATGCTCTCTTCATCCTGATGATGGATTATGTAGTGTGATCCGAAACGTTGATGTTCAAAAAAATTTGCACACAATCAAATCCAGAAAAACTATACAGATAAATAATTTTTTATCAATTATAATTCAAGTTATCAAGTTGTATATGATGAATGGATTATTGAAGGAATTATGGATGAAGGGATAAACATTGGAGATGCAACAAATAAATTTCCATAAAGTATATCACTCACAATGACAGCAGGAGCATAGTTTCTGTGAAATAAATCAATTATTCTGGCCTTGGGCATTCTTTCCAACTCCTCTACATATTCCTGTATAACATATCCAATAGATTGACAACCCAATATCAGCAACAATCAACTATTTTGTTTTAACCACTGCAATGAAACTAATTACCTCACAAGTTTAACTCCTCAAATTGCAGCTCAAGCTTGAAATTGAAATTGGAAGCTGATGGACTTAATACCAATGAATCAATAATATGTCTATTTCTAGAACAGAAAGAACTAAATATAAGCACCATGATTTCAGTTGCTTCATATGACACGTCATATTGGTTTCCCCTAAGAGCTTCTAATGCTTCTTTAAAATCTTTATCACGACCAACCTTTGCCTGGAATACACTGACAGCAAATGTATTAGAGAGAGCACCACATTTCCATAAGGGTGTTGGTATGAAAATCTTACAAAATTGAGCATATTGGGTTTTCTTTTATCGGAGATGGTGCTGCAGTCTAGATGAAACAAACTTCAAAGTCAATCAAGACTAGCACCTTGCCTAATATATTGAGACAATAAAAGCTTGAGTAGTCAAGGCCGTGGAGACTTGCACTAGAACATGGTTGCTGATAATACTTGAAGTTTTCCAGACATGACTTGAAACTAGTTTGAAACAAGGCTATTTGCAAAATAAGTACAAACACATGCTGAAGTTTCAACCAGAAAGTTTTAAAAACTTGAGTAGATGAATTCATGGCAAGGATGGTTGTGATTAGACATGTGCATTTGGACAGGGTACTTGCAAAGAGCTCCAAGTCATAGTCTCCCGTATGGTGGAGGGTGGCAAAAGCTGCCTTGAGTCATGGTTATGATGGAACACCCAATATAAACAAGAATACTCACCAGCCATCTTGGAGACTCAGGAATAAGAAAAAGGCCCGCAGCTAATAGTATGGCTGGTATAGTTCCTGTCAAAACAGAGCACCATGAAATTGATCAATTCTACAGCGCAGATACTTATATCTGCTGCTAGGGTAATTGCACATGACATTGGAGTCTATATGGCCCATCAATGAGGATTGACACTTAAATGACAGCCTTAGAATAAGATTTTTAGCTTAACATTTCCAAATCTGTGATCTTCTACTTTTGGGGCATAAAAAAAATTGAAATTGGGTTTGAATTTGATATCCGACATACCAATCAGAGCAACAATCCGCCATTTCAGGAGCATCCCCAGAAGATAAACTATCAATGTTCCTGTCGTTATGAAAAGCTTTCATATTGGAGGAAAGAAAAAACTCAGTAATTTGTCATCCATAAAATAGGAAATCCCTGATAATCCTTTTTATTAAAAATAAAAAAATTAAAATTAAAATTAAAAAGCCTTTTAGTTGCGAATCCTATGGTTAACAACAGAAAACTGTGATTATCTGTCTCTAATGATTTCAGAAGATATTTAAAATAGATAAGAACCTGATTTGTTGTTGTTAGCCCTCCCCTCAAGTTCTTGGGAGATATTTCAGCTATGTAGACAGGCACCTTATGAACATTTCCATAGGGTGCAAATTGGGTTAAAATAATGTCAAAATTTACAAGAAATTCTTTGATTTGTGTCACACTATCCCTTATTCAGTAGCCAATAATCTCCATGCAAAAATCATCCCCTTGGTAATACACCATTCCTGGACATTCAACTTACTGTATAAGAAGTAAGCCCAGCTCCAAATCCAACTAGTAGCCTTGCAATATCCAATGGCACGATTTCCTGCCAAAAATTCCCTTTCAATCATCAAAATCATGACTAAAAATGTTATCAGCTTCCGTAAGTCCTACAGCAGATTGAACCGTGAGAGAACCTCTGAAAAAGCTGTGGTGAGCCATCCAACAAGGTAGAACAATGAACAGAGTCTCAAAGCCTGCATTCAGATACAATCTAAATTCAGCAATCTATAGGCCTTGTGTCGAGAAAATAAGTTTAGTTCTCTAGAAACCTACCCCTTTTCTACCAAGATAGTCTGCAATATAACCACTCATAATTGCACCGATCATGGCACCAACTGTCAATAGAGAGCCGAAAACAGAGTACTGCAAAAATCCCAGGTATTGTGGATGAAAAGAACATTATGCTTAAGATATGAGTTTAGAACCAGAACAACAAAGTTACAAACAGTGAAAATATGCAGATGCCAGAAACTCGATCCCTAGGAATAGATCTATGCTGTGAACAAGAGGACAGGACCAGGAAGAATAAAACCGACCTCCATGACACAAACTTTAAGTACCGCGATATCTCATTATATTCTTTTTCGAGGTAAAACTAATGTAATGAATAGGTAGAAAGTTATTCAAATCCTAAATCAAATGAGCTTTTACCTGATGCAAGTCAACCAGGCAATCCACGTACTCATACAAATGAGTTCATCTGAATACTTGTGTCAACCAATTGAACCTGCTGATAGGCATATCCATGCCACTGAACTTCTTAAGTTAAAACTTATCAGAAATAGCCCAATACTAGTTTCTTTGGACACAACTTTGTTCTTTCTTGTGGCAGCCAATTTGCCACATCTAAATTTCGACATCTAGCTTGATTTTCTTCACCTCTTTTTCTATTAAGAGAAAGTTTGTTTTCTTATTTTCCCAGTGCTTATCCTAGATTTTCCCTTCACAAGCTACCTACAATCAACTAAACTGCTATTTTCCATTTTCAAGGTGAATAGAGCATCAATCGACCTAAGATGTTTTCTCGATTTCCTTATGTTACTGTTCATCATATTTTCCACTTTCAAGCCACATACAAATCAACCAACTTACGGTTTTCCATTCTCAAGGTAAATAGAGCATCAGACAACCTAAGTAGTTTTTTTCCTTTCCCAGCGTTTATCCTATTTTCCATTAGTAGGCTATATACAATTTACAAATCAACTAACCTGAGACATATATTTTCTATTAGTATTTGTATGTAAATATTCATTAAAGTACCTGAGATGTGCTAAGGCCGAGCTCCTCTATGATTTCCGATTCTGATGGAGAAGAAAATCCCACCTGAAACAAATCATTCATTCTCGTTCGCTTAGTAGTGAACTTCCATTAAACTATCTAATCTAATCCATCAATGTAACTTGCTTTGTTCTATAATAAAATAATCAAGATGATTCAGGATACTGACACCAAAGCCAAAGTTCAGTGAACCCATCACAACAACGAAGGTACTGATAACAACAACCAATATGGAGCTCCTATGGCTGTTTGTTGCAGTAATGAGGGGACAACTGGTTTCCAGTTTTTCCCTATATTCTTCTCTCTCCATGTCTATTATGGTCAAGGAGCTCACCCACTCTATAGAATCCAGAAAATTCGAGGCAGTTTAATGAACAAATGCAGCAGATAACTCGAATTCTTTAAAGTCTTCTAGATTCTAACAGTCTAAACAAAATGCCTTCTCCTTTCAATGCAAAAGTGCTCTAAAGTAAACCTTTGAGAATTCCAAGATAGAGGTAGCATTTGTATTAGATTACTAAAGGAGAGATCATTTATGCAATCTTGCTATCAATGGTAGAGGTCTGGACCTATCAATAGGTGGGAGACGCCAAGCATTCAAATTTATATTCTAGAAGCCTAAGAGCTTAAACAAACATTTTTCAAAACAAAATGGTCAGACTATTTAAAGCTAAGCAACCGGGTTAAGGTTAAAGAGGACAAGTATATTTTGTGTAAATTTAGGCAAGGGCTGAACCCTGTCACCTGGGTTAACCTCTGTCACCTACTCTACTACTATTACATAGTAAGCAAGCCAACACTCAAAGTATTCAAATTTTGGTCAATTAGCCAAAGAGTTGTAATTCAATTGGTTGAGTAAAATAAGTGAGAATGATGATATGTTCCTTGATTACACCATTCAGCAAGGTTCAAACCCTCACAGGCACAATTGGGCCAGATTCAACCCTAGATGACGTTGAGAGATGGATCCCCTTACTCATGGTTGCTTAACTGAAGGACAATTTATGATTTAGATATATGCCTACTTATCATGTTGTAATCCAGTTGTCCAAGAAAAGACAAAAATTACGATATCTATATAATCCAATTGTTTTCATAAAAAAAAATTGATCCATTATTTGAATTATATACAATATTGGAAACATGAAAGATGATGACTTTCATCCCAAATGACCAATCTAATTAAATCCTTCTTGATAATGATTACCCCTGAAATTTAATCCATACCAGCATGTATTTATAAACGTAATGATCCATCGAACCCATTATCCATCCTTGCTATCTAGATTCCATGATACTTAGATTCTACGCTATCTAAAACAGTTATTCTCACCCAATGAATTGTCTAACCAAACTATTTGGTTAGTCAACAGACAGGAATCTTCTTCAATGCAACTTTGTAGACAGAGTGAAGTGGAACTTGGCTTTGATAAGAATGCAGCAGACATGAGCTTAATTAACTCGCACCAAACTAGGTGGTTGGTTAATAGACTGAAATCTGATTCGAACAAATTGTCAAACCAAACCAGGCGGTTCCGTACTAGACAGGAATATGCTTCAATTAAGTGGAATTTGGGTTTGATGATAGGTTGTAAAGATAAGAACGCAGCAGACATGAGCTTCGTGTGGTTCTTTGATATCTGTTAATCATCATTGGCTGTCTTTTCCATTCCCTTTATTGCTTGAAGAATATTCAAAAGGTCATTTTTCTTCTAGAAACTTAGCATTTTGTTTCTCCACCACCCTGAAGAAAGCGGATGGAAGTAAAATAGTCTCTAGTACGATAAAAGCGAGAAGGACTGATGAGTAAATTTTTGTTGGTGGAATTTTGCTGGATGACCGTGACACGTTAAAGATATTTGATGGGCCATTTCTAAGGAAATCAACCTATAGAGTAATAGTAAGGATTAATAATATAAATTGGATGAGATCTGTGGGTTCAATTTTTGCTTGCAATGGTTTAACCGGCATGTGTAGTGATTATTGTTGGAGTTCATTGCACATCCTTCAAGAGGTTATAAGAGAGGTTGAGAGCTTCAGATCCCTGGACTAACCTTCTTTTATATATATATATTAATATATTAGTTGGAATATAAAGGTGATAATATTGAAATTTTATGATTTGAATTGTTAGTTTTTTGTTGTTTGTAAAAGAGATTTTTCTAAATAGAAATATTTTTTTACATTTTAGATGTGACTATAATGATTACATGTACAAAAGATGATAAATTATATCAGAATTTTGAAGAACTCAAAACATCTACATTACAAAATCAAAGCATCTACATTACATTCATTATGCCTCTTTAATTTAAAGAAAAAACTATTCTCAACCTAAAAACATACAAATACTTTTTATATAAATCCTTTACTTGTTAGAATTATTACTTTTTATATAAATCCTTTACATGTTAGAACTATTATCTTAAAGATATATATTCTAAAGAATATTCATCTTAAATATATGCAAAAACTTATATCTTAAGCCATTAGGGTATGTGCAAGTAATAATGTAATTTTTTTTTTAAATTATATATAAAGTTATAAGTTTAATGTTTTAGTATTTATTTAGATATTTGTATTTTTAACATGTATTAATTTATAAGAAATTAATACAAGAATATATGTAATATAGTTTTGTGTTTGTGAATATTTTAGAATTCAAATTTATTTTAAGGAAGAAAGTTAGATGGATCTTTACTTTTCTTTTCTTGCTCTCTTAAATTAGATTTTGATAGAATCTCACAAGAAAATTCTTGGAACATTAAGTATTGGTTGTTTTATCAAAGGCTCTTCTAGACTTTTGGTCCAAATAACTTTCAATGGATTGAATAATGAAGTTGAAGACCAAAAACTAACTTTTTAAGTCTCTAATTGACAAATCAATGTGGAATCAAAGACATTCATATTAAGAGTGACCTAATAGTTATTTTTCATGTCATTAAAATGATCTCAAAACTAGAAATTGAAACATATTTTGCAAGCTTGACCTCCATTAAATACTCTAGAGCATTACACTTTTAGCCATTTCTTGTAATGAAATAATTTGTACAAAAGATTAATATGATATAAAATATTGTGCAAATAATTGATAATAACTAAGAATAATTTGAGCAACTTTGAGGGGGGAAACCTCCAAATATCTCCAATGAGAACACAATTCACAATGTGATGATCAAATAAGACTCACTACCTCCTATATATACCCTACTTATGCCTAGGTTATCACCTAAGACAACTTAGATAACCACATATAATTCCTAGGCCGACCTAAATAACTAAATAACAATATAATAATGATACTATGACCTAATTAAGAGTTAAGGTAGTCACAAGCCAACTACTCATAACCGTATGTATACTTTAAGATTAAGGGTGAAGCATGCCCCATCTTTAGAGAAGCATTGTCATCAATGTTAATCAAGTGTGGATTCTTCTGAATGAAATCTTCATCCTCTCATGTGGGATCTTCAACTAGTAAATTCTTTCATTGGATGAGATAATTGGTGAGTGTTCTAGGCCTCAACTTCTTTGTCTATGTTTGGAGAATGAACTATGGTTTCAATATGAAATTCTTACTTCTTCATCAAGCTCTAGTAATATTGTTTGTGTAGGGATATTATGCCCACTTACTTTCCTCAAATAGGAAACATGAAAAAACTAAATGTATCTTTGTTGTTGGAGGTAACTCAAGCTTGTAGGCAACACTAACTATTTGTTGCATGATTTGGTATGTGCCAATAATATTTTGAGGACAACTTTTTTTTCTTTGTCTACTTATTAAGTGATATTTTCTTATAAGGTTGCAGTTTTGAGAAAATTTAGTCCCCAACTTCAAAATTTCTTTCTCTACAATGTTGGTCAACATATTGCTTCATTTTATTTTATGTCATGGTCAAATTCGCCTTGAATCCTGCAAGTACTTATTGTTGATGAAGTATGTGGTCCTCCCTAGCCCAAACTCTTGGTGACATCCTCAATGTTGATGTGTTGGATGGAGGATGATATCTATATAGTCTCATAAATGGAGACATTTGTTTATGAAATATGGAAAGAAATGTTATACCACTATTTTGCTAGTGGTAGTCAATCTACCCATTAGAATTTATTATCTAAAGTGAAACAGTGTATAGATACCCTTCCAAACACTTATTAAAAACCTTAGTTATCCCATCAAATTGATGATGGTATAAAGATATATGAGCCAATTGAGTACTCAAACATGAGAATAAAGCTATCAAAAATTGCTAGTAAAGATAGGATCACATTCACTAACAATAACCTTAGGTACATGTACCATGTAGCTTTTGTATAATCCCTAAAAAATATTTTTCCACTATAATTGTTGTAAAAGTATGTGATAATGAAATGAAATGGGCATATTTATTGAGGCAAACTACCACTCTCATGATGGAATTCTTATCTTTAGATCTTGGAAGCCCTGTGATGAAGTCCATGGAGACCTCTTCCCAACATTGGCTGGGAATAGCTAAGGGTTGCAAGAGACCAGGTGTCTTAATTGTCTCTCCTTTGTTTCTTTGAAAAACCAAACATTTGGACACAAATTTTTGAACATCTACTTTTAGCCCTTCCCAAAATAATTCTTGTTTGATTCAATGATATTTCTTCAAAAATCCTAAATGACCACCAATAGGATACACATGAAGCTTTGTGATAATATTTTTTCTGAAAGTGGAATTCTTGCATAGGTGTAATTACTCTTTGCATCTCCCTTTCGACAAAATCTATCTAAACTAATTGGACCGCTCTGAAATTGTTGAATGAGATTACTTGTTACAACATCATTATGTCACTTCACTTTGGATTTTGCTACCTAATCTACTTGTAATACTAAAATGACACACAATAAAGCATCATCATTCTCATCCTTCCTAGATAATGTATTTTCCACAATACTTTACTTTCCTTTATGATATATAATATCAAATTCATACCCCAACATCTTAGTAACCCATTTTTGTTGCTCTTCAAAAGATAATCTTTGTTCCAAAAAATATTTTAGACTATCATGATTTGTCTTAAATTTGAAGTGTATACCCATTATATATGGCCTCCATTATTTTACTACATGAAGAATAGCTAGCATTTCCTTCTCATAAATATGTTTAATTTGATTCTTACCCTTTAATTGGTGACTCTAAAAAGCAACGGGTTGACCCTCCTACATGAGAATTTCTCTTTGCAGTGTAAGAAAATGCATACCCTTGCATTTTCACACTTGTTTGGGCCCGCCTTGCTTTATTTATCCCTATTTATGTCTTAATTGGTCCTATTTTGCATCCACGAACTCAATGAATTATATATTTTTCTAGCTAATCCCTACAAACATCAAAGGGTAAATGATAATTTAATGATTTTGTCTAAGTGTCCCTAATTTTTGGGTTGAGACTAAGATGCCACCTTGTTGGAAAAACAAGGACAGACAACTGAGAAGGGGGGGTGAATCAGTTGTCACAGAATATTTAAACTTTTCAAACTTAACTTAACTTGATCTCAGATCTGATGAATGAACAATAAACCACATACAATCAACACATCAGAAACACAGAGAACACCAAGATTTTTTTACGTGGAAACCTTGTTAGGGGAAAAACCACGGTGGATGTCAGTCCACAATATTATACCCTATTAAAATTATAATAAAGAATAATGGGAATGTACATGCATTTAGGCACACTGCCTAGAGCTCACTACTCAAATACAAGAGGGCTCACTACCCAAAGAAGACACACTATATTACAACAATTCGAATTAGATCTACAGGGTATGAATTGAGAAAATAGCTTCTACAAAAGCCTGATTACAGTTTTGGTTAAGTGTAGAAACACTCCTTCATGCTATGCTCAAACTTCTTCACACTTTGCTCTACAATCGAATGATTAGATCACTATTCACACACTTGCTCTTTCTTTGGCAATTCTTCGCTACATAACTTCACACGAACAACCACTCTTATATATCCACAACATGGAATTACATCAACAACTTTTTCTGCCAAAATAAAATATAAAACATATACACAATGTGGGCCCAAATTTACAAGTAATTTTTTAATGTGAATCAAACACCGTCGGCCACAACATAATGAAGACTTAAAACAATATCCTCGAGTGCGCCAAACATTCAAATTTTAATCTCCAAGGATCCACAACATGTTACAACCACCATGTCGGCCAAGAACATAAAAACCCGAACACACAAGAGACAAATCATAGGCCATGAGCACACCGATCAATTCAGACATGCAAAAAAGATAGAGCATGATCTAGAACCATCCACAAGCATCAAGAATCATCAGAGAAGCATCCATAGCAACTGAAATTACTAGAATCACATCAACTTCAATCATGAACACTAACTAAAGCCACAAAAAAATATATAAACACAATTGTTCATAACATGATTAAATCTTCACGCGGACCTCTGAAACTTATAGTGGATAAACTAGATATACTCAGCAATAAACCCTTTAGTCTACAATGACTAATCATCAACATACTAAGCAAGACACCTTCATGACCTTCACTATTCCATTGTCAACCTGCAACTCTTTCTTTAACAATTTTATCAATATCCTCGACATATACAACCTACAATACATAAATGCTAATAATGTTGACATCAATGACAACCACATATCAGCAACACAACCATAGCATCCAACAATATCCCCCTTTGGCATTGATGGCAACACATGATGTGAAAAACACCATCAACGTAACTCTCAATCAACACTTACTCCCCCTTAGATTCTGACTCTTCTCATGTTGTTTTTCACATTGCTCTTCTCCCCCTTTGACATCAATGGAAAAGATAAGCATTATCTTTCCACATACAAGCTCTGAACCACATATCTGCACATCTGACTACTCCCCCTGAGTAGTAGCCACGGAAACATCAATCCAAATCAAAATATAGCTATGAAGCACATAGATTGATGCAAGTAAATGCATCTCTAGTTCTTATCAGGAGGGGTAATCACCCCTAGCATCCCTCTAAGATACTCAAAAGTATCCTTTGGCAACGACTTGGTGAAAATGTCTGCAATTTGTTCTTTGGTAGGCACATACTTCATTCTGACTTCTTTCTCACTCACTTTCTCCCTTAGGAAGTGAAACTTGATTGATATATGTTTGGTCTTAGAGTGTAGCACTAGATTCTTGGATATGTTTATTGCACTTGAGTTGTCACAGTATATGACAATAGGCTCATCATATGCTACTTTGATATCTTTCAGCATCTATTTCATCCACAACACTTGAGTACAATTATTTGTAGCAGCAATATACTCTGCCTCAGCAGTAGATAGGGAAATGGAATTCTGCTTTTTACTCAACCAAGACACCAGCTTCTTCCCTAGGAAGAAGGCACCACCACTAGTGCTTTTCCTGTTATCTACATCTCCTGCCCAATCTGCATCAGTATAGGCACTCAAGGTAAGATCATCATCTTTAGGATACCAAAGTCAAAAATCAACTATTCCTTTCAGGTATCTAAAAATTCTCTTTACAGCAGTCACATGAGATTCTTTTAGATCGGCTTGATATCTAGCAACCATACACACAACATTCATGATGTGTGGTCTGGTCTGAGTTAAGTAGAGAAATCCGCCAATCATTGACATGTATCTTGTTTGATTTGCCTTAGGAGAATCATCATTTTGTGTTAACTTGCATTCGGTTCCCATGGGTGTACCAACAGGCTTTGAGTCTTCCATGCCAAACTTCTTCAACAACTCTCTCACATATTTGGACTGAGATATGAAAATCCCATTGTCTAATTGAGTGACTTGCAATCCCAGAAAGAACTTCATCTTTCCAATCATACTCATTTCAAATTCACTTTTCATTTCATCAGCAAACTTCATACATAGATCATCATCACCTCCAAAAATAATTTCATCAACAAAGACTTCAATAATCAACTCTTTATCATGATCCAACTTAAAATACAAGTTGTTGTCAGTAGTACCTTTATTGAATCCAAGCTTTAGTAAGTATTTATCCAGTCTAGCATACCAGGCTCTAGGGGCTTGCTTGAGTCCATACAGAGCTTTCTTCAATCAAAAAACCATGTCTTCCTTATCAGTCAGTTGAAATCCATCTGGATGTTCAACATATACCTCTTCTTCTAACTCACCATTCAGAAAGGTTGACTTCACATCCATTTGATAGATTTTGTGGTTCTTATATGCGGTATAAGCAAGAAATAATCTTACAACTTCAATTCTGGCAACAAGGGCAAAGGTTTCTTCAAACTAAATACCTTCCATTTGTGAATACCCTTTACATACCAGTCTTGCTTTATTCCGAACCACTTCACCTTGTTCATTCAGCTTATTCCAAAAGACCCATTTAGTACCAATCACATTTTTATCTTTAGGTCTGGGATAAAGAATCCATGTATCATTATTTGCAATCTGCATCAGTTCTTCCTTCATAGCTTCCATCCAATGTTCATCATTACAAGCTTCATTGACATTGTTAGGCTCAGTCTTGGAAATCAAACAATACTCTTCTACAATCCTTCTTCTAGTTTGCACACCTTTATTCTTATCTCCTATAATTTGATCTTTAGAATTATTTATCTTTACATACCTCAAAATTTTAGGATTCTCTCACACTTATAGTTCTTTTGTTCTTTCTTCTACACTTTCACTTGTCTCTCCTTCCTAACTTTCTTGATTTACCAGAACAATTTGAACTTGATTCTATGTCTGATCATTCTTCCTTTTGTCTGTACTATCTTGCTGGTCATTTGAATCATATCCATATTATCTGGATAATCTAGCAGAGTCCTTATCAACTCTTACATTTGCACTTTCAACGAATTTTCTCAATCTTCTATTATAGCACCGGTAAGCCTTGCTTTTAGTAGAGTAACCTGGAAAGATTCCTTCATCGCTCCTTACATCAAACTTGCCTATTTCCTCATCTCTCTTAATATAACACTTGCTTCCAAAGATCTTGAAATATTTAACAGTAGGCTTCACTAGCTTAGGTAGATATCTTACTGCTTGAGTGGAGCTTACCTTGACAATGTTATAAAAATTCACATAACACAGCCTCCTATTCCATAACCAGCTTTCATCTACTTGAGCAATTAAACAACTTTCATTAGCAGTACTCAGGTGAAAAATATTACCCCTTGTCTTTGTACCTAAAGCAATTACATTTCCAGAGCTTCCAAGTATCTTGCATCTTCCATCTTTGAACTGAAGATTGTAACCCTTGTACACCATCTTTCCAACACTCAATAGGTTATGCTTCAAGCCTTCAACATAAAGGACATCATCAATGTTATGTTTACCACCAAGACAAATAGTTCATCTGCCATGGATCACACTAGCATTGTTATCTCTGAATCTTACAACCCCACCGTCATATTTCTCTAGACTTACAAATTTTATTTTGTCACCAGTCATATGATGTGAGCATTTGTTGTCAATAACCCACTCATTCTTTTCTTTAATTTGGGTTGCAAGAGTTTTCTCAACTTTAGCAGATTCAATAGCCATCAGACCATTTTCCTTGATAGCAATGACAACCCATTCATCTTCATTTCCATTTTCTTTATCAGATTCTTCATCAGTCACACCTTCTTTAGCATAATAGCATTTATTTTGAAATCTAGGTTTGTTAGGCTTAGACCTAGGAACTCTTTCAGTACACCTTGAAGCAAAATGGCCTATTTTACTGCAAGAGAAACATTTAATAGGTAACTTTCCTTTATACTTACCTTGTCCTCTACCTTCTTTCTTCACAATCAGTGCTTCCATCTCTTCTACCTCTCTTTCTTCATCTTCAAGTTGTTGCATCTCTTCCTCATACTTGAATGTCTTTATAGAACTCTCTCTTGGATCATATCCTTGCTTTTTTCTTCCAGATACAGAGGCCTTAAATGCAGATTCAGTCTTGGGGGCAGAATCACCAAATTCACTCAACTCAAAGGCATCAAGTTTAACAATCAACATATCTCTTGTCACATTTGTTACTATTCTAAGCTCTTCAATAGAATGAGCCTTTGATTTGTAAGAGGGAGGAAATGATCTGAGCACTTTAGCTACAATTTCTTGTTCATCCAGGATACCACCGGCACATCTAATACCCATCACAAGTTCATTTACTCTTTTCATAAAAGAAGAAATATTTTCATCTTCACCCATCTTCAAAGTTTCATACTTTCCTTTCAAACTCTATAGCTTAGTGACCTTCACAAGTGCATCTCCTTCATACAAAGTCTCCAGCTTCTTCCAGATCTCATGAGTTGTAGATTCAAATCCATCAGAGCACTCAACAAAGCTTCAATAGCCCTGATGTTAATCTTAGCCTCTTTAATCTCATCAGGAGTGGAAGGACCATTCTAAGGAATAACATATATGTTCTTTGTAATCTTCCAAAAGGGTTCACCAATAAAGCTCAAATAACACTCCATTCTGGCTTTCCACATAGAGTAGTTTGTTCCATCTAATCTAGGATTGTCCTTCTTGTATGATGCCATCTCAGATCACCTCAAGCTTTTAAACTTCTTTAGAGAACCTACTCTGATACCAATTGTTGGAAAAAAAAAGACAGACAAATGAGAGGGGGGGTGAATTAGTTTTCACATAATATTTAAACTTTTCAAACTTAACTTGATCTCAGATTTGATGAATGAACAATAAACCGCAGACAATCAGCACATTAGAAACACAGAGAACACCAATATTTTTTTATGTGGAAACCTTGTTAGGGAAAAAACCATGGTGGATGTCAGTCCACAATATTATACCCTCTTAAAAGTATAATGAAGAATAATGGGAATGCACATGCATTTAGGCACACTACCTAGAGCTCACTGCTCAAATACAAGAGGGCTCATTGCCCAAAGAAGACACACTTTCTTACAGCAATTCAGATTAGATCCGTAAGGTATGAACTGAGAAAATAGCTTCTACAAAAGCCTAATTACAGTTTTGGTTAAGCACATAAACACTCCTTCACACTTCGCTCAAACTTCTTCACACTTTTCTCTGCAATCGAATAATTAGATCACTATCCGCGTGCACTTGCTCTTTCTTTGGCACTTCTTCGCTACATAACTCCGTACAAACAACTGCTCTTATATATCCGCAACATGTAATTACATCAACAACTTATACACAATGTTGGCCCAAATTTACAAGTAAATTTTCAATTTGAATCAAACACCGTTGGCCACAACATAATGAAGACTTAAAACAATATCCTCGAGCATGCCAAACATTTAAATTTTAAGCTCCAAGGATCCACAAGATGTTATAACCACCATGTCAGCCAAGAACATAAAAGCCCGAACACACAAGAGAAAAATCACAGACCACGAGCACACCGATCAATACGGACGTGCAACAAAGATAGAGCATGATCTAAAACCATCCACAAGCATCAAGAATCATTAGAGAAGCATCCACAACAACTAAAATTACTAGAATCACATCAACTTCAATCAAGAACACTAACTGAAGCCACAGAAAAATTGTCAGAGCACAACTGTTCATAACATGATTAAATCTTCACGCAGACCTCTGAAACTTACGGTGGATAAACTAGATATACTCAGCAATAAACCCTTTAGTCCACAATGACTAGTCGTCAACATACTGAGCAAGACACCTTGATGACCTTCACTGTTCCACTGTCAACCTACAACTCTTTCTTTAACAATTTTCTCAATATCCTCGACATATACAACCTACAATACATCAATGCTAATAGTGTTGGTATCAATGACAACCACATATCAGCGACACAACCACAGCATCCAACACACCTAGGGCATCTTTGTCCCCCAAAGATCTTGGGACCATAATTTTGATAGCACCTAAATAGGTCCCTTTTTGGGGTCTATGCTCTAAGTTTCATGCCTCGAGACTAAGACACCACCTAGGGCATGTCTTAGTCCCCCTTGAGGTATTTTCAAATTTTAATTTCAAATTTTGGTGGGATTTAGCCTCCTTTAAGTAATGAATTCGTATGTCGGCTTGGTGTGGTGTAATTTCAGGATATTAAGCATGGATAAGTATAAATACAAGGTTCCTTCCTCTCATTTTCATATAGCAAGATTACAAGCACTCTAAGCATTCAAGCATTCCACCATTCAAGAGCATTTCATCAAGTTTTTGGATTCATCATCAAGATTCAAACATCATATCAAGGATCTTCTTGCATCATATGTGTTTTTGTGCTAACATTTGTGACGTAGGGTTTTGATTCAAGCAAGTATTTCAAGTTCATATCTATCAAGCATTTATTTGATTCAAGATCCATATCCAAGCTAGTCATTTCACACAAGTTTGTAGACTTTACAACAAGGGTTTGGTGAGTTGTAACATTGCATGTTGTTCATTCATCATTTCCCTTCATTATTTCATTTCATTTAAAGGTTTAATTACCAACAAGGGGTTTGACCAAGGAAAACCCCCATTCACTAACAATCAACAAGTTTTTCCCCTCTTGCATGTTTGTGATTGCAAATATAGGTTGAAGACTTGAAGATCATTTGAAATGAAAAGTTGCATTGCATAGTTGTCATCTTCACAGAAACTCACCTACAGGCCAAATCTGGAAGTTTCAAAATCTGAGATCAGAGAAGAAGGAAGTGCAGATATCAAGCCTCAGGACCACATTCAGAGATTCCAAAAATTCCATATGAGACTAAGTCGCCACCTAGGGCATCTTAGTCCTCCCGAGGGTATTTTCAAAGATTCTTTCGAATCCTATTCTGGCGTCCAAAGATTTCACATCTGCCCCAAAAAATAGCTATGGGAATAAGACAATAGTAAGGGCGTCTTAGTCCTCCATAGCACATTTTGATAGCTTCTTTACATTTTTGGAATCCTTGTCACATTTTCAGACTTCCCAATTACACATGTCTTAACTTCTTGTTGCATTATTTCATCATTTGCATCCTTCATTTAGCTTGCATTACTAGGTTTTGTAGGTTGAATGCTTATTTGTCTTTTCCAAGCATTTGCTTGGTGGTGAACCCCTAAAAGCTTAAAGAACCCCTTCCTAGGTCTTCCTTGTTGAGAATTCACTCACCTTTTGAGGTTGATAGTCAATCCAATTAGAACTCCTAGGAAATTATTGAATGACAATAGGAGAATAGTGGTGTTTTATGACCTAGGTTATAAAGCATCCATTTTCCCTATTGTTCACTCTTATAGCATTACCTAAAGAATCACATTCCACAATAAAATCCTAAGTGTTGAAGTTTGGAGTAGCAAGAACTGGAGTATTGCATATATAGCCTCTTTCAATCTCTCAAATGTTGCATTAGATAACTCATTTCATTGAAAATAATATTTATTTCATATATTTGTGAGGGGTGTCTCTATATAGTCATAGTTTTTCATGAACCTTCTATAGTATCTAGTTAATCCCAGGAAACCCCTCAATTTATTAATGGTTTTAGGAACATGTCATTCCATGATAGCCTTTTTTTTTTTAGGATTCATTTTTACTCCTTCAAGTGAAAATGTGTGTCCCAATTACTCCACCTCTTTGAGGCCAAAAACACAGTTGGAAGGCTTAGCATAGAGTTGGTGATATCTAAGAACTTGTAATTTTTTATTTGTACATGTTGCAACTTTTCCTCCCATGTCTTATAATAAATCAATATATCATCAAAGAACACTAATACAAACTTCCTCAAAATTTTATTAAAGATGGATTTTATCAAAATTTTAAATTTAGATGGTGCATTAGTAAGACCAAATATCATCACAAGAAACTCACAATGTCCTTCATGGGTCCTAAATGTTGTCTTGGGAGTATCATCTTCCTTAATTTTAACTTGGTGATAACTTGATCTAAGACCTAGCTTTGTAAATTACATAACTCCATTCACTTCATCTAGTAAATCATCAGTGATTAGAATAGGAAACTTATCTTTGATGGTGTACATGTTGAGCACTCTATAGTCTAGGCACATGCACCAAGTTTGATCCTTCTTACACACCATCATCACAAGCAAGGAGTAAGCACTTTGGTTATTCTTGATAATACCTACCTCTAGCAAATCTCCTTAAAAATATATTTAATCTTACTATTGTATATATGGGAACTTGTAAGGTCTAATATTGGGTGGTTGGATCCCTAGCACTAGTTATATGACATGATCATGATCCCTTAATAAGAATTTATTTGGGCATATCTCCAAAAATCACTAAGTGATGATCTATAAATGCTTGTAAAACGGATGGGTAAGAGAACTTGATTGATAGGATTCTAATGAAAATAATTGGGTCACATATCCATCAACTCATTTCTTAATAAAAAATTTCATTTGATAAGATCTTACCATTTTGGGGGACTTTGCATGTAACTCTCTTAGCTCCATTGTTTTTTCTTCTTATTAAAATCTCTTGTAAGTTCATCTCAATTTTTTCCAAAGTAGTAAGCCATTGTACGTCCAAAATAAGATCTATTGCACCCATGGAGATAGCAAATATTATGAAATCTATATGATAATATCCCATGGATAATTTAATGATGTGGCATTTCCTTCTAACAACTAACAATTCCACCATCTACAATTAGGACCTAAATAGAGTTGGATATATAAAACAATTTAGACGAGTAGCCAACTTTTTTTTATGAAATTATGAGTACTACTGAAGTCTATCAACATTGTTACTCTCTCCTTTAAAAAACCCACTACCTTGAGAGTTTAAGGAGGCTAAAAATTGAGAGTGCATAACAATAAATGATTAGTTTGGGATCTTGTTCAATTCCCCATTTTACTCCCTATCACTCTCTAATGTTGACTCCTCTTCTTCCTCACTCAAACCTTCAATATAGAACAATTTATTTTCACCGCATTTATGTTCTCAATTGTATTTGTTGTCACAATTAAAACATAACCATTTTTCTATCTTCTCAAATTTTTGTGGAGTCAACTTGGTAGGTTGAGGAAACGACTGTGTAGGAAAGCTCCTTTCTCTTATGTTTACAATTCTTGATCACCTAGTGACCAACTTTGTTTCCTCAACTTGTCTTGCCATAAGTATTTCTTGTGAAGGGTTATGGTTGGAATGAACACACCTCATGTCTTTTATGTGGTCATTTAAACCTCTTAGAAATAATTCCTTCAAATTTTCTTTTGTAACACTCTCTACTCTTAGACAAATGGTTTGAAATTGATGAGTAAAGTCATTGATTGTACATGTTTGATTTAATTTAGTGTGTCAGCAAAAGTAGTTTTCCATTAAATTATCTTCATAATGGGTAGCAAGTTCCTCTTGAAAAGCTAACCATGTGACCACACAACCCTTCTTTCTCTTCTCATCACACAGTCATTGATACCAAATAAATTGGTTGTGTTCCAAGTATAATGATGTCATAGCCACCTTTTGTTTACTTGGAATATAGTGAAGATCAAATAAATCCATTTGGAAAAGCCAATTTTGGTTGGATCCTTGTCATCAAACTTTCTCATATCCAACGTTGGTATGAATTTCCTAGGCATATGATTATTTGAGAGTTGATCCTTCTTGAGATATGAGTCAAGCCCAAGAAAATCATGTCTAGTAAACACATTATCTTCCACCTTATGACTTGAATCTTCTCCCTTATATTTCATACCATAAATAATTGATTTTAAATCCATTCATCTCCCTATGCGTGTCCTTCCTCACCAATGAAATTCCCTTAGTCATTTCCTTCTTTAATGATGAAATGTATCCCTTAAACTTGTTGATTTCCTCATTAGGGGTAATATCCTCAATTTCTATGTATCATCCTTATCTAGAGATTTCCTAGATTTGATAGCATTATTTTTGCCTCTTGTTGCAAGCCTCGTCATATGAAAAATAATTTTGCAATAAATCACATAAATAGATTCAAAATAATTTTTACTATAACTTACTAGGATGTAGGTTGCAATTTCCAAAAAATAGACAATTTTCAACCTTGAGAGTGAATTTATTAGAAACCCTAATTTTACAATGAACTGGTTAATTCTACTTCAATTACTCTAAAGTTTGGATTGTAGGTGCCTCAATAAATTATTAAAAAACCCTCCAAAAATCAAGAAACAATTCAGCAAGATATAAGATGTATGTGCTTCCCAAATAAATTTGGTAGAAACCTCAATTCTACAATGAATTGCTTAATTATGCTCGAATTCCTCTAAAATTTGGACTGTAGAGGCTTCACTAGGTTCTTCAAAAACATTTTAAAAAAATCCAAAATATGAGAGATATGCACTTCTCGAAATGACCTCTAAAATTGTTCAAAATTCCTTGCCTTTACGGTGCCAAGATCATGCTCTAATATGAATTGTAATGAAATAACTTGAACAAAGGATAAATATAATATGAAATATTTTACATATACTTGATAATAGCTGAAAATAACAAGCCACTTTGAGGGGACAAACCTCCAAATATCTCCAATGAGAACACAATTCACAATCTGATGATCAAATAAGTCCCACTACATCCTATATATACCCTACTTATGCCTAGGATATCACCTAGGCCAACTTAGATAGCCACATATAAGCCCTAGGTCGACCTAAATAACTAAATGACAATATAATAATAATAATAATAATAATAATAATAATAATAATAATAATAATAATAATAATAATAATAATAATATGACTTAATTAAGAGTTAAGACAAGCACACACCGACTACTCATAACCCTATGTATACTCTAATATTAGGGGTGTAGCATTATTATCAAGAAGTAAATGACGTAACTAACTTCTTACCAAACAATAGTGTGGATTTTATGGAATTCTTAACCATTAACAACACAATAGATAGATGGAATGGCCTAAGTAATGAAACATTATCAATAATAATTCAAAAGTGGATGATGATTTATTCATCCTCAATTATGTCTCATTCATCATTTTCAATATTGCCTTGTTCCAAGCCCTCTCATGCTTGACTTAGGTACATTGTGTCTACATGTTGATTTGGATTTATCTTCCTTGACATTAGTCTTGGTGAAGTTTTGTTGCATTATTTCCTCTAAATAATGGGATTGAGGTTTCATTTATATGGTGAGAAGCAAGAGATGTTCTTTTGGGGCCTAATTTTTGGATCAACAATCATGAATAATCTTCAACATTCCTAGCCATCTAATTGATGCCACTAAAGATGCCATTAAAAATATAATTGGTTCAAATTTCCTCAAGACTAAACTTTTTAGTAGGGTTAAGACCATATTTTTTTCATGTTTATTTCAAAGTTTCTTTATCTTCTTGATGAAAAAAGCTTAGTTTAGAGATTGGCAAAATTTTGTGTGAAAAAGGACTTCTTGGGTTGTATGGACAAAGCCTTAGAAATGTATACGTTGTTATCTGTTAGACCCCTTCCAATTTCCAACTATGACATTTGTGGGTTTATTTATATGGCTTCATTTAGAGAGCTGAAAGTTAGCTTTTAATTCTTGGTCGATTTCATGGAGTTATGGCTGCAAGTGCCAAGTGATTGAAGCATTGGGTTGGGTCACAAATCTCAACAAGCTAAAAGCCCCTTTGAATGCCCCCCCTCCACATTTGGATAAACCAAGAGTGAAAAGTGCAAGGAGGACAAAATGATTTCTCATTTACAAGGCTAATCTCATGAAGGACACAATAAAAGTAATCAATTTATATTATATGTTGAAGGCATAAGATTTCAATTGACCCAAATACTATTATGAAATATGAGATTTTATATATCATGTTTTAGGCAAGTGATTCAAATACTAATATAAAATCTAGATTTTATATATCATTCTAATTTAAAATTTTCATACATTCTATGCCGATATTTTGATTTATATTATAGAAAGAGAAATAGGAACCCATATTCCTCACTTTACATATAAAAAATATATCATATAATTTATTTAATATTTATATCAATATGTTTAATTGAAATGTATAAATTGTATACTAAGTTTATTGATTAGTTAAAAATTATTATAAAATTATTCTTAAATATCAAAACAACTCAACATCTCAAAATCTTTTTGTATCTGTAAAAATAAAAACTATTTACCTTTTATAAATGAATGAAATAAACAATTTAAATTATAAAAAAAATAAACTAACAAAAAAGACAATTTATTTCAAATCTCCAACGAATAAAATGAACTGTATAAAAGAAAAGTGGCTTAGATTGGAAGCATGTCAATTCCACATTAATAGAAAGTCGTAAAGTGGTAAACGAATATTCGGAAAATATTATTAAATTAAAATTATGGCAAGAAATTGATTGATGTAATATCGGATAAATGTTTAAATTTAACGGTTAAAATGAAAGCATTGAAAGGCATAGACTGATGGAATTAATAATTAAAGTCTGAAAGTCATTTAATGGTCAACACCTACCTCCCAAAAAAATATCATATTCCTCTCATTTGATTTGTAGCTGCACCTGTTATTCTAACTTTTATTAAGATTAATATAATAAATAAAAACTTTGATCCAATAATATAGGGATAAATAAATTCAGATTAATTAATCATAGTTGTAGGTATATACATTTTGAAATGGTAATTGTTCAAGTATTAAAAATAAGAGTGTTAAAAAATATTTAGTTTTGGCTTTTGAGGATGAATAAAGTGTGGTATAGTATTGAGGGATGTTTTTTATTTAGGAAAGTGTGATTTCTATTTGTATCTTGTTTTGAGGTTGAAATTATAGATATGTCTTGAAAATGGTTGAATTTTTAGTTGTAGGACACTTATGTAATTGTAGATTTTTAATTGCAAGAAAGATTACAACATAATAGTTTGTTTGTTTGTTTTTTTTTTATTCATGCATATGTATATTTGCATTCTTTACTATTTTTCCTAATGATATTTATGAATGCCTGTAGAGAATTGTTGCTATTATGCTAGGGGACATGTTCTCATAGGTCAACCCTCGGAAAACTTGTGTAAAAGATCAAAGACAATGAGTCTTATATGTACAAGTCCTCCTCGGGTGAATGTGCAAATCTAGATTCAATTTACCACTACAATAGAAGTGTTCTTAACATGTTCCTTCCTTATATGTGAACGATATTCAAATGATGCTTGTTGAAGATGAATGAAATGTTTTTAAATACAAGGGAATGGGCATATAATAAATCATGCAAATGCATGCCTAGGTGGCCTATAATGGCTAGTAAAAAGGACTAGAAACTTTAGAATTTAAATTTGAATATTTAAATTTTGGAAGGCAATTCCACAAATGTGAGGGTGACCCTGCCACATCCACGAATATGACCCAACATAAAAGTTTGTTTTTCAGAATCAAATAATATTTTAGGGATAAGTGCATGGATGGACATGATAAATGGGTAATTGAGGTGATAGTATCAAAATGTGTGTGTATGTGGGTAAAGTATGGGAATGCATGCAAGGGTAGGTGTAATAAATAGCTAATGTATGGGAATGTGTATGAACATGGTTAGGATAAGATGAAATGTGTGGATGTGTAAATGGGGATGAAGAAAGGATTATGGAATGAACTCAACTTCACATGAAATTGTGGCATTCGTCAATATGTGATTGTATTAAGTTATTCCATCAAAATGAGTCCAAAACTAAATGGGAAATGACATAGACATGCAAATTTAACCATTACATTTTCCCCCCTCATTGAGATGCATGTGAATCCTAGATGAATCATGCATCTCAAAGTATGTAACATTTAGAAGCATGCTCGAAAATTAAATATTTAGATATGAAGAAATATCAAAGTGGTTCCATATAATGTAATGGACCCTAAAGGATGGCATTGTACAAATGTGTAATTTGGCATGTATTTTCTATCAAAACCTATATGGAAATAGTATTGTTTCACCATATTTACTAGTCATGGAATTGCAAGGAAATGGGACACGTGTGTCATGTGATATTAATCAATATGTCATACTGATGAGACTTTATGCAATACTTATCACTACTTGAATGCTCATTTAAATAGGATTTTTAGTGACAATAGATGCCCCCTTAAAATTGGTTATAACCATAAGATGCAAGGAATTGTAGAAGAGGGGGAAATAATAAATAAAGGTAAATGTTATCTAAAGATAAGCATGTAAGTATTAGATATGTAAAGTGAATGTTATGAACACATTGTATAATAAGAATGTAAACATCTAAAATGATAAAGAAAGGTAAGCACATCTGAACAAGATAAAATTCAAGGTATAAGGTTTACCCTAGTATAAACAAATGAGAATGGTGGTGTAGTCCTCAATGGCCAAAATACCCACATAAAAACTATTATATCCTCCTTTTATAATAATTTTGTTATGGGAAAAAAATACCTATTTCCTAATTCCTACATCTTCCCTAGTCCAATTTTGAGTATGTGGTATTCTTCTTCTTCCAGGCCCTATATCTCTCCAAGGTACCTAGAGTCTCTAAGTGTTGGAGTGTGTCTAATATTCTAAGCTTTTATCATTCATTGAAGTTTTAGAGCTCCTTGTTCTAACATGTCTTCTTGTCTAAGCCTGATTATCCCTTTAGCACTAGATTCTTAGACGTGTCCATCTCATCATGCCTTTTTTTGCACCCCATTGGAGTGTTAGAGTTTCCCTTCCCCATGTACCCTTCTCATGTCCTTGACTCCCAACTCCTAACTCAATATTTTTACTAAGTTACTTTTTCAAATTCAAATTGTAGATTTACCTCGCCTTTAGCACCTATTTCATGCCATCTTTGACTTTTAAACCTTGTGAATAACTAAATACCTCATCGAAGTCACACTTTCATTCATTCCTTTACCATAGTACTTCTTCTTATGTATCTTTGATCTCTAATGGTTGGTAACTTCTAACATACATCTTATTAGTGTTTGAGGTGTGAGCATGCCTTAAAAGTGATACCAGGTATGACCTATTTTTTATTCGAGACACTTTCCACTAGTCTATCTCGTCAGGACTACCTATTTGAATTTCTCATATTTTGTATACCTTATTGATATGAGTTCTTTGTCATCCTTGAACTTTCAAGTCCAAAAATCATTCCATTCCTCATTGTTTATCTCACCTACCTCATGATATGTCTCAATGTGTCATTAATGCTTGATTTTGATGTCATAATTTCTAGAAAGTGTTTCCCTTCTGCCAAGAAAAAATATGTAATCTTTATCAAACATATCTTTGTGTACCTATAGCTATGAAGATAGAAAAAAAAGGGTAAGTGCAAGAAGGTGGCTCCACTTTTTGGCCAAAAATTGGATTTTTTTTCCTCAAAATCAACACTTTTTATAGCTGGAGTAAAAATTTGAAGCACTTACATAAAATATTAACATGATGTAAATATATGAAATGTATGATTTTGTCTAGTTTTCAAATATGTAATATATTGTAGTACCCATATGATAAAAGTAGTACCTTTATGATAAAAGTTGGTTGTGTATGGGATGTTCAACAATGGATTTTTAAAGTCAATTTTTTACCAAAACATACATGTGTAAAGCCAACATACTTTGACCTAAATGATATAGCATTTGCTTCCAAACACTCTAAAGTACTTGAAAATAGGGATCCTTCCATACCACAACTCATAAGAAGTCTTTGTGTTGTTTTCCTTTGCTTGAACTCTATTAAGTATGTAAGTAACAGTATGAATTGTTTCTCTCTAGTAGACTTATGGTAGGTTAGCTTCTTTCATCATAGTCCTTGCAGCTTCTTGAACAATCCTATTTTTCCTTTCAACCACTCCATTTTGCTGAGGAGTTCTAGGGGAAGACAATTTCCTCTTTATACCATGATTCTCACAAAACATGTTAAATTCATTAGAGATGAACTCTCCACCTCTGTCAGACCTCAAACATTTGATCTTCAAATCCATTTCATTCTCAACCATAAATTTAAATGCTTTGAATCTATTTAGGGATTCATATTTTTCTCTAAGAAAATTAACCCATACATCATACATCATTCTAGAATAATCATCAATCAAGAGCATGAAATAATTTTCACCTTGTAGACTTCTCACTCTTGTAGGACCACAAAGGTCTGTATGAACCAATTCCAACAATCTAGTAGAAGATTGTTCTTTACCCTTAAAACTTCTTCTTGTTTGCCATCCCAGATCTACCTCAAGTTGTTAATATTTTCTCCAAGGAAACTTGCTCTGATACCAATTGTTGAATGAACAAGAAAACTAAGAGGGGGGTGAATCAATTGTATCTTATCAAAACATCAAAACCCTCATTAACATTCAAATCCACAAGCATTCACTAAACCCTTAATATGTTATGAAGTTTTAACATGAAAAGCAGATAATATAAACTTAAACAACTCAACACCAAACACAAGAAAACACCAAATTTGCGTGGAAAACCCAAGAAGGGGAAAAAAATTGTGAGGATTAGCTCGTGCAATATAAGTAAAGGAAAAATCAATTGCAAGGGCTCATTGCCAAAATAGGACACATTGTCTAGAAAGGCTCGCAGCCAAGGCTCACTATCAAAATGAAAAGAAGATAGAGAATAAATGTTACACAGAGAACATGATCTCAGTGCAACAAAGATTCCACCACACTAGCTCCAACACCTTCACAACCTGTTTGAATGATTGTAGAAACCTTCTGCTCACTACATCTAGTAATCCAACACTTAAAATTTTTCACTGATCTGCTCAATTTTTCATCGCTCACATCATACACTTCACAAATCCATCTATCTTTCATCTATCTTCACCTCCTTCAACAATTCAACTCAAACTTATACCATCCTCAACCTTGAAACCCTCTCCAAGGTCGACAATGCACCTCAAACGTGCAAATTTAAATTAGGTCAATGCAAAACACTTCCATGGTAGGTAGAAGTGAATGTGAACCACATCAAAACTTGATTTGGACCCAAATCAACAAAACCACTAAACCATACACTACCAAAAAAATATGTATCCTTCACATGTAGTGTAAACACCAGGTCAGTCATTACTCATGTAAACACCGTTAATCAATTAATTACATGCTTCGTCAATCTCAATACAACTTGCAAACCACACACCACACTTCAACATGATCTAGAATATTCCTCCAACATCCTAAAATCCATCAAACTCCTTCGCAACAACTTTCACCTAAAGAATGTACAAGCCTAGTACATCCAGACAACATTTCCACACATTGTAACTCGAAAGACCATCTTCTAGAATAGAAAACTTTCAATCCTCTTAGCATAAGTAAGATACCATTACCAACATCATCAACTCTCCCTTAGAATTGTAAGACTTGAAGCACAATTGCAGAGAAACATGGAGCCAAAACATTTCTTCTAAACACCTCTGCAATACACAGTCACACACTAGTGAACACAACTTCTACTGTACAATGATCCAACATACCATCTCTCAAATATAACATCTCTAAACATCTCTCACCAACATATCTGAACCACACATGAATAGCATCAACACAAAAGAAGCACAGAGCACATCCCAGAGCACATTCTGAACCACTAAACACACCTTCATCACATTGTTTTCTCTTTTCTTCAAATTTTCTCAAAAGCACTTGGAAACCATGAACTAGAGACATCATCTCAACATCTCACATCATCTCCAAACTCTTCATCATAAAGATAGCTCCATGTACTCACAACACTTCCTCAATATCTCAACTATACATGCATACCTAGACAATTCAATTAACACCTCTTCCATCAACTAGTTGACACCAATGAAAACACAAGCCTGTTGAAATCAATGACAACACCAATCTTCTCATACTTGCAACAATCTCCCCCTTTTTCATTGATGGCAATGCAATATGTGAAAAACCATCAAAGACAACTCTCCTTTTCTAGTGATTAGACAACTTACATAACATTTGTCTCCCCCTTTTAACTTATTCTTTTTCACATGCCTCACTCTCCCTTTGACAGTAATGATTAGACAAAATACACAACTTTCTCCCCTTGATACCTTACACTTTTTCACATGATTCTCTCCCCCCTTTGACATCAATGGCAAAGGATAATTTTTTTTGTATTGTTCTCCCCATTTGACATTGCACAACCTACTTTCAATTGCCCTGAATTCTCTTTTCCATTACTGCTATGAATACTCCCCCTTAGGAGCACACACCAATCTACAACAATCTACAATACCACTACCTACTCCCCCTGAGAGGTAGCCACCAACATCATTCCAAAATAAGGATAGATCATGAGATCCACTTGACTAATGCATCTCATTATGCATCTAGTTCAGATCAAGAGGGGTAATGACCCCCAAATTCTCTTAGAGATACTCAAAAGTATCCTTAGGAAGAGCCTTAGTGAATATTTCAGCAATTTGATCCTTTGCAGGTACATATTTGAGCTTCACTTCATTCAACAAAACCTTCTCTCTAAGATAGTGATATCTGATTGAAATATGTTTTGTCCTTGAATGCATCACTGGGTTCTTTGAAATATTTATTGCACTTGTATTGTCACAAAAGATAGAAATAGGCTCATCATACACCACTCTGATATCCTTCAATGTTTGACTCATCCACAACACTTGTGTACAACAAGATTTTGTTGCAATATACTCAGCCTTTGTAGTAGATAAAGAAACTAAATCTTGTTTCTTACTTAGCCATAACACCAATCTACATACAAAAAAGAATGCTCCACCACTTGTAATTTTTCTATCATCCACACAACCAACCTTATCTACATATATGTAAGAACTCAATGTGAAATTAGTATCTTTTGGATATCATAAGCCATGATCTAAAATTCCCTTTGGGTATCTATATGTCCTCTTTACTGTTGCAACATGTGACTCTCTAGGATTTTCTTGAAATTTGGCCATAAGACAAATTGCATGCATGATATCTGATCTAGTAGCAATTAAATATAGCATTCCACCAATCATAGATCTGTACTTGCTCTGATCAGCCATATGGGGTTCATCATTCTTTCTAAATTTGCAACCAATAACCATAGGGGCACATACTGGTTTGGAGTTTTTCATTCCAAACTTCTTCAACATTTCTTTGACATACTTTGACTGTGAAATGAATATGCCTTTATTTGTTTGATTGATTTGTAGACCAAGGAAGAAATTCATCTCCCCAAATATAGACATCTCAAACTCCTTGTGCATCTCTTCTGTAAACATCTTACACATAGCTTCATTGCCTCCAAAAATTATGTCATTGTAGTGCCAAAAAAAGTAACCCTTTTTCACACTTAATTTGGGAATGAATAATCAATGATAAAATGGACTTAATGGTTCCTTATTTAGGGTGGTGTAAAGTGTTTCCTTACACTTTCACACTAATCTAGGTATTTATTAATTAATTGAGGTTAATTTTTCCTTAACTGGCCCTTAAATTCAAATCCAAGCCTTATTTATTGCATTTTTCGAGAGATAAAGCCCAACACTCATTAATAATATTTCACAACACTTAATTTGGAAAGGTTTGAGTCCTATGCTAGTAACCTAGGACCCATTCGCTACCTAGCGAACAGGTCCTTCCTAGGTCCTAGGACCCCCTTTTACATGTTATTTCATATCCGAGTATGTGCAGGATCATGATGCGCCAAAAAGTGGCGATATGATGGGTATGTGTAGGGTATGTGGCTGACGACTTCTTTTTACCCAAAATTGATGAAATGAAAGGGTTTTTAAAGGATATTCTCATCTTTCTACCAATATAAATTATGATTTACTTTGAATTTAATAAATAATTATTATTCATTTTCTATTTGAATTATGACTAAAGTCCTAATTGATAGGCTGATTGAAAAACATCTATAGCTTTCAAATGGTATCACATTTTTTGAATCTGAAACAAATGTCACATTCTATGCTTCTCATACTATAGGATTAAAAAAATAAAATTCAATTTCATGAAGTTTTGACCAAGTTAAGGTGGCTAGACATAGGAGTTTTTATATTTTTAAAAGTTGTAATAAAAATTCATAATTAATTATTTACTTGGAAAAAATTACAAAAAATATTCATCACATCGGGACATGAGTCCTCTACTTATATCTAAAATATTATAAAAAATATTATCATTTTATTGTGGTTAGGTGGTCGCAGACACCTACTTATTTTTTCCCGAAATTTAAGTACTCTGCATTGAAATTTCAAATTTTCACCAAATAGATTTTTTTAAAACATAAACCTTGTAGTTTAGAAACTACATTCAATTTGCTACAGATTATATTATTTCATATTTTTGAAATAATATAGATAACTTATTCAATTTTTTACGTCAAGTTTCCTAACTCTGATTTTTTTGAATTTTTTGCCACTTAAGGGCATGTTTTTTCCATGATGATCCTGCACATACCCATCCCCGAAACTTGCCCTAGTTCAGTGTGTTAGGACCCATTCGCCCTATGCTGAATGGATCCTCCTTTACGTAGGACATCCCCTTTTGGGTGTGTTTTGGGAAAGATTTTAATGATTTCCAATTCAAGATCTGATGTCGACTTGTGTTATTTGAATTTTGGGATTTAATCTTAAGTTAAGTATAAATATAAGGTTATTTTACATAGTTTCAACTAGAAGAGCTAAGCAATCTAAAATGCTAAAGAATTTTCATGAGATCAAGAATTCATATTCAAGAAGCAAGCAAGAGTGATGTCTTGGAGCAACATTATAGATCTTCAAGCTCATTTTGTGTTAAAGATATTGAAGGATTGATGATATATGCCTATGGAGAATCATGATGGATTCTGGGTTTTGGAGAGATGCACAAGACATTCAACCAAGCCTAACGACTTGTTTCCTAAGTGATTTCATCTTCTATGATCATTCTATTTGTAGTCTAAAGAGAGGTATATTCATATTTGTGACTTATTAAGGGGATTTGAGATCTTCTAAAGTAGGTCACTTGCATTTTTCATGTTTCATTCTAGGATCCTATTCTAACACAATTGGATAGGATTTATTTGCATCATTAGAGATCGTAATCTTAGACACACTTAAGGTTAGGATTGCACATACATTTCATGTTTTAGATTTGCATTCATCATCAAGGTTTAATTACCAAACTTGGGGTTTGACTTAGGCAAACCCCTATCCACCAACAAGCTTCACAATTTTTTTTGTAGATTATTAGCATATCCGGATCCGAAAGCAGGAGTTTCAAGTTGTAGGAAAGGAGTGCAGATCTTGAACTTCAAGATTAGGTTCGGATTTTTCTAGAAGAGCCTACTAGGACCCATTCACCACCTAGCAAATGAGTCCCTATTAGGGTTTTAGGGACAAAAAAATTTCACTCTGTACAAGCTTCATTTCTAGATTCATATTCTCCCGTATAGGTACACCAGGACCCATTCACCACCTGGTGAATGAGTCCCTAATAAGGTTGTCGAAACAACAGATTTTCATCAAGTGCACAACATTCCCTATTCTCAGTCTTTCCAGATAATTTATTGTTTCTCTTTGTTTTATGATAGGTTAGTTCATTGCATTTGATAGACCTATAATTAGGGTTGATTTTCTAGTCCACCAAAGTATGATTTAGCTTACCACCCCATCCTTGTATAAAGGAGAAATCACAAGATCCCAAAATCTTGGTTTGGCTCACTTTTAGGGTTGATAGTCATTTCAAGATTTTGGATCTCATTTCCTAAATGAAATAGTGAAGAAGAGGGTTACATCATAGACCCATTTTTCAATGTTTCATTTTGGTGAACCCGACATGAAAAAAACATCTTAATTTCAAATTCGGAGTGCATTAAAACCCTAGATATTAGTTTGCAATACTTTGCATTAGATTTCAATTACTTGCATTGCATATAGGTTTCTTTCATTTTGCATTAGTGAACATGTTGCATTTAGGATACATTTGCATGTTTGCATTGCCTATATTCACTAAAAATTAGAAAAAGTGCATTAGATCTCACTTTATTTTGCATAGTTTTCACATTGAAATCATCATTCAAACATTTAAATTCATATTGCACATTAAATTTAGTCACCTTCATCATTTAACCATAGTCAACATTGCATTTAGAGACTTAAAATATGGAAAACCTATTACAAAATTGATTGTTACAGACCTAAGACAAAAAACACATAGGATTAACTTAGAAAAACAAAAATCAAAGTCAGAAAACCCTAAACTAGGACCCATTCGCCATAAGGCAAATGAGTCCCTGTATTCACCTATTCAGCCAAGTTCCTAAGTGTTTTCTGGTGTCTTATTTGTATTTTTGTTCTTGTTATCAGCCCTAATCTAGGACCCATTCACCATAGGGCGAATGAGTCCCTGTAGAGATTGTAACAGCAAAAAATTCTAAGTCATTTTCATTTTCTGAGAAGCATTTCTATTTTTATTATTAGATTTGAGCAGTACTTGTCTAAAACAAATTGTCTTTACATTCAATTTCTTGTTCATTTAGATAGATTTTGCAACATTGGAAAAAATAATTTCTTGCATATTTTAGCTAAAATTAGTGTTAAATCTCTGCATTTCCAACATTATTGCATCAGTAGATAAGTTAGATTACATCTTGCAATCATTAGAAAACAAAAACAAAAGACAAAAATATCAAAAACATCAAACAAGACCCTTGGAGAAAACATAGTTATTTGACTATGTCAAATCTCTTTTTCAAAGTTAACCTATCCCTCAAGCCCTTTAGTAGTGATGACTTTGACATGTTAGATGAATCCCTTAAGGACTTCATCTCACAAGGTTCATCTACTAAGGATTGTTATGACAAACCAAAAAATAAATATGTTAATGTAAGCACACCGCAATTTATCATTTACCCTCCTTCGCAAAAACCTCAAGTTCAAAACAAACCCATGCTTATCCTTGAACCACCTAAAAACAAGCCTTCAATTGATGATAGCAATGCTTCACAAAAAATGGGTTATAATATTGTTGCACATACATACAATACAAGGAACAATAGGCAACAACAAATGACTCATTTTTCATTATCTTTTCCTCAACCTATCTTGCCTAGAGCTCCTCGATTACCCTCGAATAGTGGAAACGAATATAATCTTGTTGAACAAGTTAATAATTCTCCTACTAAGATATCCCTATGGGATCTTGTTTAAGCCTCACAAAATTACCACAGTATGCTTCAAACGGCCTTGCAACAAGTTATGGTTCCTCCTAATACTAGTTCAAATGATGTGGCAATGCTAGTTCAAGGGATGAATGAGACAAATGTAGATATTGTTTTTCACCAAAGAGAGTTACCTTCCTTGGAAATTAAAAAGCAACATGAGGATTTCATGATAATATCTCATGTTAATCGAATCGCAATAAAATGAACCCTTGTTGACAATTGTTCGGCCCTTAATGTGTGTAGTGTGAAACTTTTGGAAAAGATTGGCATGGATAATAGCGACATTAAACCTGATTCTTTATTTATCTGTGGATTCAATAATATAGGAAAGCAACCGCTTGGAGTCATCACATTACCTATTAAGGTTGGGAAAGTAACATTACAAACTCCAGTCCATGTTATGCCTCATGATCTTTCTTACAATCTCCTCTTAGGGAGACCTTGGATTCATGAAATGAATGGAGTTCCTTCTACCCTACACCGTATAATGAAATACATCTATAAAAACAAGGTTTACATACTAAAAGTTCATCCTGAACTTGAAAGTTGTTTGATTGCTAAGAAAAAAGGACAAGATCCTTTGAAAACTCTTAAATCATCTACAAAAGTGGAAGTTATGAAGAAGGAAGAACATGAGACGAAGATTGATGAAGTTACTAAATTACTAGAAGATGATTGGGGTTCCTTAGATTTCACAACATTCATGGGAGAATACAAAATTACAAAAAAAGAACCTGAAAAGCAAAAGAAACCAATGGTAATTTCCATGCAGAACTTGGAATAAAACTCACAACCATTTACTTCATCTACTCTAGAAGAAGACACAAGCTATACAACAAACTTTGATGAGATAGACTACCAGCAACCACCAAACCCAAAAGAAATGGAGAGACTTTATGGAAAAGGTTATAAGCTCGTAAAACAACTTGGTTATAGCGAAAAAATATGTGGAAGGAAAGAACATGACATCTATATTCCTATAGATCCTAACACACAAGAAACAAAAAGTGGTTTGGGGTATTTTCCTTCTAAGATAACGCAAGCAACAAAAAGACCCTCACTCAACATCAACACTGTCATATGTAACCCTAATAAAACAACTCTCACTTTGAAGCATCCAGAATTGATTGATACTACTTGTGAAGAATCATTGGAATACTTTGAAGATGATGAAGCCTTGAAATAAATGTTAGGAGTTTATGATAAGCCATTTACTCCCCCTAAAAAGAAACGAGTTACATGTGTTATGGTTAGTACTAAACAAGAGGATGAAGAGAAGGAAAGTAATGAGAGTGACAATGACAAAGAAGACTATAATCCTAAAATTTTGAAACAAAATTAACTTCCTTTGGGAGATACAATTAACATACCAATGGATACAACTAACGAGGAGAAAGTGATTCAAATAGGAAAGTGCTTTGATGAAGATGAACAAGAAGACAATGCCACTTTAGTTCATGCCTATCCTAAACTTTTTGCTTAGACTTATTTAGATATGTCAAGAATTGATGCTAAGATAGTAACACACAACATAGTCCTTGTAGAAGATGCTAAACCGGTACGACAAAAAATATGAAAGATGAATCCTAAGATAGCTTTATTGGTTAAGGATAAGATTGAGAAAATCCTTGAAGTTGGCTTTATCTGACCTAATGATTATTCTCCTTGGATCTCAAACATTGTTGCAATTGTGAAACTTGATAATCATATTAGGATGTGTATGGACTTTCATGATTTGAATAAAGCATCTTTAAAATATGATTTTCCCATTCCTAATATTGACATGATAGTAGATTCAACTACAAGACATGCTTTTTTGTCATTCATGGATGGATTTTCTAGATATAATCAAATCTTTATCAACCATCAAGATCAATACAAAGCAACATTTACTATAGCTTGGGGAAGATTTTTTTGGATAACTTCATGCCTTTTGGATTAAAGAACACAGGCGCAACATATTAGAGAGCTATGACATTGATATTTCATGATTACATACACAAGATTTTGGAAGATTATGTTGATAATATTCTAGCCAAATCCTTAACTTGACAAGATAATGTGAATATTCTTCAAAAATTCTTTGAGCAAATGCAAAAATATAACATGACATTGAACCCAAAAAAGTGTGTATTTGGTGTAGATAATGGAAAACTTTTAGGTTTTATAGTATCTCATAGAGGTATTGAGATGGACACAAAGAAAATTGATGATATCATTAACATGCCACCTCCTAGAAATGTTTCTCAATTACGCACTTTACAAGGAAGAATTCAAGTTATCCATTGTTTTGTAGCATCCTTAGTGGATCAAACATTACCCTTTACACAACTCCTTAAGAAAGAGGTTTAGTTTAATTGGAATGAGGATTGTAAACAAGCTTTTGAGAGTTTGAAAGATTGTCTTGCTACTCCACTTGTTTACAACCCACTATGCAATACAAACCATTTATCCTTTATATAGCCACATCAACCCATGCTCTCGCAGCATTGTTGGCTCAACAAGATGACAATGGTAAAGAAAATCATGTTTATTACATTAGCCTAACTCTGATTGATTACGATCTACGATATACAACAATAGATAAAAAATGTTTGGATCTTGTATTCACTACTAGTAAATTGAGACATTACTTACTGACTACTAAAATCCATGTGATGATGAAATTTGATCCTTTAAAACACTTTTTTGCTAAACAGACTTATTGGGACACTTAGCTAAGTGCGTTATGTTGTTAACTGAGTTCAATCTTAAGTTTGTCTCTTAAAAGGAAATCAAAGGAGAAGTCTTGACCTACCAACTACCTGATGCTACCTCTCCCCTAGTGTTACCTAATATAGACTCATTCTCTGATGAGAATGTACTGACTATTCAAAAAGACAAAGAAACATGGGAATTGTACTTTGACGAATCTAAGTGTCGAACTAGCTCTGGGGAAAGGGTTATATTAATCCCTCCTTCAAGTAAGCTTATTCCCTTATCTTTTCATTTAAACTTCCTATTGTGACCAATGACGTAGTATAGGTTAACTACACTTGATCCATGAGGTTTCGAAGCATACTTAAACCACTAAGCATCAATTCCAATAAGATCATTCAATTTAAACAAAGCGACGAAGCCATTAAAACTATCATTCTAAACATGAAAGCTTGATAAACATCTACTCTAAGATATTGAAACTTATCCTATTGGGGGAGTGGTGTCACATTGATGTGGAATGGTGATCTTTTCCCAATCCCTTGGATAATGAGCTTGTTTCAATCAGTTTTATTGAAGAAAACTAATAAAATTGATTATAGATGTGTTTGAAACATGATGAAAGCTATTTTAACATAGTAAAAAGTAAGATGATCGATGTGATTGTGTGCAAGATTCAATAGATTAAAACCCTAGTTTCAAAATATACTAAACATATGCAACTAAGTTACCATGAATGTCATTAATGGATGCTTTTAACCTACTAATGCATAAAATATTAACCTAAAATGCTTTTAAACATAAAACATGGATGTAAATGAGAGTGATTTTCAATAGAATATTTTTTCTCTAAAAAGGTGGATCCATATTCAATAGATGCAAGGTCTATTTATAAAATAGGCAAAAAGAAATTGATGGTCAAGATTGAAAGAATCAATCAATGGTCAGGATGGAAGGAAGATGGAGGCATGGATCATGGATTCTCATCAAGGGTTGAGAATGGAAGTTGATATTTAATCAAGGGCTCACAATCATGCAAAGAAGCACACTTTCAAAACTTGTTTAAGAAGTTCATTGAAAGTTTGTTACAAGGAAGAATATTCCTATTTTAAATGAGTGAAGAGGGAGAATATTCTCATGGAGTGAGGAAAATTAGCATTTAATTAATTAAAACCAAATTTTAATGTGCAAAGGGGAAGGGATATTCTATGAGAATATTCCTTTTAGAGGAATGTGCAAAAGAGGAATATTCCCTTGCAAGTGGGAGAATTAGATTTAATTAGTAATTTGACAATTAAATAAAGTTTCAATTATGCAAATTAGGTGAATTATATGATATTCATTAAATAAATGATTTAATGAAAAAAGGGGAACTAATATGATATTTAATTAAATAACTTAGGGTTATTTAATTAAATAAGAGGACTTATGGATTAAATTAAATAATTTAATTTATCCAATTTAACAGGATGAAAGGTTAGCATGAAAGGGGATGAATTAACCTAATTAGGCTAGTTAGATTAATAGGTGAAAATGATGCAATTAATTAAATAGCTAGGCTAATTTAATTAATTAAGCAAAAAGAGGATGGGTTTTAGGATGAAACGGTGTTAGTATATCAAATTTGAGTGTGTGATATCATTTAGGACTTTTTAAGTGTCTACACCTATGAATAAAAAATACTACAAATTTTGAAGCTTTAATACTTGGTATGCATACATTGTTAGAGTTAAATGTCAAACACATTTTTATATTTGGTGACTCCCTCCTAATTATTAAACAGATAAATTATTCATATCAAGCAAAGCACGATAACCTCATTCGATATAGAGACCTCACGATGACATTATTAGACAAGTTTGAATCATATACGATCGATAACATACTGTGATTAGGAAAAAATATCGTTCCAGAAACTAGCAGCAAGAACAAATATGCAAGAAACAATAGAAACACCTAACACCTCAAGATTAGCCTAGTTGGATTCAAAACAAAATAAGATAACAAAAAGGAGTTGATTTACCTTGCCTTGAATCGATCCTTTGGTTGGCCCTTGATGTTTGATTTTGTGTATACTCCTTGGATGACAAAAGATGTTGATATGAGATGCAAGATGGATGAGAAAAGAATGAAAATGGTATGATGGATGCAAGGAATGCAAGTTTTTAGCTAAGTGTGTCTCAAATGAAAATTTTGCAAGAGTTTGGTTTGCACAATGATCAACCCCCTAAATGAGAGAAAAAATGGGGTATTTATAGAGGAATTTGAATTCTCTAGAGAATTCAACAGTTGAGATTAAACCAACAAGGCCAAGATGAAGGGTTATGGTGAGTTGAGAACTCACAAGCCCTCACATCTTGACATGTGGAATGTGAGATGGCTTAGAAATGGTGATGTATAAATGAGGTGGAAGGAGGGTACATGATGTGGAAGAATGACAAGTACTTTGCAAGTACCTTGGGGGATGAGAAGATTCCTCAGAGGAATAAAAAATGAATTTAAAATTCACATGATTGGGGAATCTTGTGGATAAGACAAAGTTCCAAAGGGAGAGCTAGAAAGTACCTTGGATAAGACAAGGTACCTAAAAAGTTAAGCACTTGTCACATGTGACTTGATGTGACAAGTCAAAAATTCCATGGGGAAGAGTTCACATGTGACTTGATGTAACAAGTCAAAGATCATATGGGGAGGAGTCCACATGTGACTTGATGTGACAAGTCAAAGATCACATGGGGAAGAGAAAAATGATTTTAATATTCCTTGGAAGGATAAAAGGAATTAAAAATTCCTTGGGAGGTTGATTAGGCTAGTTAATAAAGGATTAGAAGAGGGTTAGGTGGCTAAGAGAGATTAGAGGCCAACTTGCAAAAGTTGGAGGATGTGACACATCCTAATCAAGGATTAGGCATGTGCATCTCTCTAATAATGAGATTAGGAGAATAATTAGGATTAAGAAAGGGATGTGGCATGTGAGGAATTAAATAAATGTCATATTTATTTAATTCATTTGATGAAAAGGAGGATTAAAGAGATAAGGTATTTATTTATTAATTAAATACCTTAGGGATTTGGAAAAATTAAGGATATTAATTAAACAATAGCGATATTACTTAATTAATGCAAATAAGGGGATGCTTAGACAAAAGGGGATAAATTTGGATAAATTAAGTGTCCAAATTTAGGTGTCTACACATACCACGAAAGGATAATTGACATGCATGTGTAATGGAAAGCATTGCTTTCCTTGTATCTCCTGAAGATCCTTTAGTTGATTTCACATTTATAGTTCAAATGATCCTGAAACCTTCGATAGATGATAAAAGCAAAGAAGTGTTATTGACCAATACTGACAACTCTAGCAAATGGTATACAATGATATTCAACTATTTAAAAGATGGTACCTTTCTTAAGCCTACAACTAAGAACACTCGAGCTTGTCTTCAAAAACTTGCATCTAAGTATATAATCCTTGTAGATGTTTTATATAGAAGATCATTTAATGGTATTTTACTTAGATGTCTTAAATAATCTGAAATCCCTATAGCACTTGAAGAAGCTCATGCAAGTGCTTGTGGGGGGCATTTCAGAGGAAGATCATTAGTGCAAAAATTGGTTCAAGTATAGGATATTATTGGAGACACATGGAACAAGATTGTTTTGAGTACATAAAGAAATGCCATAAATTTCAAGAAAAATTTGATTCATGCTCCTACTTCTGAGATTTGTGCCCAAGTTCCTATTTGACCATTCTCGGTTTGGGGTTTGGATCTTATTGGAAAGATATCACCACCTTCTTCCGTTGGACACACATTTATCATTACCGTAACTGACTATTTCACAAAATGGGTAGAATTTATCCCTCTTCATTCTACGATAGTTGATGTAATATGTCGTTTCATATTGGAACACATTATTGCTCACTTTGGTCTCCCATCTGCATTGGTTCCGAATAACAGAACTCCATTTAAGAATAATGATGTGAAGAAATTCTTGGAAACATTCAATATTCAACATCACTTTTCAACACCATATTACCCACAATCAAATGGAAAAGCAGAATCAACTAACAAGACTATTGAACAAATTCTGTGAAAAATAGTAAGTAAACATAACAAAGATTGGCATACTCAACTAACCTACACGTTGTGGGCTTATCGTACAAGTGTTAGAACACTATTGGAAACACTCCCTATAGTCTTTTTTATGGTGTTGAAGCAATAATGCCCTTAGAGTTAGAAATTTCTTCATTGTGAATTACTCTTAAAGGGCTTATTGATGATACTACTTATAAAGAGAAATGATTGCATCAGCTTGAAATGCTTGATGAACATCGTATCAATGCTCTCGAGCATCTTCAAGCTTATTCCAAAATAATGCAACGTGATTATAATGATAATCTCATCCCTCAAGAATTTAATAAAGTTAACCTCATATTATACAAAAATCAATATAATTTCAATGCTCTTCCGAATGAAAAAGGAAAATTCAACCCTAACTAGTTAGGACCTTATGTAATTAAGGAAAACTATGGGTCTGGATCCTACACATTAACAAAAATGGATGGAACACCTCTAAGAGAATCGATCAATGATACACATTTGCATTGGTATTACATATGAAATCCCATCTTTGAATAGTATGTTAGAGAAGTGTTGTTAGATTAGGTAGATATTTTCTATTTTATCTCGCATTGCTTCATTCTTTGACAAATGATAATAGTGTGTGTCTTAAACTCTAAAGTGATTGTTCTATTAGTTTGAATTATTACTTTATTTGTCATACTATTCAAAATAAAATCTTGTGTGTTATGTTAATTTAGATCTTTATATGCATTTAATGTTCTTAGATCATAGGTGCATTTAAGTTAACATATCATACTTAATCACAATGTAGCATCTAACATAAACTGAAAATGTTTTAATTAGATCACATAAACATTAAATCATGGAGATATTTATTAGATATCCTTGCAAAAGATATTTGATTAATCGCATTGGAATTTAATTCAAGATAAGATCATCAAAACATAAACATCAATACTCATATATATCATCAAATTTTTTTAAGTACATATATACATCACTGAGTACAATGCTAGTAAGGTTTGTGACTATTGGACCCCTTTGGGACCGGTGACCTCCATGGTCATCGTGATACAGTAGTATGCAATCATGATAGGTGCTCAAGGATAATTGTAGGCCCTCTACTAGTCCAACCACCCTCACCTCCTGTACGAGTGCCTCAATGTGCTTTCGATCTATACACTCTCTAACATTTTGTATGCTTGTAACCTAGCAAGATACTCCCATAGCCTCAAGTTCTCTACTCGTAGGTCATCCTCCATCTTGCTGCCAGTAGAACCTCGAGATGCTAGGACTATTCAAAGTTATTCTTGAAGCTGGTTCGCATGACTGGTGGCTCTCTCATACACTCCGCCTAATCTCACTACTAACCTGAAGAGGTCTACATGTTATCCTGTAGATGGTGGGGGCATGTACTTTGGGAGTGTATCATCCTCTATGTGCAATAGAGGAACTATCTTAGTGGTCACTCACTGGTAGAGCTCATGCCACTCTCGTGTGGACCCTAAAAGACAAAAAACATAAGAAAATTAGTACACATCATCATCATATATAAGGGATATACATAAAAGATATAAGAGTGTAATGAAATAGCATAAATAGAAAATCATCACCTGTATCTCCAGTCCGCTAGTCAGGGTATAACCATACAATGATGGTCCTCCTGTGTGTTGGAGGTGTGGATTGCCTACTGTTGTTGGCCTCCCCATGCCCATGCATGTGGATCTTTGATTTGGTTGCAGCATGTGATCTAGTGACTCTTGCAGGAGGTGTATCTCTCCTATCAAGGGAAACTCGCTCCTCCTCTGTCTCATCAGTATCCTCACTCATAGATTGGGCTCCTCATCATTTTCCTCATCCTCATCATCCTCATCTGAACCTAAAAAATATGTCAGGCACAATATCCTCATCATTTGTATCTCTATCTACCTACTCATCATCTCTATCCTCTTTGTGACCTAGAACAAGTCTGGTGTGACCTGCAGGATAGTGTATAGGGAAGATAGGAGCTAGTCGAGCTGCAACCCACCACTCGTCATAAGCTTGATATGTTCCAATGTCATTAGCCTCAGAGACTAGGGGAGTATCGTGGTCCTCATCCTTTGAACCACTAATGTATAAATCCTCAATAGTGAGACGATGATTGTCCCCAGGTCTAGAAGTACTTCATGTTGATTGTTGTTACATTGGTTTGTTCTGTAGTAGTACCTGGATGTGTCCAAATTGTCACATGATATGATCATATTAGAATGGTCTGACTATGTAATCGTGTCTACCTAGATGAAATTAGTCTAGTTGTAATCTATGTAACTCATGCCTGTCATCTGCCCATTGGGTAATCCTGAGATATGGTCTCTAGTTGATATCATCCTCATCCAATTAGTCAAACCTAATTTTCCAGTGTAGTAAATCCCCCTCCTACCATGATCATCTCAATGGATAGTTGAAGACCCATGGATAGCCCATGGTTGTTATGGTAGGAATCCCTATCGGCCTTGTACATGTGATATGCTCGAAGTACCAAACCTATAGAAGTGTACAATGTATGATGTTGTCAAGATCCTGGTATATAAATCAACCTAAATCATAGTATAGATGGGCGAGCATACTACAACCCCACGCATAGATGGTCCTATGCTACTCCATGTCTCTAATAATGTGTACAATTCCACCATCTAGATGAGCTCCTCAACCATCTAGTACCAATGTGAGTGTTATGGTTGTGATCAAAATTCATCACAAAAGTTGCATTTGTTCTTGTAGAAGCCATTTCAACTCAATGCGAGGATTGATGCTTGATCGACGGATAGGCCATTGTAGACAATATAGAATATCATCTCTCATCTATCTAAAAGAGTGATCATCTGCTAGGTGTATAGTCTCACCCCGAATAGGAACCCATGGGATGTGATGAATGTCCTCTAGACTCAGTCATCTCGCTTGTGGCTAGTGTTGGATGTTGTGAATGTGTTGATGATATGTGGTTGTCATTGATGTCAACACTATTACCATTTGTTGTATTAGAGGTTGTATATGTCGAGGATATTGAGAAAATTGTAAAAGAAAGTGTTCCAAGTTCCCAGTGGAACTGTGCAGGTCATGAAGGCATCTTGTTCTTTATGTTGAAGTTCAATTGTTGTGGATTAAAGGATTTATTCTTGAGAGTATCTAGATCATCTACCAGAAGTTTCAGAGGTCCGCGTATAGATTTGGTCATGTTCTGGTCTAACAGTGTTTATGTGGTCTCTGTCAGTATTCCTGAGTAAAGTTTGTGTGATTCTGGAAATCTCAGTCGCTACGGATATTTCTTTGTTGTTTCTTGATGTTTTTGGATGTCTCTAGATCATTCTCTATCTTTGTGGTACGTCCACATTGATCGGTGTGCTCGTGATAGGAAATTTTTCTTGTGTATGTTCAGTTTTTCTTATTCTTGGCCGACATGTTGGTGGTAGCATGGTGTGGATCTTCGAGGAGGAATTAATTGAAGTCTTTTGTGTTGGAGATATTAATTTGGGTCTCCACTATGTTTTGGCAGACCTTGGTGGATTCACATTAAAAATTTATTTGTAAATTTGGGCCAACATTGAAAATATGTTTTAGTTTCCTGGCCGACTAAGTTATTGATGAAATCCCATGTAGCGGATATATAAGAGTGATTGTTTCATCGGTGTAGTGTGTGGAAAAGGTGCTTCGTGTGTTGGGTGTGCTCTTATGTGTGTATATGTGAATATCATTCGATTTCAGAGCAGAGTGTGAAGTAGTTTGTGAAGGAGTTTTATGTGCTTAATTGGAACTGTAATCAAGCTTGTACATAAGCTAATTTTCTTAGTTCATACCCTTTGAATTTTAATCATATTTTGTATTTTTGGGTAGTGATCCCCTTCTGTAATTGAGCAATGAGCTCTAGGCAATGTGCCTGAATGCATGTGTATTCCCCTTTATTGATTTCATTATACTTTTAACAAGGTATAATCTTCTGGACTATCATCCACCATGGTTTTTCCCCTAACAGGGTTTCCACATAAAAAATCTTGGTGTTCTCTATCTCTCTGATGTGTTAATTTTTTATGGTTAAATTGCTTATTCACCAAATCTGAGATTAAGTTAATTAAAGTTTGGAAATTTTATTATTCTATGACAACTGATTCACCCCCCCTCTTAGTTGTCTATCCTTGTTTTTTCCAACAATTGGTATCAGAGCAGGTTCCTCTGAAGAAGTCTAAAAGCTTGAGGTGATCTGAGATGGAAACATTCAAGAAGGACAGTCCAAGATTTGATGGAACTAACTACTCAATGTGGAAAGTCAGGATGCAATGTCACCTAAGGTGTATTACTGAAGCCTACTAGAAGATTATAAAAAATCCATATGTTATTCCTCAGAATGGTCCCTCCACTGCTGATGAGATCAAAGATGTTGAAAACAATATCAGGGCTATTGAAGCATTGGTGAGTGCTATGGCAGATTCAAAGATGGATAATGTGGTAGGATTGTAGAAAGCTCATGAGATTTGGACAAAGCTAGAAACTTTGTATGAAGGAGATGCAGAGGTGAAGATGGCTAAGCTACAGAGTTTAAAATGGAAGTATGAGAATTTGAAGATGGGTGAAGATGAAAATATCACTTCTTTTATGCAAAGAGTAAATGAAATAGTGATGGGTATTACATGTGTTGGTGGTTCTTTGGATGAGGATGAAATTGTGGCTAAGATACTCAGATCCTTGCCTCCCTCCTACAAAGTGAAGGCTCACGCTATTGAAGAGCTCAGATCAGTAACAAAGATGTCAAGAGACATGCTGGTTGGTAAGCTTGCTGATTTTTAATTAAGTGAATTTGGTGAATCTATTCTGAAAACTGAATCAACATTCAAGGCTACTATATCCAGAAGTAACAAGCAAAGATATGGTCTGAGAGAATGCTCCAGAAAGATATCCAAGTATGATGAAGAAATGAAACATCTTGAAGACAAAGAAAGAGAGGTAGAAGAATTGGAAGCACTGATTGTAAAGAAAGAAGGCAGAGAAAAAGGTAAGTATGAAGGAGTGTTACCTACTAAATATTTTTCATGCAGTAAAATAGGTCATTTTGCATCAAGATGTCTTGAAAGGGTTCCTAGATCTAAGCATAACAAGTCTAGATTCAAAAATAAATGTTACTTTGTTGAAGAAGGAGTGACTAATGATGAGTCTAATAAGGAAAATGGAAATGAAGATGAATGGGTTTTCATTGCTACCATTGAAAATAGTCATGTTGCTACTGAATCTACTAAAGATGAGAAAGCTCTTGTAGCCCAAGTTGAAGAAAAAGATGAGTGGGTTATTGAGATTGGATGCTCACATCATATGACTGGTGATAAAAACAAATTTATAAGTCTAGAGAAGTATGATGGTAGTGTTGTAAGATTTGGAGACAACAATGATGGTATGATTTGTGGCAGAGGTTCTATTTGTCTTGGTGGTAAGGATAACACTGATGATGTTCTTTATGTTGAAGGCTTGAAGAACAATCTTTTGAGTGCTGGACAGATGGTGGGAAAAGGCTATGATCTACAATTCAAAGATGAAAGATGCAAGATATGTGGAAGTTCTAGCAATATGATTGTTACAGGTAAACAAACAAAAGGTAATATTTTTCACCTGAATACTGCTAGTGGGAGTTGTTTAATTGCTCAAGTAGATGAAAGCTGGTTGTGGCATATGAGGCTGTGTCATGTAAATTTTGATAACATTGTCAAAGTAAGTTCCACTCAAGTAGTAAGAGATCTACCTAAGTTAGTGAAGCCTGCTAACACAATTTGCAAGGAGTGTCAGATGGGTAAATAGACTAGAGTCCTTCGAGAGCAAACAGTTTCATTCAAATGACTTGTTGGAGTTGCTACATACTAACCTCTGTGGTCCCTCCAGAGTCAGAAGTATTCATGGAGAAAGGTACTTTATGTTGATTATTGATGATTAATCTAGAATGATATGGGTTTCCTTCTTAAGAGAAAAATGTGAAGCACTGGAAAAGTTCAAAAGTTTCAAGGCTATGATAGAAAATGAGAAAGGTCTAAAAATCAAGTCTCTGAGATCTGACAGAGGTGGTGAGTTCACCTCCAAGGAGTTCAACTCTTTTTGTGAGGAACATGGAATCATAAGATAGTTATCTGCTCCCCGAACCACTGAACATAATGCAATTGCAGAAAGAAAGAATAGAACAATTTTGGATGTTGCTAGAACAATCATGATAGAAGGAAATGTGCCCCAGATCTATTGGAGTGAAGTTGTAAGCACTGTTGTGTATACTTTAAACCGGGTAAATGTAAATGGTAACTTTGGTAAGACCCCTTTTGAGCTATGGTTTGGTTACAAGCCTAATGTTAAATATTTCAAGATCTTTGGAAGCAAATGTTATATCAAGAGAGATGATGACATAGGCAATTTTTATGCAAGAAGTGATGAAAGAGTCTTTTTAGGTTACTCTACTAAAAGCAAGGCCTACCGATGCTATAACAAAAGACTGAGAAAGATGGTTCAGAGTTCAAATGTTAGAGGTTATGAGGATTCTGTCAAAGCATCTAGATATTATGGATATGATTTAGATGAGGACAACACAAACAAAGTGAAGAATGTTCATACGCAAAATCAACTTCAAATTCTGCCATATGTTCCATATGTTTTGATGAATCAAGATGGTTAGGAAGCAGAGACAAGTGCAAGTGCAAAAGGAAGATTAGAAGAATCATAAGTTCAAGAAAATTCCAAAACTCCGAGGTATGTAAAGCTAAATCATTATGAAAGTCAAATTATAGGAGATAAGAATAAAGGAGTGCAAACTAGAAGGAAGATTGCAGAAGAGTACTGGCTGATTTCCAACATTGAACCTAAAAATGTCACTGAAGCATGCCAAGATGAACATTGGATGGAAGCTATGAAAGAAGAGCTGACACAAATTGAAAAGAATGACACATGGATACTGGTTCCCGGACCTAAAGACAAAAATGTGATTGGTACTAAATGGGTGTTTCTGAACAAGCTAAATGAACAAGGTGAAATGGTCCGAAATAAAGTAAGACTGGTGTATAAAGGGTATTCTCAGATGGAAAGTTTTGATTTTGAAGAAAATTTTGCACCTGTTGCCAGAATCGAAGCTATTAGATTATTTCTTGCTTATGTTGCATACAAAAACTATAAATTCTATCAGATGGATGTGAAGTCGACATTTCTGAATGGAGAACTAGAAGAAGTATGCATTGAACAACCAGATGGATTTCAGCTAACTAATAAGGAAGATATGGTTTTCCGCCTGAAGAAAGCTCTATATGGACTCAAGCAAGCCCCAAGAGCCTAGTATTGGACAAATACTTACTGAAGCTTGGATTCACTAAAGGTATTGTAGATAGCAACTTATATTTCAAAGTGGATCATGATAAAGAGATAATTATAGAAGTCTTTGTTGATGACATCTTTTTTAGAGGAGATGACAATCTATGTATGAAGTTTGCTGATGAGATGAAGGATGAATTTGAGATGAGTGTGATTGGAGAGATGAACTTATTTCTAGGATTACAAGTGACCCAATTAGACAAGGGGATATTCAAATCTCAGTCCAAATATGTGAGAGAGCTATTGAAGAAATTTGGGATGGAAGAATCAAAGCATGTTGGTACTCCCATGGTAACCGGATGCAAGCTAATACAAAATGATGATTCTCCTAAGGCGAATCAAACTAGATACAGTTCAATGATCAGTGGATTGCTCTATTTAACCCAGACTAGACCAAATATTATGAATGTTGTATGTATGGTTGCAGATTTCAGGCTGATCCAAAAGAATCACATGTAACTATTGTTAAGAGAATCTTCAAATATCTGAAAGGCATAGTTGAATTTGGAATTTGGTATCCAAAGGATGATGATCTCACTTTGAGTGCGTATGCTGATGCAGATTGGGTTGGTGATGTAGATGATAGGAAAAATACTAGTAGTGGTGCTTTCTTCCTAGGGAAGAAGCTAGTGTCCTAGTTGAGAAAAAAGCAAAATTCCATTTCTCTATCTACTGCTGAAGCAGAATTTATTGTTGCTGCAAACAACTTTACTCAAGTAATATGGATGAAACAAATGTTGAAAGACATCAGGGTGGTATATGAAGAACCTATTTCCATATACTATGACAATTCAAGTGCAATAAATATTTCAAAGAATTTGGTGCTACACTCTAAGACTAAACATATATCAATCAAGTTTCACTTCGTGAGGGAGAAAGTGAATGAGAAAGAAGTTAGATTGGAGTATGTGCCTACCAAAGAATAGATTGGAGACATATTTACTAAACCATTGCTGAAGGATACTTTTGAGTATCTTAGAGGAATGCTAGGGGGAATTACCCCTCCTAATAAGAACTAAGAGATGCATTTGCTTACATCAATCCATGAGCTACATTGCTATATTCTGATCCAGATTGATGTTTTTGTGGTTGCTACTCATGGGGAGTAGTCAGATGTGCAGATATGTGGTTCAAAGCTTGTATATAGAAATGTCATGGTTACCTTTGACATTGATGTCAAAGGGGAAGAAGTGCAATGTGAAAAATCCTTTTAAGGTTTGAAGAGAAATTGAGGAGAAGAGTCAAAACCAAAGGGAAATCAAGTGTGTTGGGTTGATGGTATTTTTCACATCATGTGTTGCCATCAATGCCAAAGGGAAAGATTTTTGGATATTGTGGATGTGTTGCAGATATGTGGTTGTCATTGATGTCAACACTATTAGCATTTGGTGTATTAGAGATTGTATATGTCAAGGATAATGAAAAAAATTGTAAAAAAAAGTGTTCCAGGTTCCCAGTGGAACTGTGCAGGTCATGAAGGCGTCTTGTTATTTACGTTGAAGTTCAGCTATTGTGGATTTAAGGGTTTATTCTTGAGAGTATCTATATCATCTACTAGAAGTTTCAGAGGTCTGTGTATAGATTTGGTCATGTTCTGGTTTGACAGTGTTTCTGTGGTCTCTGTCAATATTCCTGAGTAAAGTTTATGTGATTATTGAAATCTCAGTTGTTGTGGATGTTTCTCTATTGTTTCTTGATGTTTTTGGATGTCTCTAGATTGTGCTCTATCTTTGTGGTATGTCCACATTGATCGGTGTGCTCGTGGTAGGAATTTTTTCTTGTGTATGTTTGGTTTTTCTTGTTCTTGGTCGACATGTTGGTGGTAGCATGTTGTGGATCTTCGAGGAGGAATTAATTGAAGTATTTTTGTGTTGTAGGTATTAATTTGGGTCTCCACTATGTTGTGGCCAACCTTGGTGGATTCGCATTAAAAATTTATTTGTAAATTTGGGCCGACATTGAAAATATGTTTTATTTTCTTGGCCGACTAAGTTATTGATGAAATCCCATGTAGCGGATATATAAGAGCGATTGTTTCATCCGTGTAGTGTGTGGAAAAGGTACTTCGTGTGTTGGGTGTGCTCTTATGTGTGTATGTGTGTTCATATCATTCGATTGTAGAGCAGAGTGTGAAGAAGATCGATCGAAGTGTGAAGTAGTTTGTGAAGGATTTTTTTTTGCTTAATTGGAACTGTAATTAGGCTTGTGCATAAGCTAATTTTTTTAGTTCATACCCTCCGAATTTTAATCTTGTTATGTATTTTTGGGCAGTGAGCCCCTTCTATAATTGAGCAGTGAGCTCTAGGAAGTGTGCCTGAATGCATGTGCATTCCCCTTTATTGATTCCATTATACTTTTAACAGGGTATAATCTTGTGGATTAACATCCACCGCGGTTTTTCCCCTAACAGGGTTTCCACGTAAAAAAATCTTTGTATTCTCTGTCTCTCTGATGTGTTAATTGTTTATGGTTAAATTTCTTATTCATTAGATCTGAGATTAAGTTAAATAAAGTTTTGAAAGTTTATTATTTTGTGACAACTTATTCACCCTCCCCTCTCAGTTGACTTCCTTGTTTTTCCAACAGGTAGATGGAAGGTACATGTGACCACACTCCATCTCTCTACTAGGGCTAGAAGCATGGCATCATGGTACCTCATTGGTGGCATGAGGTATACCCAAAATAGTCCTACATCCTAAAGAAGACCGATCTCCTGTGATAATCGAGTGATAAAATCTCGGACGAAGCAAAATTGTCTCCCTTTGAGGTGCTTCAAGGATCGAGGAGGAATCTAAAAAGAAAAATACATGAAATAATTCCTAAATATAGCAATTAAATAGCATTAGAGTTTCTCTAAGATGCTTTACAACCAATGTGGACACTTATGCCATTATTGGACAAAGAGTCTTGGACACTTTAGACAATTTTGGACACTTTGCACCAAAGTGGGACGCTTTGCGCCAAAGTGGGACGCTTTGTGCCAAAGTGGGATGCTTTGTGTCAATATTTTTTAGGGTCCTAATATTACTCTAAAAACATGAAAAATTACATTAAAAGCATTCAAATGATGAAAAAATAGAGCATAATTCACTCACTGTCTATCGAAGTGTGCCTCGTGCCACCTCGCTGTGAATCATGTCCAATCTAGGGGGCTTGTAGGTCCTTCAGCTCAACATCCTCGATCACTCTACACCAAGCTAATTTGCAAAAAGGTAAATGTCAAATGAATAGTGAAAAGTGTCATTTTCATTAGTATATAGTAAAACCCTAATAATTAAAGTTTAGTCATTTAAAAGGAATTTCATTCAAATCAGCATATTGGGGGCTAGAGGACTCCATTTTTTATGTCTTTTCTTGTGTTGGATTCATAATTTTGCTCCTAGTCTCATCAGATGTCTATCACTATGTGGTATGGTACTTGGAAATACCCTATGATATGACCTAAGTAATTCGATGTGGTTTCGTATTCACCCTTATTTTACCTCCATGAAGCAAGTGGAATCAAGGGGGGCATACATCTATCCTCGAATTCAATTCTTCGTAGAAATTTGATAAGAAGATTTTTGAGTGACTAATGAATCTGTGTTGCAGGATGTGGTCCTTAACAAGGTGACTGCATGGGGGACTAATGAATGAATATGAGTATCCTTTTTTCTTATAGAATTTTGATTCCTTTAGCTTGCATATGCATGTAGTATCATATGGCCACTAAAGTGGGGACTAAATGTAGTGTCAAAAAATGTAACCCTTTTTCACACTTAATTTGGGAATGAATAATGAATGATATAATGGACTTAATGGTTCCATATTTAGGGTGTTGTAAAGTGTTTCCTTACACTTTCACACTAATCTAGGGCTTTATTAATTAATTGATGTTAAATTTTCCTTAATTAGCCCCTTAAATTAAAATCCAAGCCCTATTTATTGCATTTTCCAAGCAATAAAGCCCGACACTCATTAATAATATTTCACAACACTTAATTTGGTAAGGTTTGAGTCCTACACTAGTGACCTAGGACCCATTCGCCACCTAGCTAATGGGTCCTTCCTAGGTCCTAGGACCCCCTTTTTACATGTTATTTCATATCCCTGAAACTTGTCCTAGTTGAGTGTGCTAGGACCCATTCGTCCTATGGTGAATGGGTCCTCCTTAACTTAGGACACCCCCTTTTGGGTGTTTTTTGGGTGGGATTTTAATGGTTTCCAATTCAAGATCCGATGTCGACTTGTGTTATTTGAATGTTGGGATTTAATCTTAAGTATAAATATAATTTTATTTTACATAGTTTCAACTAGAAGAGCTAAGCAATCTAAAAGGCTAAAGAATTTTCATGAGATCAAGCATTCATATTCAAGAAGCAAGAAAGAGTGAACTCTTGGAGCAACAATATAGGTCTTCAAGCTCATTTTGTGTCAAAGATTAAGCATTATTGAAGGATTGATGATAGATGCCTATGGAGAATCATGATGGATTCTAGGTTTTGGAGAGATGCACAAGACATTCAACCAAGCCTAATAAATTTTTTCCTAAGTGATTTCATCTTCTATGATCATTCTATTTGCAACCTAAAGAGAGGTATATTCAGATTTGTGACTTATTAAGGGGATTTGGGATCTTCTAAAGTAGGTCATTTGCATTGTTCATTTTCATCCTAGGATCCTATTCTAACACAATTGGATAGGATTGCTTTGCATTAGTAAAAATCTTAATCTTAGACACACTTAAGGTTAGGATTGGACACACATTTCATGCTTTAGATTTTCATTCATCATCAAGGTTTAATTACCAAAATTGGGGTTTGACTTAGGCTAACCCCTATCCACCAACAAGCTTCACAATTTTCTTTGCAGATTATTAACAGATCTAGATCCGAAAGCAAGAGTTTCAAGTTGCAGAAATGAGTGCAAATCTGGAACTTCAAGATTAGGCTTAGAGTTTTCTAAAAGTTCCTACAAAGACCCATTCGCCACCTGGTGAATGAGTCCCTATTAGGGTTTTAGGTATTGTATATTTTCACTTTGTACAAGCTTCATTTCTAGATTCAAAGTCCGCTGGATAGGTACACCAGGTCCCATTCACCACCTGGCGAATGATTCCCTGATAAGGTTGCAGAAACAATAGATTTTGATTAGGTGCACAACATTCCCTATTCTCAATCTTTCTAGAAAAGTTACTATTTCTCTTTCTTTTATGATAGGTTAGTTCATCGCCACATCTGAATTTTGACATCTAGCCTAATTTTCTTCACCTCTTTTTCTATGTAGAGAAAGTTTTTTTCTTATTTTCCTAGTGCTTATCCTAGATTTTCCCTTCACAAGCTACCTACAATCAACTATGTTGTTATTTTCCATTTTCAAGGTGAATAGAGCATCAACCGACCTAAGTTGTTTTCTTGATTTCCTTGTGTTATTGTTCATCATATTTTCCACTTTCAAGCTACATACAAATCAACCAACTTACGATTTTCCATTCTCAAGGTAAATAGAGCATCAGACAGACTAAGTAATTTTTCTTCCTTTCCCAACATTTATCCTATTTTCATTAGCAGGCTATATAAAACTTACAAATCAACTAACCTAAGACATACATTTTCTATAAGTATTTGCATGTAAATATTCATCAAAGAGCTTGAGATGTGCTAAGGTCGAGCTCCTCAATGATTTCCGATTCTGATGGAGAAGAAAATCCCACCTAAAACAAATCATTCATTCTCGTTCGCTTACTAGTGAACTTCCATTAAACTATCTAATCTAATCCATCAATGTAACTTTCTTTGTTCTACAATAAAATAATCAAGATGATTCAAGATACTGACAACAAAGCCAAAGTTCAGTGAACCCATCACAACAACGAAGGTACTGATATGCTATTTGTTACAATAATGAGGGGACAACTGGTTTCCAATTTTTCCCTATATTCTTCTCTCTCTATGTCTATTATGGTTCAAGCAAATCACCCACTCAATAGAATCCAGAAAATTTCGAGGTAGACTAATGAAAAAATGCAACAGATAACTCAAATTCTTTAGTCTTTTGGATTCTAACTGTTGCTCAACCTACAGTTGAGAATTTGAAATGTTTATTTGTAAATGCTCAAGTTCCTGAGGTTGGTTTCCTATTGAGAAGATCTACCCTAACTACTCTTGCAATTGTGAAGACCTTGGCGACATAAATTGAAGATGATCTCATTCTTGTTGGGAAAATAAAAATTGAATCAAATGAGTCTAAAGAAATCCCTTCTTTGGAGTTATTTTCTTCCATCACAAGGATGTATCCTATGGTGCAAAGGTTGGTAAATGAGCTACTTGTCCTCAAAAAGCAGCTAGCTCAAGGCGTGTTTTCTATACCTCACAAGGAAATACCAAGGAGGTCACTTTCAAATGTTGCTCATAATTTTTCTATTGGGAATCAACACAAGTTATCTTCACCACCAAAGAGGCTTGCTCTTGAGGAACCATTAGTAAAAGCAGTAGCGAATCACCCTGACTCCAATCCAAGTGATCTCACTATTCTCTTCTGAGAAAAGGAAGCATACATAGCTGATGACTCCCAATTCTGGTTTATGCAGCCTTAGAAAGCCATTGACGAAAAGTAGAAGGATGAAGTTCATTTTTTTGAAGTTCTAGCAAATGAAGACAATATTGTCTTGAGATTTGAAAAGATGGACATGCACGAAGGTCTCAGTCAAGTTGAAAAGAATGCATCTGTGTTTCGAGGTCATGAACTTGAACATGTGTTGCATAAAAATATTTCCCAAAGCCATGATGAGGACCTTATAAATAATTCAGATTTTCCCAAGTTTGAAGATGGTGAACATCATATTGAGGTATGCAATGCAGTCATATCTTTATCTAAATCACATGAAGGAGATAATTCTGATCAGCATAAGGTTGCCATGGTTCGTGAATCAGTTGTTCATGTAGTGACTAGTAAGAAGCATTCAATCTTTGACCGATCAAGGCAATGTCCCATAAGACATCTTGCTTGGTTTGAGGCCAATGGGAAGATAGAGGTTCCACTTGCACCTAAGTGTGAAGACAAACTTGAAGATGCAAATAAAGATATATTTGTAGATGTGCAGGAGCAGTTTGGATTTGATGATTCATTTTGGAGCAGTAGTATATCTGACATATTTGTGAGGTAGCTGCTAATGATCATGGAAGGAATTGCAAGCTATTAAAGAAAGGTAGCTATTTTTTTGAACCTGTGAATGGTTTCATTTGAGAAGGTTTCATTGATGGCTAATTTTAATTAGGTAGGTTTTTACCTTTTCAATAAGTGCATTTGCATAAGTTTGCGTCTTGTTTTTGTAGATTTGTTTTATGTCGTCGTCACCTAACTCCAAGACCAATGGATGGATAAAGGTACTTGAATTTTGGAGTTCTTCTCCCTTTATTCATTTCAAAGAACGGTTGAAGGAAGATCCCCAACTGGAGCCAGCTTTATCATGAAATCTAGTAGTGCTTGATTCGCACATAATCCCCCTATAAAACTTGTTTGTTTCATAGGTTCGTGTTGTTCAAGCATGAAAAATGAGGAAAATTTCAATCCACCTCGAAATGTGTTCCAAAATCTCAAACATTTTGTTTGAGTTTCCTCCCATGTCTGTCTTTTGAAGAGCTTTGAAATGAGCATCTTTGTCAGCTTCCAGCCTTTGGGAGTTGTGAAAAGTCTATCTTTGGTGCACAAGCTCTAATTTGTAGCGCTTGTGCACTTTTTTCAAAAGTCTATCTTTGGTGCACAAGCTCTGATTTTTAATGCTTGTGCACTTTTGTCAAAAGTCTATCTTTGGTGCAAAAGCTCTAATTTTTAGCGCTTGTGCACTTTTGTCAAAAGTTTGTCTTTGGTGCACAAGCTTTGATTTTTAGCGCTTGTGCATTTTTGTCAAAAAGTCTGTCTTTGGTGCACAAGCTCTGATTTTTAGCGCTTGTGCACTTTTTTCAAAAGTTTGTCTTTGGTGCACAAGCTTTGATTTTTAGCGCTTGTGCACTTTTTGTTTGTACTTAGTCATTTTTTTATCTCCAAGTGTTGGAGCGTTGATTTTCAGCACTCCTACACTTTTGGCAATTTTTTCCTTAGACATTTCCAAATCACTTTTTTTTCGCTCTGAATGTGGTTTCTTCACTCCCGCTTCATTTTCGTGCCTAGTTGCTCATTTCACGCTTGATCAACATCGTTTTCTTGCTTCACACTTCCCAATGCTACTTTCTCTTCTAACGCCTGTTGATTCGCCATCCTTGCAATTTCTCTCCAGATTTCATCAAGTGATCCTGAAGGTGACATCTTTTGATCCAATGAACTATCCCAGATCTACAAAGAATCTGTCATGCAGCAAGTTGAGGATGCCACCTTTTCAAAGACCTCAATGCATGTCATTTGTGATACATGGCTAACCATTGATAATCTCAGGATGCATCTTCACATGTGCAAGAAAATTCATTCATCCATCAGAAGGTCAATCACAAGAGTTCACACCCTTGTAGATTACATAGTCATCCCAGATGATACATTCATACAGGATACCAAGAAGAAGTATAAAGACTTCTATGCCCATAGCAAGGAACCATGAAGACTCTTGATCTCCAGTGTTGAACTTTTTGATTCTTCCCTTTATGCATCTTGTAAATAGTTTTTGGCATCTTAAATGTCTTTTAGCAAATGTAATTACACTGAAAATCTGAGATGTAGTTTCACAAAGATGAATTACATTTTGACTTAGTCAAAGTTAGGTGAGATTTTCCTAAATTAGCTCACCTAACTTTCCTAATTTTACTCAACTAATTTTCTAGATTTTCTCTTCCCTCTCTTTAATAAATAATAGGGATTTCTATTGTAATCTTTACCTTTAGTATTTTGCAATGACGTGATGCCCTTTTTGAAGCAGATTTATGAAACTTTGTGTTCATGTTTGCAAATGAAAATCTAATCAATAAAGAAGAGAATTGCATACCATAATTTGTATTGGAATCGATAATCTTGTGGATTGATTATATTGGTGGTGATTAGTAGATGAGATCTGAAGGGCTTCGAATAAATTTATGTAAAATTTTTGTTACATTCCTTATTTGGATTTATGTTTATGTTTGGATACTTTTGTTGAAAGATCTACAAAACTTTGTGCTTGTAATCATTCATGTTTTTTGAGGAAGTTTTTCATCTAAGAATACTTTGTGCTTCTAATGCAACAAATGGTACATCTCTCACAGATCCATCGGTGAAAAAGCTACGAAACGACTTTGTGCCTTCATGAGCTTTCCTCTTTCTTTTATTTGTTTATTATTATCATATCTGGTATCACTACACTTTCCTTTGACAAGATAGAGGTATTGGCATTACTACTCATTGTTAGTTTAAAGTTATCTTGAATTAGAACTTCCAACCGTGAAGCATTGTAAAACATCTTCTCTGAAAAAAGAGAGAAGCATGAATGTGACACACACCCCCATTTCGTAAGTGTAGTGTACATTGTGTAAATACTTAATTAGTTTTACCGTAGCTTCTATTATAGTAAGAAGGGAACCTCCCTTTCTGAGAGGAGAGATTATATCTCACATAGTTGTGGCTAAAGTCTAGGTTGTGTAATCTATTGAAAAGATGATTACATAATTTTCACCCAACACATTGATAATCATTCCTTTGGGATTATTAATGTTTATGCTTCTAATGATGTTGTGGAATGCTCTTTGCTTTGATGTTGGATTGTTGATTCAATTCCAGTTGTTACTTGGCTATTGTGTGGGGATTTTAATATGCTTGAAATGGCATATGATAAAGATGGTACTCTAACATTCAGATGGGAAGCTAGTGAATGGGAGGTGTGGTTTTACATGCGTAATAAATTGGGGCTCTTTGATCCCAATATTGGTCACTACCATTCTCATTTCCTTTGGCATAGTTGGTGTAATTATTGAGCTGGATCTTATAGGATATTTAAGTGCCTTGATCGTGCCATGATCTCAGCTCAATCTTTCTTCTCTTTTGACAACTCTTCACTCCTGGTTAAGTCGTTAGTTCATGTGACTTTGTTAGATCATTTCCCCATTTATTTTCACATTGAATGAGAGACACGACAGCCTCAGTCCTATAAGACACAATTATTTTTTAACACATCTCTACTTTCTCATTAGCCCATGTTGGCCCACATTCATAGGGTCTAGAATTTGGAGTGTAGGCCACCTCATAATACAGCCTAGATTAATTGGTGGAATGATGCTATCACTCGCATTGCTATATTTTTCTGCATTTATGGTTGCCAGTTGGCCATTTTTCATCAGTGGTCTTATGAGGCTACCACAGCCAACCTATGCTCAGCTACCAAGGCTCTGGCAGCTAGCCCTTTCTCTCCATCATTGCAAGTCAAGGTGGCATAATTAAGACACAAAAAGAAAGTTGTAAATAATTATGCTGCTAGAGGTGCGCAAATCAAAGCCAAATTGCACTGGTTAAAAATTGGTGACCATGTCTCCAAGGAGTTTTTTCTAGCCTTGTGTGCCAAGCACTCTTCTCCTAGCATCAAAAAAAAAATATGGAACCTAGGTGCTTTCTGAGCTACCTGACATTCTCCAAGCCTTTGTTTGGCATTATGAACAAGTTTTCATTGTTCAAGAGTACACGCTGGAGTGATAGCAAGCCCTTCAAGATTGTCTTGTTGTTGTGCCAAATAGGCTATCTTCAGCACAAAAATATTTTTGTGAGAAATTGGTCACTGTTGAAGACTTGAAGGAAGTCGTTCATACCATGGCAGATGACAAGGCCCCAAGTGTTGATGGTTTCCCTTGTGAATTTTACAAGGCCCTTTGGGACTATGTTGGGCACGACTTACATAAAGTTTATCATGAGGCTTTTCATTCCAAAACTCTGGGTAATATAATTAATAAAGGAAATATTAAATTCATACCTAAGCCTAGAGATCCTGAGGATATTTGCAACTAGTGGCCTATCATGCTCCTTAATGTCTCTTACACAATCATTGCTAAATCTTTAGCTCTGAAGATCCACCATATTTTGCCTCAAATTGTGCACCTAGAGCAAACTAGTTTTATTAAATTTAGATTTGTTCTAGATAATATTATTGTTCTATAGGAAGGTATGGAGTGGGTCAGGCGTTTGGACTAGAAAGATATTTTTCTCAAAATTGATTTTGCTAAATCCTATGACCACATTGAGTGGCCTTTCATTCCTGCCATGTTGAAAGTCTTGGGTTTTGGGCCTAACTTCATTCAGGTCCTCCAAATGCTTTTCCCATATGCCTCTGCTTGTATTACCATCAATAGCCATCAATATTTAGCCTTGGTTTATTCCACTCTATTCGGAAAGGATGCTCGCTTGCTCCTCTTTATGTGCTTGTTGTCAAAGGATTTGGCTATTTGTTGGCCAATGCGGTTTCTCAACGTGTTAGAGGCATTGCCCTGCCTAACTCCTAGGCTCAATTTGTTAATGGTAATTTTGTTAAAGAATCTTTCCTCACCCTTCTGGAGGAAGATAATAATATTAAAGTGGCTCTTGAATTCCTTAACATCTTTTGTCTTATGTCTGGCTCCGCCATTCAATGGCATAAAAGTCTATGCTATAGGCAGTCTATTCTGCCCACTCCTCACTAGTTTTAGCAATACGGTTGGAAATGGATTGGGCTAGGGGAAATCTTTCTATTTTTGGGCATTCCCTTCACCTTTTAGGCTTCTCCAACTGAGTTGTGGCAAGTTGTTCTCTCCGAGATTGAGCAAAAGGTGGCCTATTGGATTAACAAGCCTCTTTCTCTGGAAGGGAAATTCTAAGTGTGCTCTAAGATCTTGGTTGCTACACATGTTTATTACTCCTCTTGTTGGGCTCCTTCGAAATCCACCTATGTCAAGCTTGAAAAGTTGCTTCAGGATTTTCTTTGGGCCTCTGTGAAGTCCCATAGAGGGTTTCATCACATTGCCTAGGAGTTTTGCTACCTACCCAGAGACTCTGGAGGTCTTGAGCTGCTCTCCACTCAATGACAAGGGACTGCATTGAGTGTGAAATGGATAATTAGAGCCCTTACTAGAGATGAAGCCTAAAACATTCTCCTCAGGCATTGCATCCATTTCATCTTTCTTGTTCACAGACCCACCTAGAAGGGGATTGGCTTTCAAACCCTTCTAGTTATGAAGGAACCAGTCCAAATTGTGGGAACTTTCATGGCCAAGAGCATTTGGAGAGCCTGGGAAGTGGTTAAGCCTTGGCTCCGCTGGTCCAGCTCTGGCTTCCATGATGGGATTTCGCTCAATCGACAAAACATTCAACTGTTTTCAAAATCACCTTGGCTTAAGGCACTAAGGTTCCACAAGAAAGGCATTCAAACTTTACAGCATGTGTTTCACAAACCCACAATGTGCATTATTCCATGGAAAGATTTATGTGCTCTCAATAGTCTTCAAAACTAGGACCGTGAAACTTATGATGGTCTGGTGAATGCTATTCCTATAGATATTCTTCATAAGGTGGGACTTCATGGGTCCAAGCCCTGGTGGAAGGACTGGAAGTGGTACCCAAACACCCCTTTTAGGAATTACAAGTTTATATGTGGCTTTCACCACATTTTCCAATGATTGAAAGTCTGAACCAGAGGTGGCTTCTTCAATCCTCCGCTCATGTATGGCAAAAAAGATTCTTTGCAACTTGGTCTGCAAGTGTTGAGCTAAAACTTTCCCACTTTGCTTGGTGTATTCTTTTCCAAGGCTTACCTGTGGGGTCTCAGTTTGTTCACTTGGGGGTTCAAGACCCTTAGTGCCCTTTTTGTGGGAAAGTTGAATCTTTTAAGAATCTCTTTTGGTTTTGTACCAGAGCTCAACAATTTTGGAATTGGATTCATGACTTCTTTCGGCCTTTCAAATCAGAGCCCTTCTCCTAGCATATGGTTCTGCTGGGAGATTCGCCCAAATGTCCTGCTAAATACATCTAGCTTTTGCACACTTTCAGGGTGGAAATCCTCTTCAATATCTCGAAAGATAGAAATTCCTTCATATTTGCTCACACCCAAATGGATAAAAATGGTTCTTTGCATTCTAAAGCTATTATTTGCTCTAATGTACTTTTGCATATTCAAGTTCAAGCAAACAAAGTTGCACTTGAGGTGGCTCACCTTCAAGTGCTTCTAGATCATTGGGGAAATGCCTCATGTATTGTGGCTCGGGTGCCCACTTCTCCCACTTCCTCTTGTGGTCGGTCACCCTCTCAGGGCCGACAATGGAGTGGTTGTGCTTTCCCTCACTCTCAGCCTCCTCTTTGGCATGGTTCCCACCCTCCTCAATGATCTCGTTCTCCTCCTTCGCGGGTTGGACAGGGGTGGTCCTCTAGAAGAGCTACGTGGACCAGTGGTGGCAGTTCTAGGTAGCCCTCTAATAATACTCCTGGTAGCAGCTCTGGTTGGCCAGTCTCTAGAAAAAAAATTTGTGTCTGGAGCTTGCAATCTCACCTCGATGCGAGGAAATGGAAGATAAAGAAAAAGAAAAAGAAGTTGACGATGGTTGGGGTCCTCCTCCTAACATCACTCCAGACCCTGCTCATGTATGGGGGAAGAAAATGGATGAAAGAGATCCTCCTGGCTCTACTGGTACTGCTTTGGCCACTTAATGGCCTTTTTTTATGTTTCTAATCATGGATTTCTAGACTATGCCCATGTGACTAGTTGTTTTTTGGATTTCTAGGCATTGCTCATATGACTCTCAAGGTGTGCCTTCTTACCACCCACCTTTTTTTTGTGAATATGTATTTTAATCTTTAATTAATATAGATTAGTGCCTATTCATCAAATAAAATAAAGATATTTATTCTCAGTACTTATTATTAAATTTGTAATATAAATTAAATATATTTAAGATATTTAAAGAGATTTTTTCAAATAAAAATATATTTTTTATATTTTAGATGTGACTAGAATGATTACATGTACGAAAGATGATAAATTATATTATAATTTTGAGGAACTCAAAACATATGCAAATATAATTAACTTTAAAATATCATTTGTAAAGTGTATTATTGATAATACTAATTATAATTACATATTAATAATTATTTTTAGAAAAATATCAAATCATATAATTAAATTAATTTTCTAAATTAATTAAAAATAATAATATATTTTTTTTTTGAAAGAAGCTATGAGTAATGATCGAATGCTGAAGGTTGTCATGATTAGGTTTCTGCCTTATTCGAGCTCTTAGGGTAAGGATTCTCTAGGAAAGATCAATGGATTTTGGAAAAATGGAGTCTACAACGGAGAGAAAACTATGCAAGGAAGTCAATCAAGGAACGTTGTGAGGATAACAAAGAAAGAATCCAAGAAATCAAGCTTCAACAGAGATAGCCTTGCTTTGCACGGGGGCAACCAGTCTGTGCTTTGAAGCCAGAGGAAAGGGCCTCTAATAGGAGGCGATGGATGTGCTAAGGGGTCCAAAGAGGCTTGTACTAGGGGGATTCAATCTGGACCTTCTCAAACATTGAAGGACTCAAACAAAAAAATAGTGGAAAATGTTGTGTGAAGGGTGAGTTGTGACGAGTCAAGCCCTAGGGAGAATGTTAGTGGAATTCATTCAGGGGATGATAATGCCCTGTTGGTGCCTCACCTCCAAGCGACAGGGAAGGCAACTGAAGCACTGTTGGTTATCCTGTAGGAGGACCTTGAGGATGAGGTAATGCACAATGTTAAATTTTTTTCACAATTAGGATTGATTAGATACTTTAGGGGTTTTGGCCTCGTCTATGTGATCTCCACAAATGGATCTTTGATCACTAGGAACCCATTGTGGATGGTTGTATTCAAATTTACCCAGCTTCCAGATGTTATTTTATTGTTGTCTTTGAAATTGTGGCTAATAGAAATAAAGTTCTAAGTGATTACTTTTGGAGTTGGGAGGATAAATTTGCTTTGTCCTTGAAGCCATGGCATTTAGCTTTCAACCCTGCAATAGAAAATTTTGATAAAGTACCTCTATGGGTGAGACTCCCAAAATTTCCTCTCCATTTTTGGTTTGAATCATGTTTAGAGGCTATAGGGAATTCTTTAAGGGATATTTTTATGATTGATGAGGGTTCTTTAAATATTTTGCACTCCACCTATGCCTGAATTTTGGTGGAGATGGAAGTATCAAAGACACTCCCAGAAGAGGTCTCAATTAAAACTTCCAAAGGATGCTAGGTACAACCCTTGGATTATGAAGGGGTACCATTTCAATGCAGGAGATGCTTCCAGATTGGACATCTTGCTGCATAATGTGCGAAGCCCAGATGGTGCAAACCAGCTACTTGGTGGCAAGATGCCTCCCACAAACATTATGCGGTGGAGAAACACAGTGGGAGTAAGGAAGAATAGAGCAAAAATTGCTCTCAGGTTATGGGTAACAATAAATTGCCTCAGCCAAATAGGGATCCAGATCAACTATGGGGGTTGGGGCAGGTTGAGGTGCCCATTTTGAACTGTACTGATAATGGAAGAGCTAATGAAGATATGGCAGAGCAAAATCATCACGGAGCTAAAACTTTGAAGTGTAGGGATAAATCAGGCCAAGTGAGGACGCGGGAGAAATGGGAGAGAAATGGAGTTGTAGAAGGTCAGTGTGGGAAAGCAATGGTTGGAGAACATGGAGAAACAAGGATGCAACAAGCTACATCTGAGAAATGGCAGAAGGAGATGACAAAGATGGAGGAGGTTGGCCTGTAGGGAAAGGAAAATCTTTGGACTGGCAGAAGGAGGCTGCAAAGGTGGAGGACGGTTGGAAAGTTGTCAAGGGAAAGAAAGACAAGAAATTAAAGAAGGAAACTTTCGCTATGGTCCTCCAGTCTCAGACCAAGGGAAGACCAAATTGTGTTTCAAATTTGTAGACTTTTTAATAGGTCTCTTTTCAGGGTCTTATGGATTTAAGTGTGTCTTTGGGTTGGCTATAGTGCTTCTTACTTGGGTGGGGATCCACTGTTTGTAATCTTCTCTGGCTAGAGCCAGGAATCTTGATGTATTTACACTTTAAATCCATCAGAAAAATAATATATAATATATAATTTTTTAAAACTTAAAATCAAAATCAAAATGTCTTCATTGCATTCATTATTCCTTCTTTAATATAAAGAACAAAAAAATTCTCAACCTAAAATCATACAAATATTTTTTATATAAATCCTTTACGTGTTAGAAGTATTATAAATTAACTTAAAGATATGTATTATTTAAAGTCTAAACAATATTCATCTTAAATATATGCAAAGCTTATTTCATAAGCCATTAGGGTATGTGTATAAATAGAAAAAAGAAAAAGGAAAAAATATATATATATAAAGTTATAAGTTTAATGTTCTAATATTTTATTTTTTTTAATTTTTTATGTTTTAATATTTATTTAGGCATTTGAATTTTTAATATGTATTAGTTTATAAAAAAATAATACAATAATATATATAGTATAGTTTTGTGTTTGTGAATATTTTAGAATTCAAATTTATTTTAAAGAAGAATATTAAGTGGATCTTTACTTTTCTTGCTCTCTTAAATTAGATTTTGATAGAATCTCACAAGAAAATTCTTGGAGCATTAAGTATTGGCTATGTTATCAAAGACTCTTTTAGACTTTTGGCCCAAACAACTTTCAATGGATTGAATAATGAAGTTGAAGCCCAAAAACTACTTTTTAAGTCTCTAATTGGCAAATCAATGTGGAACCAAATGCATTCATATCGAGAATGACCTAATAGTTATTTTTCATAGCATTCAAAGTAAAATGGTTTGAAAAATATAAATTGAAACATATTATGCAAGCTTGACCTCTTTAAATACTCTAAAGCATTACACTTTTAGCCATTGCTTGTAATGAAACAACTTGCACAAAAGATTAATATGATAAATATTGTGCAAATACTTGATAATAACTAAGAATAACTTGAGCAACTTTGAGGGGGAAAACCTCCAAATATCTCCAATAAGAACACAATTCATAATATGTTGATCAAATAAGGCTCACAACCTCTTATATATACCCTATTTATGACTAGGATATCACCTGGGCCAACTTAGACAACCACATATAAGCCCTAGGCTAGCCTAAATAACTAAATAACAATATAGTAATGATAATATGACTTAATTAAGAGTTAAGGTAGCAACAAGACTACTCATAATCATATGTATACTTTAAGATTAAGGGTGAAGCATGCCCCATCTTTAGAGAAGCATTGTCCTCAATGTTAATCAATTGTGGATTCTTCCAAATGAAATCTCCATCCTCTCATCTGGCACCTTCATCTAGTTAATTCTTCCATTGGATGAGATATTTGGTGAATTTTCTAGGCCTCAGCTTCTTTGTGTGTTTAAAGAATGGACTATGGTTCCAATATGAAATTCTTCCATCTTCATCAAGCTCTGGTAATAGTTTTTGCATAGGATATTATGCCCAATTACTTTCCTTAAATAGGAAACATGAAAAACTAGATATATCTTTGTTGTTGGAGGTAACTCAATCTTGTAGGTGACACTAGTAACTCAAGATTGTAGGTGACACTACTCATCTTTTGCATGATTTGGTATGGGCCAATAATATTTTGGGACAACTTAATTTTCTTCATCTGTTGCTTAAGTGAGATTTGCTTATAAGGTTGCAATTTCAAGAAAACCTAGTCCCCAACTTCAAAAATTCTTTCACTACAGTGTTGGTCAACCAATTGCTTCATTTGATTTTGTTCCATGGCCAAGTTCTCCTTAAGTCCCATAAGTAATTGTTGTTGATATATAGCATGTGGTCCTCCATAGCCCAAACTATTGGTGATACCCTCAATGATGATGTGATGGATGGAGGATGATATCCATATAGTTCCATATAGAGACATTTTTTTATGAACTATGGATCTAGGTGTTATACCACCATTTTGCTAGTGGTAGCCAGTCTACCAATCATGATTGCTTATCTAAAGTGAAACAATGTAGATACCCTTCCAAACACTTATTAACAATCTCAGTTATCCCATCAAATTGATGATGGTATGAAGTGCTATGAGCCAATTGAGTACCTAAACATGAGAATAAATCTATCAAAAAAAATTAGTAAATATAGGATCACATTCACTAATGACAACCTTAGGTACATACCACATTTGTTGTATTAAAAGTATGTGATAATACAATGAAATGGGCATATTTAGTGAGGCAATCCACCACTCTCATGAAGATATTCTTACCTTTAGATCTTGGATGCCTCATGATGAAGTCCATGGAGACCTCTTCCCAATATTGGATAGGAATAGCTAAGGGTTACAAGAGACCAGGTGTCTTAATTGTATCCCCTTTATTTCTTTGACAAACCAAACATTTGGCCACAAATTTTTGAACATCCCATTTTAGCCCTTCCCAAAAGAAGTCTTGTTTTAATTCAATGATATGTATTTAAAAATCCTGAATGACCACCAATTGGAGACTCATGAAGCTTTGTGATCTAATCTTTTGTTCAAGAGTGGAATTATTACATAGGTGTAATTAGTCTTTGCATCTCCCTTCCAATTTTTTGTATCTAAACTACTTGGATCACTCTATAATTGTTGAATGAGATTACTTGTAGCAACATCATTATGTCACTTTGCTTTGGATTTTTCTACCCAATCTACTTGTAATACTAAAATGATATAAAATATCATCCTTCTCATCCTTCCTAGATTATGCATTTTCCTCAATATTTTCCTTCCCTTTTTTATATGTAATCACAAAGTCATACCCTAACATCTTAGCAACCCATTTTTGTTGCTCTTCAAAATATAATCTTTGTTCCAAAAGATATTTTAGGCTATCATGATTTGTCTTAAATTTGAAGTGTATTCCCATTAGATACATGGCCTCCATTATTTTACTATATGAAGAATAGCTAGCATTTCCTTATCATAAATAATTTTAAGTTAATTCTTACCCTTTAATTGGTGACTCTAAAAAGCAATTGGTTGACCCCTCCTACATGAGAATTTATCTTATACCATTACCTAAAGAATCACATTCCACAATAAAATCCTTTTTGAAGTTTGGAGTAGCAAGACCTACAGTAATACACATAGCCTCTTTCAATCTCTCAAATGTTGCATTAGCTAACCCATTTTATTGAAAATAATCTTTCTTCCATAGAGTTGTGAGGGGTGTTGCTATATAGCCATAGTTTTCATGAATCTTCTATAGTATCTAGTCAATCTGAAGAAACCCCTCAATTTATTAATGGTTTTAGGAACATGTGATTCCATGATACTATTAATTTTGTTAGGATCCACTTTTAATCCTTCATGTGAAAGTATGTGTTCCGATTACTCCACCTCTTTGAGACCAAAAACACACTTGGAAGGCTTAGCATAGAGTTGGTGATATCTGAGAACTTGTAATGTTTTATCTACATGTTACAAATTTTCCTCCCATGTCTTTTTATAAATTAATATATCATCAAGGAATAATAATACAAACTTCCTCAAAATTTTCTTAAAGATGGAGTTCATCAAACTTTGAAATTTAGATGGTGCATTAATAAGACCAAATGTCGTCAAGAAACTCACAATGGCCTTCATGGGTCCTAAATGTTGTCTTGAGAGTATCCTCTTCCTTAATTTGAACTTGGTGATAATTTGATCTAAGATCTAGCTTTCTAAATTACATAAAGCTCCATTCAATTCATCTAGTAAATCATCAATGACTAGAATAAGAAACTTATCTTTGATGGTGTACATATTGAGAACTCTATAGTCTAGGCATATACACCAAGTTTGATCCTTTTTACATACTATTATCATGAACAAGTGTTGGTAGATGGTCAAAGAACCCCTCAGGATTCATGGCATAGATTAACTTCCTCACGTGGATCTATTAATTGTGACAATTGTATCAAGAATTAACAGGTCGATATTTTGGTGCAACAATAACCATGGGGCAAACAATTGGTATTAGAGCCAAAGGTGTCAAGTTTGAATCCACTCAGGTAACACTGAGGGGGATATTGTTGGTAGATGGTCAATGCTCACCTCGAGATTTGTGACATAGCTTAACCACTTCCCATGGATCCATTAACTCTGGCAGTTGTATTAGGCATTAAAAGGTCAACCTTTTGGTGCAACGACAACTATGGGGCCAACAACAAGGAGTAATCACTTTGGTTATTCCTGATAATACTTGTCTCTAGCAAATCTCCTCAACATTATATGTAATCTCACTATTGTATAAATGGGCACTTGTAAGTCCTAATATTGGGTGTTTGGATCCAAAGCACTAGTTGTATGTCATGATCATGATCCCTCTTAAGAGGAATTCATTTGGGAATATCTCCAAAAATCACTGCTTGATGATCTATAAGTGCTTGTAAATGTGGATGGGTAGGAGAATTTGTTTGATAGGATTCTAATGAAAATAATTGGGTCGCAAATCCATCAACTCATTTCTTAATAAAATTTTGCATTTGATGAGATCTTACCATTTTTCTGGACTTTGCATGTAACCCTCTTAGCTCCATTGACTTTCCTTATTAAAATATCATGAATATTTCTTGGAAGTTTATCTCAATTATTCCCAAAGTAGTAAGCCATTGTACGTCCAAAATAATATCTATTACACCATGAATATAGCAAACATTATGCAATCTAGATGATAATATCCCATGAATAATTTAATGATGTGGCATTTCCTAGAACAAATAACAGTTCCACCATCTGTAATTAGGACCTGAAACTCTATAGATTTGGATATATAAAACAATTTAGATGAGTAGCCAACTTTTTATTGATAAAATTATGAGTATTACCAAAGTCTATCAACATTGTTATTCTCTCCTTTAAAAAACCCACGACCTTGAGAGTTTGAGGGAGCTAAAACTTGAGAGTGCATGACAATAAATGATTGGTTGGGGATCTTGTCCAATTCCTCATTTTACTCCCTATCACCCTCTAATATTGATTCCTCCTCTTCTTCCTCACTCAAACCTTCAATATAGAATAATTTCTTTCCACCACATTTATGTTCTCAATTGTATTTGATGTCATAATTAAAACATAACCCTTTATCTCTCTTCTCTTCATTTTTTTGTGTAATCAACTTGGTAGGTTGAGGCAATGATTATGTAGGAAAGCTCCTTTCTCTTATGTTTATAATCCTTGATCACCTAGTGGCCAACATTTTTTCCCCAACTTGTCTTGCCATAAGTATTGCTTATGAAGGATTATGGTTGGAATGAGCATACCTCATCTTTTATGTGGTCATTTAAACCTCCTAGAAATAATTCCTTCAAATTTTCTTTTGTAACATTCTCTACTCTTAAACAAATGGTTTTAAATTGATGAGTAAAGTCATTGATCAAGTACATGTTTTCTTTAATTTAGTGTGTTGGCAAATGTAGTTGTCCATTAAATTATCTCCATAATGGGTTGTACTTGTTCCTTTTGAAAAACTAACCATATGACCACACAACCCTTATTTCTCTTCTCATCACACAACCATTGATGCCAAATAGATTGGTCTGGTTCCAAGTATAATGATGCCATATCCACCTTCTGTTGACTTGGAATATGGTGAAGATTAAAGAACTACTCCATTCGGCAAAGAAAATTGATTAGATCCTTACCATAAAACTTTATCATATCCAACGTTAGAATGAATTTCCTAGGCATATGATTGTTCAAGAGTTGATCCTTCTTGAGATATGATTCAAGCCTAATAAAATAATGTCCAAAGCATTATCTTCCATCTTATGATCTAATATTCTCCCTTATATTTATACCATAAATAAGTGATTTTAAATTCATTCATCCATGTCCTTCCTCACTAATGAAATTCCCTTAGTCATCTCCTCCTTTAATGATGAAATTTCTCCTTAAACTTGTTGATTTCTTCATTAGGGGTAATATCCTCAATTTCTACATCATCATTAAATCTAGAGGTTTCCTAGGTGTGGCAACATTCTTTTTGCCTCTTGTTGCAAGCCCATCACATGATGAAAAATAATTTTACAATAAATCACACAAATAAATTCAAAATACTCTGAAATTTTTACTATAACTTACTAGGATGTAGGTTGCACTTTCCCAAAAATATCCCCAAAATAGATTATTTTCAACCTTGAGAGGGAATTTGTTAGAAACCCTAATTTTACAATAATTTTCTTAATTCTACTCCAATTGCTCTAAATTTTAAATTGTAGGTGCCTCAATAAATTATTAAAAACCCTCAAAAAATAGGAAACAATTCACCAAGACATGAGATATATGTGCTTCTCAAATAAAGTTGGTATTAAACCCTAATTTATAATAAATTGCTTAATTATGCTTCAATTCCTCCAAAATTTGGACTGTAGATGCTTGACTGGCTTCTTCAAACCCTTTAATTTTTTTTTAAAAAAACCTAAATCTAAGAGATATGCACTTCCCAAAATGACCTCTAAAATTGAAAAATGTCTTGCTTTCACAATGCCAAGATCATGCTCTAATATGACTTTTAATGAAATAACTTGCACATAGGATAAATATAATATGAAATATTCTATATATACTTGTTAATAACTGAGAATAACAAGCCACTTTGAGGGGACAAACCTTCAAATATCTCTATTGAGAACACAATTCACAATCTGATGATCAAATAAGTCCCACTACATCTTATATATGTACCTTACTTATGCCTAAGATATCAACTAGGCCAACTTAGATAGCCACATATAAGCCCTAGACCGACCTAAATGACTAAATGATAATATAATAATAATATGACTTGATTAAGAGTTAAGGCAACCACAAATTGACTACTCATAACCTTATGTATACTCTAAGATTAGGGGTGTAGCATTGATATTAGGAAGTAAACGACATAACAAACTTCTTAACAAACAATAGTTTGGATTTGATGGAATTCTTAATCCTTGACAACACAATAGATAGATGGAATGGCCTAAGTAATAGAACATTATCAATAATAATTCAAAAGTGGATAATGATTTATTCATCCTCAATCATCTCTCATTCATCATTTCAATATCGCCTTGTTCCCCCCTCTCATGCTTGGATTAGGTGTTGTGTCTACATTTTGATTTGGATTTATCTTCCTTGATGTTAGTCTTGGTGAAATTTTGTTGCATTATTGCCTCTAGATAATGGGGTTGAGGTTTCATTTATATGGCGAGAAGAAACATATGTTATTTTGGGGCCTAATTTTGGATCAACAACCATGAATAATCTTCAACGTCCATAGCCATCTGATTGATGCCATTGATGATGCCATTAAAAAGGTAATTGGTTCAAATTTCCCTGAGGCTAAACTTTCTAGTAGGGTTAACACCATATTTTTTCCATGTTTATTTCAAAGTTTCTCTATCTTCTTGATGGAAAAAGCTTAGTTAAGAGTGGCAAAATTTTGTGTGAAAATTGATTTCTTGGGTTGTATGGACAAAGCCCTAGAAATTTATACGTTGTTATCTATTAGACCCCTTCCAATTGTCAACTATGACATTTGTGAGTTTATCAATATGGCTTTATTTAGAGAGCTAAAAGTAAGGTTTTAATTCTTGGTCAATTTCAAGGAGAAATTACTACAAGCACCAAGTGATTGGAGCATTGGGTTGGGTATTACAAATCTCAACAAGCTAAAAGACCCTTTCAATGCCCCCTCTCCACATTTGGATAAAGCAAGAGTGAAAAATGCGAGGACAAAATGATTTCTCATTTACAAGGTTAATCTCATGAAGGACACAATAAAGTAAACAATTTATATTATATGTTGAAGGCATAAGATTTCAATTGACCCAAATACTATTATGATATCTAAGATTTTGTATATCATATTTTAGTCAAGTGGTTCAAATACTACTATAAAATTAAGATTTTTTATATCATATTTTAGTCAAGTGGTTCAAATACTACTATAAAATTAAGATTTTATATATCATTCTAGTTTTAAAAAATCATATATTATATGCTAATATTTTGATTTATATTATAAAAAGAGAGATGGGACCCCAAGGTCCTCACTTTACATATAAATAATAGATAATATAATTTATTTAATATTTATATCAATATGTTTAATTGAAATGTATAAATTGTATACTATTCTTAAATATCAAACAACTCAACATCTCAATATTTTTTATCGATAAAAAATATGTTTACCTTTTATAAAAAATAAACTAACTAAAAAAGACAATTTATATCAAATCTCCAACTTAAAAAATGAATTGTATAAAATAAAAGTGGCTCGGATTGGAAGCATGTCAATTCAGCAGATGAAGTAACTAATACTCTTGATGTTTTGGATTTATTTTGCACTATCTCGGGATCCAAGCTTGCCATGAATAAAACTGAATTCATTATGACTCGTCCTTCCCCACATCCCCCTTGGATACCTAGTGAATGGCGTGAGATTAAACATGGTACAATCACTAGATACCTTGGTATTCCCTTTGGGATTGGTGTCTCCCTCAAGGATATGTGGAATTGGTTTATGACCAAATTCAAAGGAAAACTTTTGAGTTGGACTAATCGGTTCCTTTCCATGGCTGGTCGCATCCAAATTGCCAATAAAATCCTCTTGGTGAGTCATGTGTACATCTCATCGTGTTGGCTGCCATCTAAAAATTGCTATAACCAACTCACTCAACTGATCAGAAGTTTTGTTTGGGCCAAATGGGGAAACAAGAAGGGCTCTCCTACCACATCTTGGTTACATTGCATTCAGCCAAAGGATAGAGGTGGTTTGGGGATTATTGACCCATACACTCAGGGCATTTGTCTCACCAGCAAATGGATTGTGTGAGCTTTGGAAGGAGAGGCTCCTTGGAAACATTTAGTTCGATTCCACATTAAATCTGTAACTGCTAATCATGCCTGGGATGATGTCAAGTGGAATGATAAGCTCCTTTTGGCCTCCTATTTCAAGACTAATGGGTCTGCTCCTTTCAACTCTATTTGGAAAGCATGGCAAATCACCTCAAGGAAGTTGGTTTGGTATGATCAATCCTTTAGTCATGGCCTCAGCTTTGCAAACTCTTCCATATGGTGGAATCGTCTAATTCAGCAAGATGGAAAACCCCTTGGAGCTATTAAAATTTTTAAAGGCAAGAATCTTTTCAAAAAGGGAATTCAAGTTTTTTGTGATTTATGGGATCCCATCAGCTTCAATTGGAAGTCTTGGCAACAATTACGAACTGAGTTCCACTTGACATCTCTCACTAAACAGCCTCTTCTTCAAATACAACACCTTGTTCCCCTTAAAAAATTTTGTCTTCTATCCTCTCCTTGTCATTCTAGCTTTTTGAAAGACTGGAAATGGCCTAATAAACGTAATATCTGCATCTTTCCTCTCAAAATCATCTATAGATAGCTGCTCCCCTCAATTTTGCTTTCACCTCGGCTCAATGTCAAGTGGAACTGTAAGTTTAGTCGAGCAAAATGGAATATGGTCAGCCATCAAATTTGTAAGTCTAAAGCCGATGCACAATCTCAGCTCTTGGCTTGGAAGATGCTTCATGTTAAGGTACCTATTGGTAACCGCCTCAAATTTCTCCATCCTCCTTTATCATGTCCCTTATGTGCTAAATCTGAGTCTATAAAGCATGCTTTCTGGTTTTTCTCTCATGCTCAGAACTTGTGGCATTCTCTTTTCTCTTTGCTTCCCGCCCTCTTCACTCACACTTGGTCATGGAAAATAGCACTCCTTGGTGTCTCCTCTCACCATAATATCCTCACTCAACTATGCAGGCAGGTCATCCTTAAATTCATTTGGAAGTTTCGTTGCACTGCTGTCTTTTCCAACATCTCTCAGCCTCTTAAAGTTGAAGTTCAAATAATTTGCTGGAATCTCTCTTTACAAGTTACAAATTTGCTTGCTATGCTCTAGGATTATTTAGAAACTAACAATGATCTTAAAACATCTATCTACAATGTTCAAGCACAGTTACAGTTGGTTGACGGATAGACATCTTGCTAAGGAGGCTGCTTCTTGGAGGCTATGGAGAGTATTCTGCCCTTTGGACATTGAGCTGCTTAGACCTTCTAAATGGTTGTTGACTAATGGTTTAAGTTTTGGTTATCAGTGGTGTTCTAAATCTTCTTCGAAGAGAGACTCTTATTGTATTTGTTGGAGTTTTGTTGTTGTAACAACACATTTTGCTAGTGTAAAGCTGTTTATTATTACAGCTGTAGCAGCATGCTCTACCTTATGTCATGATGGTCTAGAATTGTTGTTTTTGTTGATGTTGTTGCAGCTTGTCTTGCTACTTGTGTATGACCTAATGGTGGCCTATTTGGCCATGTATTCTCGCTGATGTAATTTATTTTTTTCTTCTTTATCCAATAAAAAAAAAAGCATGTCAATTCAACATTAATAGAAAGTCGTAAAGTCATATTATTAAAGGAAAAATATGGCAAGAAATTAATTGATGAATATTTAAATGTTTAAATTCAACGGTCAAAACGAAAGCATTGAAAAACGTACACATATGGAATTAATAATTAAAGTCTGAATACATACCTACCAAAAAAAAATTCATATTCGTCTCATTTGATTTGTAGTTGCAGCTGTTATTCTCAACTTTTATTAATTAAGATAAATATAATAAACAAAAACTTTGATCCAATAATATAGAGATAAATAAATTCAGATTAATTAATCATAGTTGTAGGTATATATATTTTGAAATGGTAACTGTTTATGTGTAAAAAAAAATATTTAGTTTTGGGTTCGAGGATGAATAAAGTTTGATAGAGTATTGAGGTCTGGATGTTTTTTACTTAGAAAAGTGTGATTTTTGTTTGTATCTTGTTTCAAAGTTGAAATTGTTGATATGTCTTGAAAAGGGTTTGGGTTTCTACTTGTGGGACACTTATGTAAATGTGGATTTTTTATAGCAAGAAGGATCTACAACATAATAGTTTGGTTTTTTATCATGCATATGCACATTTGCTTTCTTTGCTATTTGCTCTAACGATATTTATAAATAATTTTAGAGAATTGTTGCTATGATGCTAGGGGACATGTTCTCCTAGGTCAACCCTCGAAAAACTTGTGTAAAAGATCAAAGACAATGAGTCTTAGATGTGTAAGTCCTCCTTGGATGAATGTGCAAATCTAGATTCATTCTACCACTACAATAGAAGTGTTCCTAACATGTTCATCCCTTATGTGTGAATGATACTCAAATGATGTTTGTTGATGATGAATGAATGCAATTGAATGTTTTTAATTACAAGGGCATGTAATAAATCATGCAAATGTGTGTCTAGGTGGCCTATAATGGCTAGTAAAAAGGAGTGGAAGCTTTGGAATTTAAATTTGGATATTTAAATTTTAGAAGGCAATTCCACAAATGTGAGGGTGATGAGGGTGACCCCACCACATCCACAAAAATGATTCAACACATTGTTTGAATCAAACAATATTTTAGGATTAAGTGCACCGATAAACATGATAAATGGGTAATTGAGATGATACTATCAAAATGTGTGTGTGTGTGGGTAAAGTATGGGAATGCATGCAAGGGTAGGTGTAATAAATAGCTAATGTATAGGAATGTGTATGAACAAGGCTAGGATAAGATGAAATGTGTGGAAGTATATGTAAATGGGGATGAAGAAAGGGTCGAGGAATGAACCCAACTTCACATGAGATTGTGGCATTTGTCAATATGTGATTGTATTAAGATATTTCATCAAAATGGGTCCAAAACTAGATGGGAGATGGTAGAGGCATACAAATTTAACCATTACATTTTTCCCCCTCTTTGAGATGCATTTGAATCCTAGATGGATCATGCATCTCAAAGTATGTAACATTCACAAGCATGCTCAAAAATTAAATATTTAGATATGAAGAGATATCAAAGTGGTTCCATATAAAGTAATAGACCCTAAAGGATGACATCATACAAATGTGTAATTTGACATGTATTTTCCATAAAAACCTATATGGAAATAGTATTGCTTCACTATGTTTACAAGTCATGGTCTTGCAAGGAAATGGGACACATGTGTGTCATGTGATATTAATCAATATGTCATAGTGATGAGACTTTATGTAGTACTTATCACTACTTGAATTCTCATTTATAGGAATTTTAGTGACAATATATGCCCCCTTAAAATTGGTCATAGCTATAGGATACAAGGAATTGTAGAAGAGGGAGAAATAATAAATATAAGTAAATTTTATCTAAAGATAAGCATGTAAGCATTTAGTTATGTAAAGTGAATGTTATGAACACATCAAGTACAATAAGTATGTAAACATCTAAAATGATAAAGAAAGGCAAGCACATGTGAACAAGATGAAATTCAAGGTATAAGGTTTCCCCTAGTATAAACAAATGAGAATGGTGGTGTAGTCCTCAATGGCCAAAATACCCACATAAACACTATTATGTCCTTTTATAATAATTTTGTTATGGTAAAAAATGCATATTTCCTAATTCCTGCATCTTCCCTAGTCCAATTTTGTGTATATGTTATTCTTTTTCTTACAGGCTCTATATCTCTCCAAGGTACCTGAAGTCTCTAAGTGTTGAGGTGTGTCTAATATTCTAAGTTTTTATCATCCATTCAAGTTTTAGAGCTCCTTGTTCTAACATGTCTTCTTGTCTAAGTCTGATTTTACCTAAGTCACTTTAGCACCAGATTCTCAGATTTGTCCATCTCATCATGCCTTTTTTTGCTCCCCATTGGAGTGTTAGAGTTTCCCTTCCCCGTGTACCCTTCTCATGTCCTCCTTGACTCCCAACTCCTAACTCAATAGTTTTACTAAGTTACTTTGTCAAATTCAAACTTGTAGATTTACCTCTCCTTTGGCACCTATTTCATGTCATCTTTGACTCATGAACCTTGTCAATAACTAAATACCTCAAAGAAGTCATACTTTCATTCATTCCCTTACCTTAGTACTTCTTCTTGTGTCTCTTTGATCTCTAATTGTTGGTAACTTCTAACATACATCTTATTAGTGTTAGAGGTCTGAGCATACCTTAAAAGTGATACCAGGTATGGGCCATTTTTTATCTGAGACACTTTCCACTATTCTATCTCGTCAGGACTACCTATTTGAACTTATTGTCTTTTGTCTACCTTATTGGTATGATTTATTTTTCATCCTTTAACTTTGAAGTCCAAAAATCATGTCATTCCTCATTGTTCATCTCACCTACCTCATGGCATGTCTCAATGTGTCATTAATGCTTGATTTTGATGTTGTAATTTCCAAAAAGTGTTTCCCTTCTACCTATAAAAACTATTTAATCTTTAGGGAACATTTCTTTGTGTACCTCCAACTATGAAGAAAGAGAAAAAAAAGAGTAAGTGTAAGAAGTTGGCTCCACTTTTTGGCCAAAAATTGGATTTGTTTTTCCTCAAAATCAAAGTTTTTAATAGTTGGAGTAAAAATTGAAGCACTTATATAAAATATTAACATGATGTAAATATATGAAATGTAGGATTTTATGTTTAGTTTTCAAATATGTAATATATTCTAATACCTAGATGATAAAAGTTGGTTTTGCATGGGATGTATAAAAGTAAATTTTTTAAGTCATATTTTTTTGACGAAAATATAGTTGTGTAAAGTCAACATACTTTGACCTAAATGAAAGTAGTTTTGTAATTCCTTTTGTGGAAAGATGCAGATAATGATGAATTTTTCTCAAGATATTTTTAATATTTTTTTATTGTCCCTATAGCCAACATAATGTGAGCTAAAATAATTGTAACATTATTTTTTCATTATGTAGATAATAATGCCTAGATTGGTCAAACTTAAAAAAATAAAAAATCAAAAGTTATTAAAAAATAATTATATATGTCATAAATCAAGTTTATGAGTCCCCTTGTTTAAAAATTAAATAATAAACAAATAAATATGTCCAATAATAAAAAAATACATATTTGAAAGCTAGACATTGCCATTTATAATGGGTTTGAGTTTGATCTAAAATATTTTACAAAAAGAAATTGTTAGCCATATATAGCTAAAGTTTTTTTTATTGAACAAAGTTAAATACAAAGAAAAGAATAAGAAGTCCAAAAGGAGACTACACATGAAGGAGAATAACAAAATATATCTAGCACTGAACAGACTCCAACGTAACTAAGATAACCAAGGACTGGACTATGATATTTTTATACAATTGATCTAATAGGAGTAACAACAGTTGTCCCAACCTTAAACAACTCAAATGACATAGCTAGTTGAACCAACCACATACATTACAAACTAGAAGCTGAAACATAAAAAGTCAAACAAGTTATCTAGAGCAACATACATCTAGTTGATTAGACCAACCATATACATTACAAAACAACTAAAGCATAAATTATACTCAAAATTTAAACAAATTTTAGAGTTATCTAGAACAACAGATGTCCCCTTCATGAAGTTGCAGAAATTGGTATTTAGTTTTTACTCTTGTTGTTATCGTGACATTGTACTTTCAGGTCCAAGGTTGATGGTTGGGCTCCAAGCCTCTTCAAAGCCTAAAACAAAAGTAAAATCATAGGTTTCAAATTTTAAATCTTATGTAACGTGTACCCGCTCCTAAACATGTACCTATTCTAAAAATGAATTGGTATGTGGTCTAAAAAGGAACATGTACTCGTGTACATGTTCTTAAAATAAATGGGTACCCTTTCTAAAGTGCTTTTCATAATCATCCTCGCCATGTAAATAGAGAAGAAAATGAGCTCAAGTGGAAGAAAAAAATACCTTTAAGGAATGGGTACCCATTGCTAAACATGTATGCATTTGTAACAAGTATGTATTCAGTAGCAAGATCTTGAACCATAATGGGTAGGATTTTAATTTTGGGATCCCATTTTTAGATGGGTGGTCATTTTTAATGAAATGGAACCCATTCATATTGGGAATTTTTCTCTCCACAAGACTTCCACTAAAAGTGGACTCAATTTCTTGCTTTGACAAAAGGCCTTTGCTACCATTATGCAATTATGATATTAAAACTCATGGAATCTCTCACCATTATTACAAAGTGTTGGTGTAGGTTTTCATTTTCCTAGTGGGTTAATTTATTTTTCCTTAGTTATAGGTTTTTCCTACACTTTTATTAAGTTTGTTTAGGATAATAAAGTGATTTTATCATTTAATAACTAAGAGATAAAGTATGAGGTGTCTCCACCCTTTAAAGGTGGAGAATTTACTTTTTCATCACTTTATTTAATGTCAATGGTTATTTGTGGTCAATTCTCATTGGTTGAGTTAACACCTCCATCCTCTCCTTAGTTCTATATAAACTCACTACCTAGCTTGTATTTTTCATCTTGGAAGTTTTTAATACAATTATGTCATCCTGACATTGCATAATCCCTTGGAGTTCTAGTTTGCATTATTTATGTTTTTCTAGTTTATGTAACTTTGATTTTCTCTTAAAAAGTACCTTAGGTTATTCAATCTATTTCAGATTTCTAACATGGTATCATAGCTTTTTGTTTGAAAATTCCAAATTCATAGATTTATAATTGATAGTTTGAGTGTTTTATGTGAGACCTTGAAAATTTGAGTATGCTCTTCTCTTGCATCATATGATGACCTAGAGAATAAAAAAAAATTGATAGAAATAACATATTTGGGGTTTTCTCATTGTGGATTTGTATTAAGGTTCATTTTGGAGAATTTGGTGCAGATCTAAGCTCACTATTGAGTTTAGAATGTCCAAGAAAGTCAGATTTGGCTTTTGTTTCACGCAATTTGGTCATTGTTTGATATAGTTGCAAACTAGAGTTTGAAACTCGGATCTAGTGAACAACTTTTTAATGGAGCATTTTCAGCCCAAACGGACCTTTCCATTGCATGCTCAAATGGCCTAAAAACCTTTATTCTCATATAAAATTTGTCTATTTAAGACAATTTTGGTTTTTAGAAAAAAATTATTTGCTAGGGGGGTCGTCACTATAGGCTGAATTCAACCATTTAAAAAATATATATCTTTTCACCACAATATCTATTTTTGGCAAATGAGATATCATCAAAATCTAGAGACAAGCACTTTCCATCCACAAAGGTATTGAAAACATTTTTTTTATTTTTTGTTAGATATTGCAGGTTGAAGCTTTTTGTTGTAAATTTCTTCAACAGGCCATAACTTTCACCTCAATGCTCCATTTTTTGGAAACGAATAGGCATTCGAAAGGTATTGAATAGAACTACACATATATAAGGCTAATTTTCTATATTTTTTCTCAGGTGCATTTTGTATCATAATTTTTAATTTTGAGCATTGTGGGCCTATTGAGCATTGATCTATTGGGACCAATTTCTGCCATACATGTCTCTTGTTTATTTTTAGACTCTCATTTTGGGTTAGATGACATTATTGAGGACATGTATTCTCTTTGAGGACAACTCTTTGGTCCTTGCATCTGTTGCTAATACAAATTTCAATGTTGCTTCTTTGAAAGCTTCCAATGACTTCTTACAGTAGAATATCCATAGTCTTCCTGATTCAACTTTCTGGGATGATCTCTTGACAGGTATTTCAAACTTGTTTATGGAGACATATATTATAGATTCAGGAGACACTATTGATTGCATTCATATCCTCTTTGGTGAAGATGATTCTTCTTCAATTGTTGTGAGCGAACACTCTAACCCTCTCATTCATGATCATGTTCATCATAGTTTGACATGAGTGTAGATACTTTAGATCAACTTTTGGAGGAGACATCTTTAGATGAGATACTTGAGTCTTTGGCTTGTGTTCTACATCAGTCTCTATGAGATTTTGATTTTTCATCTTCAATAGTGTGGCCTAGAATTCTCTCTTTGATTGTGATTGCTTTCAATATCAACATGAGGACACTTGAGACAAGTTCAGAGACTTCATATATTTTGCACTTTCTTCCTACATATTCATTTTAGGGTTTGGGAGATAGATTGCACAAACCTTTGGTTTTTTTATTCCTAAGTGGAGGAAAATTGTTGGACAATTGTGGACCATCATTTGTATCCAATTTCAAGCATCCACCATTGGATCTCTTTGGGGGGCTACTTAGTCCTCTTTTTCTCTCTCTATTATGGAGGGTGTTCTCTCTCTATTTGTGAGGGGGGTTTTTTCTTATTTGGGGGAAATTTCATATGTATGTGGGTACCTCACATGACCTCATTTTCTAGGAGCCATCATCTTTTACATCCTCCTAAGCTATGCTTAAGGTGGGTGTTGGTGTAAGTTTTTATTTTCCTAGTGGGTTAATTTATTTTCCCTTAGTTATAGGTTTTTTCTACACTTTTATTAAGTTTTCTTAGAATAATAAAGTTATTTTATCATTTAATAACTAGGATATCAAGTGATGAGGTGTCTCCACCCTTTAAGGGTGGAGTATTTACTTTTTCATTACTTTATTTAATGTTGGTGTTTATTGGTGGTCAATTCTCATTGGTTGTTTTACCACCTCCACCCTCTCCTTAGTTCTCTATTAACTCACTACCTAACTTGTATTTTTCATCTTGGAAACTCTTAATGCAATTATGTCATCTTAACATTGCATAATCTCTTAGAGTTTTGGTTTTTATTACTTATATTTTTCCATTTTATATGTAAATTTTATATTCTCTTAAAAAGTTCCTTGGGTTATCCAATCTATTTCAAATTTCTAACACAAAAGACATTTACAAGTCATAGGAAGCACATCCCCATGTCTTTTAAGTATAATCCTACAAATGTGGGTGTAATTTCTTATGCAATCTAATGGAAAATGGTACCTAATGGGAATGGGTGTCACTGACAATGTATCATTTTGGTGATCAAGAACATTAATGTAGATCTCAAAAAAAAATTGAGGATATTGAGGGTTCAAATTCTTCATGGAATGATTATTATGAAAAATACATAAAAAGTCTAATTGGAAACATCATTTTGATTGAAAACCCTATTTTGAGAATGTGTTTGAATGCACATATTTGAGGATGAAAACCCTTATATTTACAAATAATCAAGGGACAAAAAACCTTTTGATCAGATGAAACTCCTTTTCTTGAAGGAAGATCTCATAAAAAGATTGTATTTGAGATTTCATGGTGGCAATTATTAGTTGAATTGAGCTCAACTAATCTACATATCAAATGTATGGAATAGCTATATTTTTCAATTTATTTCAAGCAATGTTTTGAAAAGTATTATAGTCCTGTTGAATGTAAGAAAGGATTTGTAATCTATTTTATATGTGTAACCCGATTTGAATCTAGGGTATTAAGTAATGCAAATAGTGTTAGTAATTTAGGTTTGTTAGATTTGGGTAAATCTCAAATCTATAGTTTATCTCTACTTGTGGACATGGCCTATAATATTAACATTTACTGTAATGATTTAAATGCAAAGGGAAATTTCTTGGTTTGTTAAGAGTTAATTAAAAAATTTAAACCTAAATCTCATTTATCCCAAATACTAAATATTTGATGAGGATTTTAATTAATAATTATTATATATTTAACTCTAAGGTATCACAAGCACATAGGACACTAGGAAAGGTGTAGACCTCCAAGGTGGCATCATGAACACACAATAGGTGATCCATAGTAATAACATGTATCTAGGTTGGAATGGTAAGTGGGGGAAATCATGATGCACCCAATATAAAAAGATGTAAGATAATGTAGGTAGAAAATGTAATTAGGAAAAGTGGCAAATAGAACCCCAAATACCATGAGGGAAGGCATGATCCCTAAATATGAAATGTTGGATCTAAAAAATAATGTGAACCTTTGCAAGTACTAGTAGCATATGGGAGAAAGAATGCTACCTCTTGATGTAAAAGATGTGTCCTCCTTACCTCAAGTGCTTAGGAGCAAGGCATGATTCCCCTAATATAGCTATAAATGTTAAAGGGCGTGGGAAGGGAAGTATATATGGTCTCAAGGGGAGATAATATTTCCTCCCAATTAAAAATGATAGATCTATAAGTGTAATATGGAAAGGTGGGCACAATATGTAACTCTAGAAGTATTGTACGTCAATGTAGAATACTAAAAAGTAATAAATTATCAAAGGATAAGGTATAAGCATCATAGTATGGTCTAGAGATGGAAATAATGATACCATATGTGGATAAGAAAGAGGATAAAAATCAAAGAATTACAATAGAAGTATAAATGTATTAAAAGCATACAAAATAATGATGTGACAAGACAAACCAAAGTGGTAAAGTAAGGACCATAAGATCAAGAATATATAAGCATAAAACAAAAGGAATAATAAGGAAACACAAAGTGACATAAGAAGTTATGTTAAAAAATGAGTGAGATGGAAAAAATAGGAAAAGGTCAAGAATTTAAAGCATGTAAAGATAAAGATGACAACACATATAAGGGAAAAAATATCATTAAAGAATTGGAAGAAATGACTACCCCCAATTGAGTTCATGTGAGCATAGAGGAAAATATAGAAACTAAAACGTGAACATATGACACACAACAAGTAAAGCATGGTAAAAAAATATCCAAGATATATTTAAAAAAGAAAAATAAAAATAAAAGTTGAGAATAAAATTTAATCTATAGGCATATGTTACTATGGTGCTCATTTATCATGGAACAAACTAAAGACGCTCAAAAAAATTCTCCAAATGATTTTGGTTATCCCTATCCAACATATCATCATCATCTCAAAAAAGTCATCAATTTTTTCTTCATGGCTTCGTGCTTCTCATTCTTCTTTGGTTGTTTTTTCTATTTCATGCACCTTGTTAATAAGTAATTGGTTGAACATTAGGTGGTTTATATTGTATTTCATGTGTACTATCAACATAGGGTGATTTGGGACGAATCTCATGATGCATATCATTTTCTTTCATATGATTAACCTCATTAAGTGAGGGAATTGTGGGATCATGAGTGTGCTAAATTTTTATCCATAAATAAATTGCAAGAGAAATTCAAATAAGGAGAATTATCTATATGCATAGAAAATAGAGAAACATAATATTTTATATTATATTCATAGTGCCACTTTGAAGGGGAAACCTCCCAATAGAGAATACACTCCAATTGTAAATGTCTAAGATACCTTCTACTTGGGAAGTTAGTATATTATACTTTGAGTCTTAGAAAATTCATCTACCATTGTCACATGCATGTGGGATAAATTCTTATTAACACACACACACACACACACACACACACACACACACACACACATATGTAAGTATGTATGTATACACATACATATATAGATACATACATTCATAGATACATAATATATATACATGCATGCATACATAAATACATATATGTATGTATAGGTATGTGCACCAATCTATCATAAAAAGGTGCCACTTTCTATTTTAAACAAAATTGCATGTTTAGCGAGTGCCAAATTTGGCGCTAACCAAATGAGAAAAGTGAATTAAAAACTGACTTCTTTACCTCCATTCTATGTTTTCACCATTTCATGTGTTTCATTTTTCCTCTGCTCAACCCATGCTCACCAAATACAACCCATTTTTTCACTTGGATCTCGTGAATCTTCATGAGGATGCCACCAAGACATTGCATAGGTGAAAGAGGTATGCATTTCTAGTTTTTTAGTTTCAAATTTAAATTAAATTGTAGATTGAATAAGGTTTTTTAATTAAAAATTCTTTTAATTTCTAGGAAATGAATCTCCACCTCCAAATATTGAAAATTCTCAATCACCTCCTCGTGAAGACCCTCATGAACAAGAACAACATAAAATTCATCCCTCAATTCATAGACATCCTATAGGAACACAAAAGAAATATTATAGATCAAATAGAAAGCAACATAAAAGAACTTAAAGAATTGATTACAAGGTTAAATGATACTACCACAACACACCCTCATAGGAGAGGCCTTGTCGAATCCCAGCAGTCTATTGTATCTCATGTAGAATCAATGAGTGCACAACTTAATTTTTGGTTGAGTAAGAGGGAGGAATTAAAAAAAAATTATGCAAGTAAACTTTCGTATGTGCAAGTGAAGAAAGAGAAAATTAACAAAGCCAACTTGTGTGCCCTTTTCATGGACCCAAGAACCAATCAACCTTTGTCAATTGCATGTAGGAGGTTCCTCATCCATTGGTGCTACCATGAAGGAATAAAAAATCATTTATGGGATAGGTAGTGGATGGATTTTGACCAACCTCTGTGCAATAACTACGAGGTCCAACAGTACTTTTTGAGGTAACTCTATTGTGATTTTTCCTTGATAAGATTCCAAATTACTTTGACTATTTAGATTTTCAAGGTAGAGGTGGGGGCTCCGACACACATGATAGAGTGGTGGACGTAATTCATAATTGGCACCAAGATACTTGGCTAGACCCTTGGTGGAGCATATGATTGTTCCTTTTGTTGTGAAGGAGAGTGTCAAGGTAGACACATTGGACTCAATTATCTCCCTCACTCAGAGCCTTGTATAGTATGTGAGGCCTCTAGTAGAGCTTGATGTGAGCGAGTCTTCTAGGCCCAGATTTCCTGTCCACTTTTGTGACTCTTGTGGTGATTACACATATGATCGTGAGAGTGCTCAGGATGTAGCTACACAAGATACATTAGCTACACAGTAGATGGCTATGGCAGATGCCTTATTGAATGAAACATTCAGTATTTGATACTCAAGTAAATTTCATTAAGCTCATTTAATTTTGTTTATTAAATTTTATTTTGAAATGTAACATAAGAATAACTAAATTAGTAGAATGAATATAATGAAAATTCAGGGTCAAAGTGTTGATGATACGTGCACTGTCCCCATATTCCCATATTTGTTTATGTCATCGATTCCATAGGTATATAACCAGTATTAAAGAAATAATTATTACATGTGAATAGTTGAACCTTATATGAATGACTATCTCATAACACACTTTGGATGCCAAACATTTTGTTGGTGGACCTTCGACATCAACACCTTTCTCTTTTCATCGTCAACCAACTTTCACTCAGGTAACATTTATTCATTAATGGTGTTGTAAGACAATGTTAGGTAGTTTTGGTAATTTAACAACATTTGTTGTTTCATTTTTCAGATGTTGACATTAGATAGTCCTATCGATGTTCGTAGCACAATGGACCATGGAGTTGCTGCAATAGTAGCAAGTTTTGATCCTTTGATAGAGGTATGCAATATATTAGTAAATTTCATATTATGTTTGTTCTTTTATAGGTCTGTTATTGAAAATTTTAATGATACTCGTATGTAGTTTAATTGATATCTTGATGCTTGCTACAAGGTCTTGTCACTCTAGATTTTCAATGTGTCGTTGTAGATGAGCATGCTGATTATTTTCTTGTGGTAAGTGATTGTTATGTTATGTCATTCCATGATTCAATTTCTATATATTAACGTCTATACTTTCTATTGTTGGAACTCCAAAGAACTGAAGAGAAGAGGATGAGTGAGCATATTTGAAAGACAACAACATCCCATGCATCTCCATCCTATCAGCAATCAAAGGAATCTTGTAATCTATTTCCTTCCCCTAGTGGGAAATGATTATGCATTAGGGTCCTTTGTTGTATGCCTATGTGGGTTGTACTATGGATGTAGAATGCTTTGCCTAGACCTACTCAAACATGAACAAACAATCAAATATTAGACCATAAGCAAGTGTAAACAAGCATTCCCCGTGAAATTCATTCAAACACAAGAACATGAAATCAAAATGAAGTAATCAAATGAACTACAAATGAAATTATATTCTAAATGCTCAAACCAGCATCCCATGGGGGAATTGGTGCTTCTTTGATGTGGAATGAAGCCCTTTCCCAATTCCTTGATAAGCTTGATGGATGAAATGTCTGATTCTTGATGCAAAATGCCAATAACCTAGCTATAGATGATGAATTCTATGCTAACTTGGATGAAAATGTAGATGAAACCATGGATGCTTTGAATTCAAAATGACCATAATAACCTTGCATAAACTTGTGTCAACTTGTGGATCCCAAATCAATAGAGAAGGCCTCTATTTATAATGAAGAAGGTTTGAAGATTGAAGAATAGGATGAATGTGTGATTAAAGAAGGGACCAATGGCCTTGTGCCACTTGTCAAATTTCTAATGAAGGGATGTGGAGCACATTTTGAGCAATGTGCATGTTAAATGCATGTAGGTGAAATTTGAATTTGAAGAGGCGACTTGTGTAAGAGGGATGTAAGAGGAATTAATGCCAAGTTGGCTCAAGGAGAGGACATGTAAGAGCCTTTAATGCCAAGTTGGAGGACAAAAGTACTTTGGGAGGGAGAATTCAAATAAGTGGAATATTTCAAGAATATGCCATATCTGAATGAAAATAGGAGGAATTAGTAACTCAAATAAATTGATTTACATGTGCAACTTGCAAAAGCTTAGAGGAATTTAGTGTTAGGAGTTAATTAACTGAGGACTAATTAACTTAGATGAAATTAGTTGATTGTGGCATTTAATTTAAATGCTTGGGTTTAATCAAATCAAATGAGAGGATATTGGAAGATTAGTAATCTAATTAAATAAATTTGATTTATTCAATTAAATGAAGAACATTAGGATTTTAATTAAATAAAGTTGATTTATTTAATCAAAGAGAGAACATTAGGATTTAATTAAATAAATTTGATTTATTTAATTAAAGGAGGAATTTTGATGAATTAATTAAATAAATATTATTCAATTAATTGGCTAGTAAAGAAATGATCAAGGAAGAATCAAAGTTAGTGAATTAGAATCGAGTGCATGATATCAATCAGGATATTTCGAGTGTCTACAATGGATATGTGACATTTTATGTCCATATAACTTTTTTGCAAGAATGTATGACTTTGTTAGATATATTGTATACTTTTATCAACATATCACATTGTATGGCCTTATGGATTTTTGGTTAATGAAATCTTATTTTAACATTGTTATACATATTTACACTACAAATGATAAATTGAATAAATGAATAATTACACAAAGTTCATTGTTAGTAACTATAGAATTGTTACAAATATCATATGTCCTTACTATTTATATGTTACTTCAATTGATAGTAACTATAAAATTGTTACAAATTTAATATGTTATCATATGTCCTACACATATCCCAACAATTTGTCAAGAGTGCTTTGCATAAGATGCAATAACCATGTACTCTAGGAAAATTTTCTACAATTTCTACCATTGATTCAACTAAGTCCAATATACCTCCAATCCAAACCACAAATGCTAACTCATACCACAAATTAGCACAGTTCCAACACAATCCTAAAATTATGATTGAACTAGCTATTGTTTCTCTATGCAAACAAGGAACTTTCTATGGGTGAATAGAAAACCATAGTTCCAATAGGCTCTAGCTATACAATGGTATTTTCGCTTGGCACAAACTTCCCTTCGAAAGTTTTGAATTTGAAATAACAATTGACACAATCTTCTAAATGAGATACTTAATTCCCAAATAATTAGATCCATGAAATACTTCCAAATGAAAAGAAAGACCCAAATCTTGGAGGGCTTCTAAACAAACATTAATAATAAGATAGGATAATACCACTAACACATAACTCAATTTGATCACATGGTGAGAGAAAAGGAAAAACCATTATGTGAATAAGTGTGACAAGCATGCCATAGTAGAACCCCGTGACATTAACGTAGAATCATCTTTAAGCTTTTAAAAGAACACAAGAGAAAGCACAAAATCGTCAAGCTACACAAACATAAACCTACAAAAAAAAATATAAAAAAATAGCATATAATACTTATGGTTCATACAGGATTGTAGATGGGTTAGGGGTGTTCCTCGATCAAACACCCCACTAGAGAATTTGTAAGCTCAATGCTCACAAATAAGGGCTAAGTTGTAGAACCATTCTTCCAACTAGTACTCTAGCCACAAGATGCCCCAAACACTTGTGTAGGTACTTTGGAATGGACTTGTCCTACTTCCTTTGCCTCTTCCAACTCTAATTTGGGTTGTGCCCCTCTTTTTTTGAATCTTGACCATGATGTACTTCTCCACATCTCTTTTGAACTAAATTATGCCAAGTCCCATCCACCTCCTTCAATTTCTATCTCCATGTTTTTCCCTACTATATCCATCTTTTCACTTTCCTATGCAAATATTATGTTTCCTCAAGACAAGAAACCTACCATCCCTCTTCCCTACTATTGCTTCATCCTTGTTGACTATCTACAATGTCACAACCCTTACTTCTATTACACAACTACTACTCATACACTATCTTCCTTCCAACTATGGCTTCTCTATCCATCTACACTTCTTTAATTACATGTCAAAGCACCTCAATAGCATAGTTTTTTCTTTCCACAACATATTGCACACCATTTAGTTTCACTTCATCTTTCTTGATGAGTGTTTGCACCACTTGCCACTCCTCAAGCTGTGTCCCACCGATTGACTCCTTGTCAGCATTTTTTCTCAATATCACTACCTCGCAAGTCTTTAAATATGGACTTCTCCTACTTCCTTTCCACATGAGCCTTTTCCCCTTCAATCCATGCTTCTACCAAACATTTCACTATTATCATGCACTCCGCCAAGCAACTTCCACCCACATATGTTGGAATCTCCACCTTTTGTCACTAAATTTTAGAGGTGGTTCCAATTTCCACTCCCTTTACCCACTCTTTTGAGTAGCATTCAATAGCACCTATTATGGCACAATATTCTTCTCATTCTCAAATAGTGCCTTATGTATTTTTATCCTTTCCTTAGGTCTTCTCTTCAACAACTTTCTAATGTTATTTCAATAACACTACAGTCTAAGCATTGTCTTTCTTAGGGAATCCTTTTCTTACCTCAAACCTTCTAACACTAATCAACAGTAGTCAATTTGTGAACCTTTTAATCACACTTGCATTATTTCAAAAGAAACTCTACCTCCATGCTTTTTCTATTTTCATTGCAATTTGTTGTTGAAATATCTCTCGTTGTATTGCATCCTTTTTTGTGACACACTCAACAACTGCAACCTCCACCAAGGATTTTTTTAGTGGAAAATCTTCACCAATTGGTGAAGGAAAAATTGGTGAATATATTGCAACCAATGGGGTGGTCAAATCAATTGGATTTTATGAATTATCGGTCCAATGTATTTCAATTCACCATTGATTTATTTTATGGGGAAAATTTCATTAATATTTTTTCCATTAACAAACTACGCATTTCAAACAGACTAATTAATATTTTCGCTTGGAATCTTGGAAGCATGTACTAAATCACCCACATATTCGACAATACTATTAAAACAACATTGTGTATCAAGACACATTTCAGGTCAACATCGTTAAATGTTCACTGTGCGTGAGGACCCATTTTTCCAATAAAATTTACAAATAATTATTTATGAGGACCCATTTCGCCAATAACATTAAAAAATAATTACAGGTGAGGACACATTTCACCAAGTACATTAAACAATAATTGTGTATGAGGACCCATTTCTCCAATACTATGATAACTCCATGCTAATTGTAGGGCCATAATCACCTTGATAATTACAATGTATGTGTTCCATCGAGGTTTGATTCACCCAACATTTAAATGTATCATTGTATAATCACGTGAGCTTCACCAAATTTTTACTATACCATTTAGAAATCCTACGGAATTCACCAAATATGGATTGATATGAATACAATCAAAAATTTGATTTATTCTTACGCATTTTATTTAGATTTGAACTTGTGAGCTCTTGATTCAGAATTTGGACTTGGAACCTTGATCATAGGCAAGTTACAAACTTACAACTACAGGCATTCTTGCATTAACAAATAGCCAGTCAATGAAAACCTAAAGGTAAGTGATCATTTCTTCATAGTGTTATAAGATTTTTTATCTCTTTTTCATTCTTGCTTCAATCTTAAAGATGATATTGAGTAGGGAATAGGATCTATATTCTATGTCCTTAAACAAGAAGATGCTTTTTCCAACTTCTATTCTAAGTGAGAGATCAAGATGTCGAGCAACAAGTGCAACAAAAGTAAGACTCCTCAGGGTGGTGAAGGGACTGGAAGGCCATCAAAATTCCCAAAACATAGAGTTACCATAAAGTATTACTTTGACAATGTTTTTAATTTGTCAGATCAAGATGGAGATACATCATCAACTCTTGCACCAAATATTAATGAAGGCATTGGCAATACCTCACTAGAAGATGGGATTGAGTTAATTAAGTCAGATGAGGATGAAAATTTTGTAGAAGATGTTCCAAGGGATACCTTGGTTAGCCAGAATGAGTTAATTGACTTGGATAAAAATGTTGGCATCATAGAAGATGTTGTTGCAAGGAAGAGGAAAAGAAAAGCCAAATCAAAAATGGGGTGCGAGTGGGATATGACAAGGAATTTTTAGATTGATTGGGTGTGAAAGTACCCATCCATTGAACTAGTGGAGAATACAAATAAATATGAACCTTCAATAGAATGCAAGTGTTATATTTGTAGTTGGAAATATAAAAGCGATAAGAAGTTGCAGCTAAAGTTTGACACTATAGAAAATCATATCAGTAAAGTTTATAAAAACAAATCATAGACATAAAGGAAAATCAATAGTAGATGGAAATCAAAGGAAGAATGTCTTAGTGTTAAGTATTCCCTAGAATATGATGAGAATATGAAAAGAATGGTGAATATTGTTGCATGTGGAGGTTCAACTAAAGCACAATTTGGAAAGATAACGGCAAGAGCACAACTAGCAAAAAATGTTCAGATGAGTGTTGTTTTTATATTTTTTCTAGAGGGCGTCCTATGATAGACTACCAAGAATATAATAATTTATTATCTATTTTTGGGTGTTCCTAACTTTCCTAGCACACACTGGTCAATAAATGTTGGATGGGAACGGGCAAGTTGTCTTTCTGAGGTGGAAAAACAAGATTTACAAGAGAAAAAAAAGACTCTAACTTCATTGCATTATCTTTAGATGAAGTTACTACGATAGATAATAATTCTTGGGTGTGTATTCATGTGTATGTTGTACACCAACATGTCTGCCAACCTTGTCTACTTTGTGTTCATAAAATGAGGGATAGTTCAAAATAGAAAAAATCTATTTAAACTAATTAAGAAATCATTGAATGAAATTGGAGGTTTGGATGACTTCACAATTGCCAAAAATTTGGTGTGTGTAGGAGCTGATGGAGCTTTATTAATGCAAGGTCACAGGAGAAATATTTGTGTAAAGTTACAAATTACTTGTTCACCATACATTATTTACATTCACTACATGGCCCATAGAATGAATTTAGCATTTAAATTTGTAAGCAAGTTTCCTACAGTATCAAAAGTTGAAAGTCTAGTCCACAAGATCTACGCATACTTCTGCTAAAGTCCCAAATGTTTTGTAGAATTTCAAAAAAAATCCAAGGGAATAATAGGAGGAAACAAACTTCTTAAGGATGTTGATACCAGATGGATATCCTTGCATGGACCAATGCAATGAGCTTTTTCAAAATATCTATCCTTGATTGGAGTAATGTACGAACATCGCCACACAGTAGACAAAGCTCCTAACCTCTTACATAGGTTAAGCAATATAGAGATGCTCTTAACTTTATCTGGTCTTCTCCCCATGTTGGATGAAATGAAAAATCTAGTTAAGAAATCCCAAGACATAACTATGTATATCTATGAATATATTAAACTACGTAGAGTGACATGCATGACCCTCAATAATCTATATCTAATAGATTATCCATTTCAAAATTCAAAATTTCTAAGTTGGTAGAAAATTACATATTTGAATAATCCTAAAAATTATTTATAATTCAATGCAAGTGGTTAGTTATGTGTCTTTTTTCATGGATTTGAGATATTAATACACTATTGTACAATGGTCACACACTCTACCAAAGAAGCACCTATCACAAGGGAATATTTTAATGACATTGTTAAATTTGTAAGTGTTTTAAAATCTATTGCAAAAACTCTTTCCATGGAGATTTATGAATGATTCCCTTGAGATGAATTAATTGAAGCCATGTCTATTATGTTTCCTCAATTTTGGATCCCAAACAATCGTCAGAACCTAGACTTTTTTCATAGAAAATGAATTACTTTGGATGAACACTTTTCAAAAAAAATAGAATACAATGGACGGAAAATAGGAGGAATTATAAAAGAAAATAAGCTTCGATCACAAGCTCACCATTTTGCAACAAGTATGATTGACCATTTTGACTCCATGGAGAATCACATGGAAGTAGGATCAATAACAATTTTTTGGGAAACCTTTGGTCAGATTGAAGTATTGTGTGATTCATTGTCGAAATATTTCAAACTTGTTGATTTATGTCAAACAATGATATTGAGGTCAGTGGAGGATGAGAGAGTTTTCAGTACATCGGGGTTTTTGAAATCAAAGATAAGAAACAAACTAGACAAGAATTGTTGGAACACAACAACCTACTGAGAGGGGGAGTGAATCAGTAGATATTAAAATTTTAACTCTTAAACCTTTAGAACAAACTGACTTCTTAACCACTTAGTGTGCAGATTGAAACATGAAATACAAAAAATTAAACAAGCACATAATCAAACAAATCATAACACAAGATATACATGGAAAACCCAAGATGGGTAAAACCACGGTGAGAAAATGCTGCTAGGAGCTATTGTCCTAATCTAGCATCACAAATAAACCATCTGTTACAACTTTTAAGGGCACCAACCCTAAGGAGACACCAATTGGACCCTATTCTGAGCACCAACTCAGTTATCCAATGGCACCAACCAATCATATTTACAACATACAATATTATTACAATTTGTTCATCAAGAACACAAATCAATGTTATAGCTTACTCTACAACTGCTCAAGTTTTTGTTGCCACAACAACTCTCTTCTCTTCTCTGCACCCCTTTGTTCTACTCTCTTCTACTCCTTTTTCTTTAGTCCATTCTCTATCCACCTCAAGGAGCTCATATTACCCTCTATACAATGTACACACCTCTACCTTCTCTACTCCATGTTCGACTCATTCATACTCTATTCTGATCATCTATTTTGTTACACACCATCAGTGATTTCCTTGGGATTTTCTGCCATGTATAGATCTTCTGTTAGGCTTAGCATATCTTCTTCACTACCATAATTCTGCATTGAGTCATGCAACATTTAATTCTAGTGTAGAGAATGTTCTAAGAGTAGCAATCTACTCAAACCCTAAGATCAAATAGCATTTAATTTATTCCTCTATTTATTTGCTCTGATCTGATCTTCATCATCTTAGCAATTTTTGCCACTACTTAGCAGATCAAATCTTCACCGACATTGGTCATAGGTGTAGTTGAATGAATTAAATTCGTTCACTGAGTCAGTTACCAATTGAAACTATGTTTACACTAACTTAGCCATTTATAATCTTCATGTTCAAATATGGTTCATCGATCACTTGTCTTCACGCCACGATCTTATGACTCCAATTTAATTGTCCATCTTTAAAACCTGACCATCAGATAAACGGTCTTTAAATCTCCATCGTCGATCTTTTTCATCGCATATCACTCCAACTCTTGAGTCACCACCATTCAATCACACAATGTGAATAACTTAGGCGATGACCATTAGATCACTTGCCCTTCACATCTGCAACGTTGATCTTCGTTCATCAGATATTGTTGTAACACATATGCTTTTATTTATTCTTCAACATCATGTGAGTAAACATGGTGATCATCGTTGGATCAATCAACTCCAATCTACACCATTCCCTGCTATATCACTAGCAAAGAACACGGGCCCACAAAATCCTAGAAAATTGGTAAGCTATTGCCACTTGTTCACCTTTGACGTCACCTTCCACTTCCTTCTCATGTTCATCACTCATCGTGAGAACCATTCCATCGCTTCACTTCACAACAACGATGTGAAGTGTGATATTGCTATCAGGATTCAACCATGTAGTTTTACGAGTCAAACTCATTAACCCATGTTTCATGAGTAGTGGTTCACAAGAACCCATCTCTCATGATAATGAATGGTCCACTTAGCACTCATTGCATCTAGGTGATGCTCACAAAGGTGAATAATGGGGCCTTCCCGAGAGGTCACTCATCCCAGTACTACTCCAGCTCAAGTGCACTTAACCACAGAGTTTTCCCCAAGGTTAAGCCCACTTAGCTTACAACCCCATTTTCAAAACCTTCAACAAGTGTTGTGCCTTATGAACCATTCATTATATATCCCCTTTAGCTCATCAATTGATAAGTAGAAGGTATTTTCCACACTGTGTCAAATTGTGATATTGCTATTAGGATTCAATCGTGTAGTTTTACAAGTCAAATTCATTGACCCATGTTTCATGAGTAGTGGTTCACAAGAACCCATCTCTCATGATAATGAATGGCCCACTTAGCACTCATTGCATCTAGGTGATGCTCATAGAGGTGAAGCATTGGGCCTTCCCAGGATGTCACCCATCCCAATACTACTTCAGCTCAAGCGCGCTTAACCATAGAGTTTTCCCCAAGGTTAAGCCCACTTAGCTTACAACCCCATTTGCAAAAGCTTCAACAACTATTGTGCCTTATGAACCATTCATTATAGAGCCCCTTTAGCTCATCAATTGATAAGTAGGAGGTATTTTCCATAGTGTGTCAAATTGTGATATTGCTATCAGGATTCAACCATGTAGTTTTACGAGTCAAACATGGCCCACTCGTAAAACTACACGGTTGAATCCTGATAGCAATATCACAATTTGACACACTATGGAAAATACCTCCTACTTATCAATTGATGAGCTAAAGGGGATCTATAATGAATGGTTCATAAGGCACAACACTTGTTGAAGGTTTTGCAAATGGGGTTGTTGGCTTAAGTAAATGGGGTTGTAAGCTAAGTGGACTTATAGTGTGCCAATGAGTTTGACTTGTAAAACTACATAATTGAATCCTAAGAGCAATATCACAATATGACACATTGTGGAAAATACCTCCTACTTATCAATTGATGAGCTCAAGGGGCTCTATAATGATTGGTTCATAAGGCACAACACTTGTTGAAGGTTTTGCAAATGGGGTTGTAAGCTAAGTGGGTTTAACCTTGGAAAATTCCTAAGTGGGCTTAAGCAAATAGGTTTGTAAGCTAAGTGGGTGTATAGTGTGCCAATGAGTTTGACTTATAAAACTACATAGTTGAATCTTGATAACAATATCACAATTTGACACACTATGGAAAATACCTCCTACTTATCAATTGATGAGCTAAAGGGGCTCTATAATGGATGGTTCATAAGGCACAACACTTGTTGAAGGTTTTTCAAATGGGGTTGTAAGCTAGGTGGGTTGATAGTGTGCCAATGAGTTTGACTCGTAAAAGTACATGATTGAATCCTGATAGCAATATCACAATTTGACACACTATGGAAAATACCTCCTACTTATCAATTGATGAGCTAAAGGGGCTCTATAATGAATGGTTCATAAGGCACAACACTTGCTGAAGGTTTTGCAAATGGGGTTGTAAGCTAAACGAGCTTAACCTTGGGGAAAACTCTGTGGTTAAACGCACTTGAGTTGGAGTAGTACTAGGATGGGTGACCTGCCAGGAAGGCCCAGTGCTTCACCTCTGTGAGCATCACCTAGATGCAATGAGTGCTAAGTGGACCATTCATTATCATGAGAGATGGGTTCTTGTGAACCACTACTCATGAAACATGGGTCAATGAGTTTGACTTGTAAAACTACACGGTTGAATCCTGATAGCAATATCACAATTTGACACACTATGGAAAATACCTCCTACTTATCAATTGATGAGCTAAAGGGGCTCTATAATGAATGGTTCGAGCTAAAGGGTCTCTATAATGAATGGTTCATAAGGCACAACACTTGCTAAGGGTTTTGCAAAAGGGGTTGTAAGCTAAGTGGGCTTAACCATGGGGAAAACTTTATGGTTAAGTGTGCTTGAGCTGGAGTAGTACTGGGATGGGTGACCTCCTGGGAAGGCTCGATGCTTCACCTCTATGAGCATTACCTAGATGTAATGAGTGCTAAGTGGACCATTCATTATCATGAGAGATGGGTTCTTGTGAACCACTACTCATGAAACATGGGTCAATGAGTTTGACTCGTAAAACTACACAGTTGAATCCTAATAGCAATATCACAATTTGACACACTATGGAAAATACCTCCTACTTATTGATGTGAAGTGATCAAGCGATATATTGCCACGTGTCTACCAGACCCACCAATGCTTTTTCCTCCATTCGATCAAAACATTGTTTGATCTCCACCATTCCCCGCTCCCCCACAAGGTATAGACGAGGTCCTACCACAGGGGTTGCGGGCTAGTAGGCACCGTCAGATCATTAACCTTAGCTTGATCACAACCATTGATCAAACTCCATCGCTCATTGCTAAACTACAAGTCTGCTTCAAAGAGCTTTTTGCAATGCATGGGACCTTAGCGATGTCCATCGGATATGAAACTATTAAGCGTGCACCGTCCGATCTCCAAAGGAATACATAAGTGACACCAATCAGAAGACTTGGTAATGGGGTCAGTCACCCACACAGTGTAATAGGCTTAAGTTATGACTTAAGCAACCTACAACTGCCGAATACAAGTCACCATCAAAATAGAAACCCTGTTAAGGCACCATGACTACAACCACTAAAGGTTTATCTACAAAACCCTAATTTAGCCAGAGCGTATAATTAATTCAAATATGATCAAGTTTTGTATCCTCTGGATCCACACTTCACTTTTCTAAGAAGCTCTCAGAAAACCCATATCAGATCTAGTCTTTGATTTTTCTTCAAATTCTTGGAAGAACACTTTGCAATTTCATGACAACAATGCATGACAACGTTTGTAGCATACCAAGAAACTTTTGCAATGTTGCCCCACATCTTCCAGAATCAAATCCACACAATGTCATGTCTCTCCCTAGACATCAGTGACATAATTTCCTTTCCGAGATCAATTCCACCTCACTCCTGATCCCCTTTTGACATAAATGACAACAATATGCTAACAAGAATTTGGAAAATTTCTTGAGGTTGTATACAACTAGGTACAAAGTCAAAAGTTTTCCTTTTGAAAGGGCACTCACAATCTGGAATTCTATATGTGAAAGAAGAGGATTATGAAACACTTCAAACATTAGTGGCAGTGACACAAATGACAGTTACACAATGAAATAAATTGTGATTTTTTTTACTTAACTTTTAATAACTTATTTTTTATAGTAAACAACATTTTTTAAAAGTGGAATTTATGTCATCATGCATAACTTTTTTATTGAAAGGATAAAATTATATTTTTAAAATATAGATTTTTAACATTAATATCTAGTGCATGGATATTTTTCATAATTTATTGTGCATGGATTTTTTTAATTAATTTTTGAAGTTAGAGTAATTATAATCTAGACATGGGTGTATGTCGTCATGCATAACTTGTTTTGTATGTATTGAAATTATTATTATTATTTAAACAAGAACATCAATATCTAGTGGACACATATTTTTTATAAAAAATTTCTCTATTTTTCTATTTTTCCACTTGTGTGAAACAAATACATTGATGTTTAGTGAAAAACAACACTCACAAGAAATAAAATATAAATATATAATAAAATTAAAAATATTTAAAATTATAATTTTTGAAAATCCTATAATAAGAGCTACATACTTGCAAAATATAATTTCTAAATGACTTTATTTAATCCCTCAAAAGGTAAAGAAAAGGTGTTTTTTCTAGCATTTTGATAGGTGTGAAGGAGACTCCATTGTGGGCATGATTTAAGGCTAGAGAGGTTCTATCTAGGGGGGTTTGATCTAAGAGGGTCATATTTAATCCTCTTCAATTAAAACCCTTTCGATGGAATCCCTCAAGGCTTAAATCATTAGAAAATGTGTGATTTTAGGAAAAAATCAGGATGACCCAAGTTTGGGACCCATTATTGTGGGATGACCCAAAACAAAGATAAGAAATAAGCTTGATAAGAACTTGGAAAGTTACTTAAGGATCTATACAACTAGATATGACATCCAGTATTATCCTTTTGAAAGGTCATTAGGAATATAAAGGTCTACATGTGAAATAAGAGGGTTGAGTAACACTCTAAATAATACTAAAAAATCCAACACAATAAACATCACCATATCTATTAGCTTCATAAAATGTAGCTAAGGGAATGTATGCATAAGAAGAAAATGTGGAATGCGATGGATCACATGCTTAGAGTGAGTAACTAATTTGGAAAATGGAAGAAATTTAAAGTCTTTGACATATCTTAACTCCTCTATAGTGACATCCAGTATTTTCCATTTGAAATTTCATTAGGAATATAAAGGTCTACATGTGAAATAAGAGGGTTGAGTGACACTCTGAATAATACAAGAAAATCCAACACAATAAACATCACCACATCTATTAGCTTTGATAAAATACAACTAAGTGAATATATGCATATAGAAGAAAATGTGGAATAGGATGGATCACATGCTTAGAGTAACTCATTTGGAAAATGGAAGAAATTTAAGTCTTTGACATGTCTCAACTCCTCTATAGTTCACCATGTAATAGGTATTTATAGTGTACTCTAGAATCCAAAATGTTCTTGATTAAAAGTTTATAATTTTATTTGTCTACCAGATAGACATATCAATATAATGCATGAATAAAATAATAAATTAACTAATACATATTTTAAATTTCCTTATAAGGATTTATATATAATCAATTTTCAATGTTCAAATTTATAATAAATAAAATGTAAACATTATTTTCAAATTTGATTATGTTTATACTTGTAGTAAACTTTTTACAAATAGTTAGTCACTAATTAATTTATTTTAAATTTCTTGTAGTGTAAGTCTCATATATTGGTGTCATATTTTTAGACTCTTGGAGTTTGGTAGTGGTGATCGGCATACAAAAATTGTATTCAAAGTCTTAGAGTTTTCTAGACTCTAGACTTTGTGAATGTTCACCAATCAATGACAATGTCTACCACTCAACTATCACACAACAATCTTCAAATAAATTTATCGATTCGTAATTTACTATTTAGTAATCTTACCTTGTGTCAAATTCACATATGAATGCCAAATCTTGTTAGAGATGACATAAATCAATTTTTGAGTTTTGAATTGGATTTGATTTGTTATTTGGGGCCTTGAAGGGCATCCTACAATGTATAATCTATTAGACTATTTCCTAATTCCTAAATCGTAGAAAATCGATTGAAACCCAAACTCTAAACTTGTTACAATATTAGAAATAGAAAATTCAAGTATTAAGGATTAAAAATCTATAAATTCATCATGTACATAAGTTTTTTTGTAATTCATCCATCAAATTTTACGTATGGAATCTCAATCATTATATTTTGCAATCCCTTAGTTAGAAAGAAATTAATGGAATCTATCGATACATGGATATGAGGTTTTTATTTACTTACACATGGAAATCAAAGAGGAATAAAATTACATAGGATGGTCATATTCATGAAGGTTAGAATAAAAAAAATCAGAAAGAATGTGAATTATATTTGTTAACTTTTTGATGTGGATAACATCCACTTATTCAAGAATGGGTATTGTGGAGTTCATGCAAGGCCCACCAAGGAAAATATCTTTCTCTAGTGGAATTGCAAAGATCATCATTGGTAGAATCTCTTTCTATGAAAAGAAGGAAAGTGGAAACTTGAAAAGGTTGTGCTTTCGTATTGGACTTCTCTAATGGTTTATTATGGAGTTTGTGATTTTCTTGAATCAATTCTCCACAATTGTAATTTGTAGGATACAATTTGGATCACAAATGCTCAAAGAATGAAAGAACTTGATTTTATTTTGTTAGTTGTAAATCAGTAATTATAAGTTGTAAACCTTGTTTTCAAAACTTTGAAACAAAATTTGGGTTTTTTTAACTATTTGATGTGTCCTACTTAAATCTCTTAAATTTTGAATTAGTATCTTTAATTTATTTATTAATCTTATTATGTTTAGTTTAAAATTTAAAATGTGATCATTGATTTTTCCTACATTTCTATTACATATGTTATTGTTTTAATATCTCACATCAAAAATAAATCCATTGAATTTTTGCAATGGCTACACATACAAAGAATTGCAATGTTTGAATAAAGCTCACAAAGTATAATCTTACACCCATAAAATATATAAGAACAAATAATTATAATTATAAAACATAATTGCCCACAATTATTAAATATCCAAACACCTAAACATATAGCATACAACCAAGAGAAATAGTTGTTATAATGTATCTTAAAGCTATCAAAATGTCAACATTTACAGCTACAATATCAACATATTGTATCTTGAAAAATATGTAAAACTAAAGTACAACTGTTTTCAATATTTAAGTATAGTTAATTCAATTCTACTATTGATTTATAGTAGTTGGTATCAAATGGAATATCAAGTTCCACTCTTCTTCAATTGAAAGTGCAATTTGTTGACATATAATTTGCTAACAATTCATAACTGAGAATGAACTTTTTCTTTATTGTATTGTCAAACTATGTTCAAAGTTATCAATGATTTAGCAAAACCAAAAAAAACCCTCATTTAGCCAACTGGGAAATAGGTTCTTATCCTACTTCAAATTCTCTAACTTCCTATAGAAAAATTAAATTCTAATTAATCTATTTTTCATCTTAAGGCTTTGGCAAACCCAAATTTTTGAACTCTTCTACCATTACATCTAGCTCCATTAGTATTTTTTGAGACTAATTCAACAAGAAATATTTTTCACCTAGCTGCATACACTTTTGAATGGTAAATGTATTTATTCAAGCATCCCTCCTATTATGAATTCATTTTGATGCTAAATCATTGTCACTAATTTGGTAGGCCATTTCTAGAATTTAATTTGCTTCAACATGTCTTGAAATGATCCATTTTCTACTTTCATTAACATCTTTCTTGACCTTGTCAAACTATGTGTGTAAATCGTCTATAAATTCAAACATTTCATGCAAATCTTGATTTTATGGATTATTTCCTCTCAAATTTCGTGATTTATATCAATTTTTGTCATCTTATAAAATTTAAACTTTTTTTCTTAGACAACATTATTTCATGTTTTGTTTTCTTCAGCTTCTATTACAAACTTTTAAAAATTATTTTTTTCTTCCTGTAGTTTCTTTTGCAATGTTTCTACTTTTGTCAAATTCTATTACAAACTTCCAAACTTCCTTTTCTCTTCTCTAGTTTATACATTTGTTTCCTTTTCATTCAACTTGTATTGCATTGTCTTTGCTAAGGTATTTTCTTACTCCACCTTCTTTTGTAATTTTCGAGTTGACTCTTTTACGGTTATATTTTTTTATAATTTTCTCTAACTTTTGGATTGTTTCATCCACATGTACCTATTCATTGATTCATAGAATAAGAGCCAAAGGTAGATTCTTTTATGCTCTTCTCCAAGTTAAAGATCTTGTTATCTACCATTTTCCTCCTTTCTTTCTCATTTGCTAGGTATACTTGTAAGTTTTCTATTTGATTAGTCAACTTATTCCTCTCTCTCCACCTTTATCAATAACTTGTGTACCACATCATTGTTCCTTTTATTACATTTATTTTCTCAACTTTTCACTCCAATCCAATCCAATGAAAGAGTACTTACTTCATAGTTAATGTGATGCTTTTGATCCTTATTCTTCTTAATTTTGGGCACAATGTACTCCATGATACCTCCCTTTGGGTCATAAGTAGGCAATACCTTGATTATTGGAAGCTATAAAGTTACAGTAGCCTCTAGCTATTATTTCTTTGTTCTTCTATCTCTTTGCAATGTCTGAGTAAACTCAACTTTATAATCAAAACTTGCAACAACATCTACAATTGAATGCTTGAACGAAGAAGTGATTGGAGTTGTGGGGTCCCTTTGTTTGAGATTGAGGTTGAGCCTTTCCTATCCTAGTCACACTAACAACAAGAGAGGTTCTTACAACAATTGATTCCTTTGAGGTGGGGATAACATAAACAAAACTACTTTGATGGTATGTAGCTACCTATATTGACTTCTTTTGAAATATTCATTGATGTGGCACTTGTTGACCACCAATACCACTAGATCTGCCACTACAACTTCTATCAATCAAATCTTTAGCTTTTGACTTAGACTAAGGATCTAAAATCCCTTGTAGTTGTGATTGTATTTAATATTATAGATCCAAAGCTAAAACAAAATGAGTTATACTAATACTTGTATGAAGTGTACACTACTCATCATGTCTAATGACTCACATATTTGTAGATCCTATATATTGTGTCTATGGTGCTTGTCAAGTTCCTTGTTTTGTTGATCCTAAGCCATCACCTTCATAAACCACTTTTGGGCTATAATTAGCCCTTAGTATATGTTTGTTTGTTATTATAAGGGCAAAAAAATTGAAGAGGCTCCATAACCCTTCACAACAAATTTCATCTAACACAAAAGTCAAATAATAGCTCAACTCCATAAAAAATCCTACCCTAGGACTACCAAGAGATCGGTGGCCTACACAACACCAAGCCCATGCCTAACAATTTGTACACATTAAAAATGTGTATTAGAAACATGTTTAAGAAGACAACACTTCTTTGAACAATTTTCCATAACACACCATTATTCAAATCCTCAAGTGACAAGGAGTCTTTCAAAGAGTAACTTGATTAAGGTTCTCATGTGATTTTTGACTACAGCTGAAATACCGGCGGATGGCTTCGCTCTTGTGCACAGGTAAGGCTATGCGCAGCCTCTAAGGCTGCGTGCTGGCTCTTGCTTGTGCCTGTCTCTGTCCCCTTTGGCTGTGTTTGGGCGTTTGGAGTTTTTTCCTATTTTTTTCTTGTTTGGCTGGTGTCTGTTGCAGTGTGTGGAGTGGTACGGGGGTTTGGGCGGGTGACGGGTTGGTGGGAGGTCATACGGAAAGGGGGAAGTGGGTGGTGGAAGCGGTGGGGTAAGGGTTGGCTGGAACCCATGTGAGTTGGGTGTAGGGGTTTGGCGTGGGGCTATGGCAGTGGCTTCCAAAAGCCTAGTTATTGTTGGGTCGAAGCCATCTCAAAAAATTTCAAAAGCTATGCATGCACAAAAATTGGATTCATCTTTTGTGGGTGAGAGCTCTAAGCTCAAGAAAGTGAACGGATGCCTGCCGCGGAGTCAAGATCGACCTGTTCTAGTTATCTCTCCTGAATCTGTTCAGGAGGATATCGCTTATTGGAGCCAACATGTTTTGATCTGCAAGTTCTTGGGTATTCGGGTTCCTCTCTCGGCGTTAGAATCTTGGATCCGTCGAACCTGGCAAGTTGAGGGGGATTTTGATTTATTGGTGGTTGCAAATGGCTATTTCATGGTTGATTTTTCTTGCATCTCGGATCATAATTATGTTTTTGAGGGAGGGTCGTATTTTTACAATCATGTTGGCTTATTCATTAAGCCCTGGCATGGCAGTTTTAATGCGACAGAAGATCTTCCTACACGGGTTCCTGTTTGGGTCCGTCTTCCATGGCTGCCATTGGAGTTTTGGAGGGAGGATATTCTACTTCGGATTGCTGCTCTGTTGGGGAAACCGGCTGCCATTGCTCAAAATACTTTGGATAAAAAGGTATTCTCTTATGCTCGCATCTACGTTGAAATTGATTTAAATAACCCTTTGCCGGATTCTTTGGAAATTTGTATTGGCTCTGCCTCGTGGATTCAACCGCTTGATTATGAGTCCCTTCCTTTTTGTTGCCGCTTTTCTCACGAGTATGGACACCTTTAGCGCCAGTGTCCTCGGGCACCCAAAGTTGCAGGGGTGTCTTCTTCTCCTTCTTCTGGGCCTTCGGTGGAGAAAGGGGATAAAGGGAAGGTGTCTGTGGGTGAGGGTGGGCCTGATAAGGATGGCTTTATCCCTGTTAAGCAGAGAAATAAAGGGAGGGGTCACAAGTGGGCCTATAAGGATAGTCAGAGTGATCAGGGTTTCAATCGATTTGAGGTCCTGGATAATTAGGCTTTGGAGGAAGGTATTCCTGTTGAGCTTTCTTCTGGGGACACTGGTATGGATGTTAGGTTGGATACAGGGCTGGAGAAAGCAATTGTTGTTCAGAATATTGCTCTGGCATTGGAGCAGGGGAGTTCGGAGCCTCCTGGGGCCTCTGTAGATGTGCAAGATGATATTGTTTTAGCAGATTTAGCTAAGGCAGTGTTTTCTTCAGGTAAAGGTCGAGGATCGTCTCTTGCTTTGGGGGTGCTGCAATGCCCTCTCAAGAAGGGGCATTTTGAATTTTCTTCGAAAGTTGGTCGTAAGAAGGATGCAGACAAGATTAAATCTACTGGGGATCTATTGGTAGAATATGGTGCTATTAAGACCCTTGAGGCCCACTTCTCTCAACCTTCCTCATGATTATTCTCTCATGGAATGCAAGGGGGTTGAATAGCACCTCCCATTAAAAGGCTATTCAAGATTTGATTATTGTTCATTCTCTTGATATCTTTTGTGTTCAGGAAACTAAGCTTCAGGTGGACCTCATGCTTCATCATGCCCCTCGTATTTGGTTTTCTGGCCAGTGTCAGTGTATTGGGTCTAGGGGAACCTCTGGGGGTTTGGCTCTTTTCTGGGATCCTCATAAGATTGTTCCTCGTTGGTGGATTTCCAGCCAGTCTACTATTTCTATGGTGGCTTCAATTTTGGAATCAAGTGAGACTATTTTGGTTAGTAATGTTTATGCTCCAATTGATATTCATGGTAAAACCCAGCTTTGGGCTCATATCAGGTATGTTAGCTCTTGCGCTCCCTTTCTGCCTTGGATCTTAGTTGGTGACTTCAATGCTATGTTGAGCTTGGAGGAGAAAAGGGGAGGGCTGCCTAGGTTTGGTCCTGCTTCAGATCTGTTTCGGACTAATGTGGACTCTCTGGCTCTGATGGATGTAAAACCCTCTAATGGATTTTTCACTTGGAATAATAGACAGAGTGGGCCTGAAGCGATTGCCCAGCAGCTTGATCATTTCCTTGTCTCTTGCTCTTAGGTCAGAGGTAGCTTGGTCATTTGCTCTGAGATTCTTGACTGGCGTGGCTCTGATCATTGGCCAATTAAGTTTTCAACTTTAGCTTTTCCAATCCTAAGAATCCACCTTTCAAATTCTAGCTTATGTGGTTGCGTGATCCATCTTTGGGTGATCTTGTGGCTCAATGGTGGCAGGATGGCGCCCCTGCATATGGTACAGCTATGTATTCTCTGGTTAAGAAGTTGCAATTTGTTAAGTCTCATCTTAAGCGATGGAATAGGTTGAGTTTTGGTAATTTTTGGGCTAGGAAAAGAGAAGCGTTGGACCGCCTTGCTGTGATTACCTGCCAGATTCGGGATTCGGGCTTCTCAGAGGCTCTTGGGCATGTTGAATCCCAAGCTCTGAAATTGGTGGAAGAGTGGGAGCTTCGTGAAGAGATTTTCTAGAAACAAAAGGATAGGATTGATTGGCTTCAAGAGGGTGATAGGAATACAGCTTTTTTCCATCATTTAGTGCAAGCTCATCGAAATAAGTGCTTTATTTCTTCTCTTGTTAACTCTGAGGGTATTTCAATCTCTACACAACATGCTCTGTCTAGAGAGGCTCGTCAATTCTACTCTAATCTATTCACTGAGGATTCTTTACCTACTGAGGCTGATGAAAATAGATTCCTTGCTTGTATTCCCTCTTTAATTTCTAATGAGTTGAATGCCTCACTTATTCGCCCGGTGACTTTGTCAGAAGTGGAGGAGGTGGTGTTTGGGATGAACAAAGGGAAAGCTCCTAGCCCTAATGGGTTCCCAGTTGAGTTTTTCCAGGAGTTTTGGGATATTGTGAAGCTAGATTTGTTAGAGGTTGTTCGGGAGTCTCTTCATAGTAAGCAGATGCTTCGGGCCCTGAATGCTACTTTTCTAGTTCTCATTCCTAAGAAGGAAGGTGCTGACAAACTTGATCTCTTTAGACCTATTGCGCTCCGTAACGTGGTGTATAAGATTATTACGAAGTTGATTGCTGAGAGGCTCAAATCTTGTTTGTCGATGATCATTTCTGAGGAGCAAGGCGGCTTTGTGGCTGGTCGTCAAATTCTAGATGGGGTGGTGATTGCGTCTGAAGCCATTCATTCCATGGCTACCTCTCAGGATAGGTCTATTTTTATCAAGTTGGATATGGCCAAAGCCTATGATAGAGTTAAATGGAGTTTTCTTCAGAAGATTCTGCTGGCCTTTGGTTTTTCCTCTGATTGGGTGAGCTAGATTTTGAGTTGTGTGACTTCTTCCTCCTTTTCGGTTATTGTGAATGGGGAACCTTTTGATCTTTTTGGGGCTTCTCGAGGCCTTCGTCAGGGGGATCCTCTCTCTCCTTATCTATTTATTATTTTGGCTGAGGGGCTTGGTCGACTTCTTAAATCTCAGGTTTCACATGGCTTGATTCATGGTTGGCGGTGGGGGATGGGTTTTCCTACGCTTTCTCATCTCCAATTCATGGATGATACCTCTCTTATGGGACTGGCTTGTATTAGGGAGGTTGATTCCTTCAGGAAAACTTTGGACATCTACCTTGCGGCTTCGGGCCAGAGAGTCAATGAGAAAAAGTATTTTATACTCTTCTTTAATACTCCTCAAGCTATCCAGCATTAGATTGTTGCTATTCTGCGGTTTCAAATTGGGACTCTTCCCTTTGTCTACTTGGGTATTCATCTTGCTGTTGGTCGTCAGCCCATATCCTCCTGGCAGCGGTTGCTTGATAAGCTTAGGCAGAAGGTTACTCATTGGACTCATCGTTGGTTGTCTTCTGCTGCTAGAGTGACTCTTCTCAAGTCTGTTATCCAGGCCCTTCCCATCTACAGGTGCTTAGTTCAAGCGGCTCCTATGTATTTCCTTAAGGAATTTGATGCTCTTTCTCGTCAATTTCTTTGGAGCGGTAATTTATTGTCTTCAAAATGGAGCCTTGTTAAGTGGGAATCGGTGTGTAGACCAAAGCAGGAGGGTGGTCTTGGTTTACGCTCTGCTATTTTGAATGGGAAAGCTCTTGCTGCCAAGCTTTACTGGCACTGGTGCACCCATCAGCACTAGTTATGGGCTCGTATTCTCAACCATAAATATCTTCAGGGTGTTGCTTCTTTTGAGGTCCCTCGCTATCCTCTGGAAGGGAGTGGTTCTATGATTTGGCATACTTTGAAACTGGGGGCGCAGTTGATTAAGGATGTTTTTTTTTGGATCTATCATTTAGGGTCACAGGCTCTGTTTTGGTTAGATTCTTGGGATGGTCACCCTCCTATTCTCTCTTCTTTTCCTCATCTTCAGCCTCTTTCTGAGGTTTTTAGTGCGGGTGGCTAGGATACTGTGGAGCATTATAAGGTGGTACAACATGATGGTTTGGCTCTTCGTTTTGTTGGAAGCATCCTTCTGAGTGGCCACCAGGAGGGTCTGAGGGGGATAGGCGTGAGCTTTCCCAACTTCTGGCTTCCCGTGCTTGTAATTCTTTAAGAGGACCTGATGTCTTGGCTTGGGATGGTTCTGACTTGTCTAGAAAGTACTTTGTGGTTGCCGGTTATAAGCAGATTGGTAGGTAGTTGTTTGGGGACATTGAGGTCCCTTGGTGGAAGCAAGTTTGGCACAAGTTGTCATGGCCCAAGTGCAACTTCTTTATGTGGTTAGTGGCTTAAAATAGGTGTCTTACTTGGGATAATTTATGTAAGCGTGGTTTCCAAGGCCCCTCTATGTGTGTTTTGTGTCATAGTTGTGAAGAGAGTGTCTCCCATATCTTCTTCCAATGTTCCTATGCTAGGGAGATTTGGCACTTTTGGTGGGGGCTGTGGAATATGGCCTGCTGGCATGCTTCCTCTTTGGTGGAATTTGGGGAATGGTGGGGCAGGGACCCTGTTTCTACCTCCTTTCTTCAAGCTGCTTGGGCTCTTGGGCCTTCCTTTATTATCTGGAACCTATGGTTGGAGAGGAATAGGCAGATCTTTCAGGATTCGAGGTTGATGGCTCCTCACCTTTGGAGGAAAATTTTACACTCCTTAGGGGAAACTATTGTGGCTAAGTGTGATATGACTATGCTGGTGGACCCTCGGGATGTTGGTTGTTGTAATCGTCTTCATCTTCCTCCTCCGCAATGACAGCTCATGCGCAATAGATGCAGGCATCCTACCCCAAAGGTGAATAGGGAGGGAAGATGGACCCCTCCTCCCTTTGGAGTCCTAAAAATCAACTCGGATGGCTCTTCTCGTGGAAACCCTGGTCATGCTGGCATTGGGGGTGTGGACCGAGATAGCTCAGGTGATGTTCAGTTTATTTTCTCTGTGTATAAGGGTCTTCATACGAATAATCTTATGGAGGCTCAGGCCATTTTATTGGCTGTGGAGCAGGGCGGTCAGTTGGGATGGCGAAGGATCATATGTGAGTCTGACTCCCAGGTTGTGGTGAACTTACTGAAAAGGCGGTATATGGATAATGTGAGCTAGCAGTTGGCTTTGATTGTTGAACAAATTCTCACCCTCTGTGCTTCTCTTGAGTATATTACTTTCAATCATATTCCTCGTGAATGGAATGGTGTTGCTGATTGTTTGGCTAAATGGGCTTCTGATCATATGCATGATTGGAATTTGGTTGATTGGGGCCAACTACCCCCGGATTTGTCTCATCAATCGGATCACTTGGTTGAACTTGATAGGGCCATTTAATGCCCTTGATTTGTAACGTTTCCTTGATTTAATAAATTTTTACCCCCTTTATGTTGCCAAATCCTCAGGTGACATGAAGAGGAGAGGGGAATCATCTATCGTCACCTCAACCTAATCCACTATACACAAAGATGAAAATATAAATGAAGAAGACAAAGACAAAACAAAATCCAAAGGTGTGGAGAGAACAATGGTTCCACCATATACATGCCCCTAATAATGTATTGCCTCTAATTACCCATACACCATTTTTTGGGCTATAATTACCTCTATAATATATGTTTGTTATGAAGTAAAGAAAAAAATTCATGGTGTATTCAAATTTACATTTTTTTATTCTAATACGTTTTAATTTTAGAAATAATATTCCAATTCGATATTTTTTTTTTTGATAACTTTATAAGTGGGATTCACCCAAGATTTAATTTTGAAATGGAAGAGTACCAAACAGAATGAAAGAAGCATATGTTAAATCAAGATAGAATTGATAATTGAAAAATTCAAATGACAAAGATGCAACTAAAATGACAAGACAATCAATATAATATATTAAGAAGAATACAAAGATAAATGTATTTACATCAATTCATTGAGATACAAAGAGTAACAAAAATATGTGTGAAGCAATTCCACAATATTGGCAATCAAATGTTAACGTTGAGATTAATTCTAAAAGTGAATCTAATAAAAATAGATTGTGTGCTACATACTCAAGAGAATAGAGCTTGAAATGCAAGAGTGTCAATGTTGGACATAGTGTAGAAAATAATGATTTGCAAGAGAAGACAACGTCACAACCTAAAAAACAAAGACTTGTGCAAGAATTGAAATTTGATAAAAACGACTTTAATGAAAATATTGTGAGAATTAGTAATTATACAAATATTTTTTAGTAGAATTTATATAAAGCTATTTCACCAAGCATAATTATGTTTTTCCATAAAGATATCCTAGAAGATAGACTTCTTGAACACTTGAAAGCTCTATTCGCAACAAATATTGACAATAGAAAATCATCATCGATCTTCAATATCAAATAATATGAATCATGGCCCACAACTACATAATTAACACAAATTGATAAAATGTTCAAAAATCCATGACAAACCAATCCTTCAAATAACACAATTAGAAAAAAATATAAATAGAAAAAAGACATAAGATAAGTTTTCCACAAGAAATAAAAGAAATTGTTACAATTAGAGAACAAGTAAATAAGACATTCAGTAGAGATGTTCAAAATGATAATAAAAAAATGCACTTGATTAACTCACATCAGGTTGTCGTTGTTGCTCCCCAAGTTGAAAATGATTTTCTTCTTGCTTCACGCTTGCAAGAATCAAATCTATCACCTTCTCATCCTACTAATGGTTCACGAGCGATGATTGTTGAGTCTGCTCATTGTTTTTGCTGCTGGTTTGGGTAAGGGGTTCTCTCCTCAAGAGGTGGCCCTCGTTTCTCTCCATGTTGACTAGGTCACTAAGGAAGGTGTACTGCTTTGTGTGCCTTTTCCTCCCCTATGTGTGACATAGGATTGCAGTAAAGGGGATGTAATCTCTATCTGGGCGCCCCTTGTTATATCTTCTACTCCTCTTGCAAGACTCAGTCTCACCTACTCCTGCTAGTCTTGGTGATGTTCCATGTGCCTCCTTTAAAGGTTCATGATTTCTTGTTGGAAAGAGCCTCTGCTGGTATGAATCTTAGTCCTACCTTTATCGAAAGATTTTTTGGGTATCAACCAAACATTGATGTTATTCGTAGTTGGGCGTCCAAATGCTGGACTATTTCAAGTATTTGTTATGTTACAGCCTTGTTAAATAAATATCTCTTCTTCTCCTTTCAATTCGTGGAGGACTATTCAAGAGTTCTATAGGGAGGGCCCTAGTTCTTTGGTATGGCTTATCTTCATTTACAAAGATGGACTATTGGCTTTGATGCTACCAAAGTTAACATAGCTGCTATTTGGATTTGTTTACCCGAACTTATTTTAGAAATTTGGGATGAGAATGTCTTTCAAGATATAGCTAATGTTATTGGTCAATGGGTTATCATTGACAATGTTTCAAAATCTCAAAGAAGCTTTTGTTATGGTTGATTTTGTGTTTGTGTCAAATTATGCTCCAAGTTAGGTGTTTAGAAGCAAGAAATTCACTATAATTCCTTTTTGTTTCTTTTTCATCATAAAAAAGACACTCTAGGATGAGGCATAAAGGTTTGATTTTGAATCCCCTTGAGCCTTCTAGGGACATGTTGTCAGTTGTGATGTGTCCTTAGCCTCCGAATAGTGAGAAGGTGTTAGAAACTATTGTGAAGGACCTCATTGACTAGGGGAGGTTCCTGCAAGGTTCAAAGAAATCTTGAACCTATGTTTGAGAGTCCCTCAACTAAGTCTTCTCCTTTGAAAATTCGCAAGACTTTCCATCTTTCTCTCGCTTCTCTTCAGAGCCCTTTGGTGAGGTTTGGATTTGAATCGCCTTGACTATTTGTTCAACATCCTTGCTTCATTGCTTTTGTAGCCTATTGTCAATTCTTTTGTTGTTTTAAGGTTTTGGGTTCCTTTCAAAACCCATTTTTGGTTAATTCTCCAATCAAAAGCATTTACCCTAATCAAAACTCATATCCAATTCTACAAATATATTTTCAATCAACTAAACTCTATTAATATATAATTTGGTTCTACTAAAAATGAAAACGTATTTGCAGGTTCAATGATAAAAATTGATTAAAAAATATTATCACACAACATCAATTGCCTCTAAACCACCCAACACATCAAGAAAAATTGAATTAATTGATATCTAGATAAATAAACCTAATATACAATCTAGATCATTAATTTAATGATAGGAATTGGAGCATCTCATGAATTAGTATGTTATAGAAAACTTTTTTGATATGTATTTCCCAACATTAATTCCTAATACTAAACCACAAATATGTATTTGATATGTAGCATTAATTACTAATACTAATCTCTATGTCTAAATCAATAATGCTTAGTTGGGATAAGTGCCCCCCGAGTTGGTTCAATAAATATGAGTTTCAATGGGTAGGACCTAATAAGCAGGTTAGATACCTTGGAATTCTTGCAGTTAACCCCTACCTAAAAGACATGTGGGAGTGAATTAAAAGTAAAATTGTTAAAGAAAAACTATGTCAATGGAACAAGCAGTATCTTTTCTTAGTTGGCAAGTTTCAATTCTATAGAAAATTTTATCCTCATATTTCATTTACTACTCTTCAGTTTGGTTATTTAGTAGTTACCAAGGTGAATGAAATTCAAAAGAAAAATAGGCAGATTCTTTGACCAGATGGGAAAGGAAATAAGAAAAGGCATGTTGTGAAATGGGAGTGGTGTTGTATGAACAAAATTGAAGGTGGGTTAGGACTGAAAAACCTGAAGAAGCAAAGCATAGCCTTAGCAAGGAAATGGGTTGTTAAAGCTTTAAAAGGTAATGAACTTTGGAAGGTTCTGATTATGAACAATATTAACTCAGCTATTCCAAAACAAGCTAAAAATTGGAAAGAAATTCTAAAAAATAACAGTCCTTGAAAAATTTCTAGTGATGATTGTTGGATCAAATGTGTTTAAAACAATTTGAAAAGCTTGGAAGATTTTTAGGGAGCAAATCAAAATCAGTAAATACATAGATCAAGAAAAAGGTTTGCTATATATCCAAGAGAATAGAGCTTGAAATGCAAGAGTGTCAATGTTGGAAATAGTGTAGAAAATAATGATTTGCAACATAAGACAACGTCACAACCTAAAAAACAAAGACTTGTGCAAGAATTGAAATTTGATAAAAACGACTTTAATGAAAATATTATGAGAATTAATAATTATACAAATATTTTTTAGTAGAATTTATATAAAGCTATTTCACCAAGCATAATTATGTTTTTCGAGAAAGATATCCTAGAAGATAGACTTCTTGAATACTTGAAAGCTCTATTTGCAACAAATGTTGACAATAGAAAATCATCATCGATCTTCAATATCAAATAATATGAATCATGGCCCACAACCACATAATTAGCACAAATTGATAAAATGTTCAAAAATCCATAACAAACCAATCCTTCAAATAACACAATTAGAAAAAAATATAAATAGAAAAAAGACATAAGATAAGTTTTCCACAAGAAATAAAAGAAATTGTTACAATTAGAGAACAAGTATATAAGACATTCAGTAGAGATGTTCAAAATGATAATAAAAAAATGCACTTGATTAACTCACATCAGGTTGTCGTAGTTGCTCCCCAAGTTGAAAATGATTTTCTTCTTGCTTCACGTTTGCAAGAATCAAATCTATCACCTTCTCATCCTACTAATGGTTCACGAGCGATGATTGTTGACTCTGCTCATTGTTTTTGCTGTTGGTTTGGGTAAGGGGTTCTCTCCTCAAGAGGTGGACCTCGTTTCTCTCCATGTTGACTAGGACACTGTGGAAGGTGTCCTACTTTGTGTGCCTTTTCCTCCCCTATGTGTGACATAGGATTGCAGTAAAGGGGATGTAATCTCTATCTGGGCGCTCCTTGTTATCTCTTCTACTCCTCTTGCAAGACAGTCTCACCTGCTCCTCCTAGTCTTGGTGATGTTCCATGTGCCTCCTTTAAGGTTCATGATTTCTTGTTGGACAGAGCCTCTGCTGGTTCATATCCTACCTTTATCGAAAGATTTTTTGGGTATCAACCAAACATTGATGTTGTTCGTAGTTGGGCGTCCAAATGCTGGACTAGTTCAAGTATTTGTTATGTAACAGCCTTGTTAAATGAATATCTCTTGTTCTCCTTTCAATTCGTGGAGGACTATCCAAGAGTTCTATAGGGAGGGCCCTAGTTCTTTGGTATGGCTTATCTTCATTTACAAAGATGGACTATTGGCTTTGACGCTATCAAAGTTAACATGGCAGCTATTTGGATTTGTTTACCCGAACTTCTTTTAGAAATTTGGGATGAGACTGTCTTTCAAGGTATAGCTAATGTTATTGGTCAATGGGTTATCATTGACAATGTTTCAAAATCTCAAATAAGTTTTTGTTATGGTTGATTTTGTGTTTGTGTCAAATTATGGTCCAAGTTAGGTGTTTAGAAGCAAGAAATTCACTATAATTCCTCTTTGTTTCTTTTTCATCACAAAAAAGGACACTCTAGGATGAGGCATAAAGGTTTGATTTTGAATCCCCTTGGGCCTTCTAGGGACATGTTGTCAGTTGTGATGTGTCCTTAGCCTCCGAATAGTGAGAAGGTGTTAGAAACCATTGTGAAGGACCTCATTGACAAGGGGAGGTTCCTACAAGGTTAAAAGAAATCTTGAACCTATGTTTGAGAGTCCCTCAACTAAGTCTTCTCCTTTGAAAATTCGCAAGACTTTCCATATTTCTCTCGCTCCTCTTCAGAGCCCTTTGGTGAGGTTTGGATTTGAATCGCCTTGACTATTTGTTCAACATCCTTGCTTCATTGCTTTTGTAGCCTATTGTCAATTCTTTGGGGTTTGTTTTAGGCCTGTTCCTTTGTTGGTTGTTCATTGCTCCTTATTGTTGCTTTTGTTGTTTTAAGGTTTTGGGTTCCTTTCAAAACCCATTTTTGGTTAATTCTCCAATCAAAAGCATTACCCTAATCAAAACTCATATCCAATTCTACAAATATATTTTCAATCAACTAAACTCTCTCAATATATAATTTGGTTCTACTAAAAAAGAAAACGTATTTGCAGATTCAATGATAAAAATTGATTAAAAAATATTATCACACAACATCAATTGCCTCTAAACCACCCAACACATCAAGAAAAATTGAATTAATTGATATCTAGATAAATAAACCTAATATACAATCTAGATCATTAATTTAATGATAGGAATTGGAGCATCTCATGAATTAGTATGTTATAGAAAAGCTTTTTGATATGTGTTTCCCAACATTAATTCCTAATACTAAACCACAAATATGTATTTGATATGTAGCATTAATTACTAATACTAATCTCTATGTCTAAATCAATAATGCTTAGTTAGGATAAGTGCCCCCCGAGTTGGTTCAATAAATATGAGTTTCAATGGGTAGGACCTAATAAGCAAGTTTGATACCTTGGAATTCTTGCAATTAACCCCTACCTAAAAGACATGTGGGAGTGAATTAAAAGTAAAATTGTTAAAAAAAAACTATGTCAGTGGAACAAGCAATATCTTTTCTTGGTTGGCAAGTTTCAATTCTGTAGAAAATTTTATCCTCATATTTCATTTACTACTCTTCAGTTTGGTTATTTAGTAGTTACCCAGGCGAATGAAATTCAAAAGAAAAACAGGCAGATTCTTTGACCAAATGGGAAAGGAAATAAGAAAAGGCATGTTGTGAAATGGGAGTGGTGTTGTATGAACAAAATCAAAGGTGGGTTAGGACTAAAAAACCTAAAGAAGCAAAGCATAGCCTTAGTAAGGAAATGGGTTGTTAAAGCTTTAAAAGGTAATGAACTTTGGAAGGTTTTGATTATGAACAATATTAATTCAGCTATTCCAAAACAAGCTTAAAATTTGAAAGAAATTCTAAAAAATAACAGTCCTTGAAAAATTTCTAGTGATGACTATTGGATCAAATGTGTTTAAAACAATTTGAAAAGCTTGGGAGATTATTAGGGAGCAAATCACAATCAGTAAATACATAGATCAAGAAAAAGGTTTGGTGTATACCCAAGAGAATAGAGCTTGAAATGCAAGAGTGCCAATGTTGGAAATAGTGTAGAAAATAATGATTTGCAAGAGAAGACAACATCACAACCTAAAAAACAAAGACTTGTGCAAGAATTGAAAATTGATAAAAACGACTTTAATGGAGATATTGTGAGAATTAATAATTGTACAAATATTTTTTAGCATAATTTAGATAAAGCTCTTTCACCAAGCATAATTATGTTTTTCCAAAAAGATGTCTTAGAAGTTCTTGAACACTTTAAAATTCTATTTGCAACAAATGTTGACAATAGAAAATCATTATCCGCCTTCAATATCAAATAATATGAATCATGGCCCACAGCCACTTAAGCAAACTTAACACAAGTTGATAAAATGTTCAAAAATCCATGACAAACCAATCCTTCAAATAACACAATTAGGAAAAAATATAAATAGAAAAAAGACATAAGATAAGTTTTCCACAAGAAATAAAAGAAATTGTTACAATTAGAGAGCGAGTATATAAGACATTCAGTACAGATGTTCAAAATGATAATAAAAAGTTACAGATTAACTTACATCAGGTTGTCGTTGTTGCTCCCCAAGTTGAAAATGATTTTCTTCTTGCTTCGCGCTTGCAAGAATCAAATCTATCACCTTCTCATCCTACTAATGGTTCACGAGCGATGATTGTTGAGTCTGCTCATTGTTTTTGCTGTTGGTTTGGGTAAGGGGTTCTCTCCTCAAGAGGTGGCCCTCGTTTCTTTCCATGTTGACTAGGACACTGAGGAAGGTGTCCTATTTTGTGTGCCTTTTCCTCCCCTATGTGTGACATAGGATTGCAGTAAAGGGGATGTAAATCTCTATCTGGGCGCCCCTTGTTATCTCTTCTACTCCTCTTGCAAGACTCAGTCTCACCTGCTCCTCCTAGTCTTGGTGATGTTCCATGTGCCTCCTTTAAGGTTCATGATTTCTTGTTGGACAGAGCCTCTGCTGGTATGAATCCTACCTTTATCGAAAGATTTTTTGGGTATCAACCAAACACTGATGTTATTCGTAGTTGGGCGTCCAAATGTTGGACTATTTCAAGTATTTGTTATGTTACAGCCTTGTTAAATGAATATCTCTTGTTCTCCTTTCAATTCGTGGAGGAATATTCAAGAGTTCTATAGGGAGGGCCCTAGTTCTTTGGTATGGCTTATCTTCATTTACAAAGATGGACTATGCTATTGGCTTTGATGCTACCAAAGTTAACATGGCTGCTATTTGGATTTGTTTATCCGAACTCCTTTTAGAATTTTGGGATGAGTACCTTTCAGGTATTGTGAATTTTGGGATGAGTACCTTTAGGGTATTGCTAATGTTATTGGTCAATGGGTTATCATTGACAATGTTTCAAAATCTCAAATGAGCTTTTGTTATGGTTGATTTTGTGTTTGTGTCAAAATTGATGAGGTTTTGCCTAGCAATGTCAAATTATTTTCCAAGTTAGGTGTTTAGAAGCAAGAAATTCACTATGATTCCTCTTTGTTGTTTTTTCATCATGAAAAAGGGCACTCTAAGTTGAGGCATAAAGGTTTGATTTTGAATCCCCTTGGGCCTTCTTCTAGGGACATGTTGTCAGTTATGATGTGTCCTTAGCCTCTAAACGGTGAGAAGGTGTTAGAAACCATTGTGAAGGACCTCACTGACAAGGGGAGGTTCCTACAAGGTTAAGAGAAATCTTGTACCTATGTTTGAGAGCCCCTCAACTAAGTTTTCTCCTTTGAAAATTGGCAAGACTTTCCATCTTGCTTTCGCTCCTCTTCAAAGCCCTTTGGTGAGGTTTGGATTTGAATCATCTTGACTATTTGTTCAACATCCTTCCTTCATTGGTTTTGTAGCCTATTGTTAATTCTTTGGGAATTGTTTTAGGCCTATTCCTTTACTAGTTGTTCATTGCTCCTTATTGTTGTTTTTGTTGTTTTAAGGTTTTGGGTTCCTTTCAAAACCCTTTTTGGTTAATTCTCCTATCAAAAGCATTTACTTTTTAATCAAAACTCACATCCAATTCTACAAATATATTTTCAATCAACTAAACTCTATCAATATATAATTTGGTTCTACTAAAAATGAAAATGTATTTGCAAGTTCAATGATAAAAATGGATTAAAAAATATTATCACACAACATCAAATGCCCCTAAACCACCCAACACATCAAGAAAATTTGAATTAACTGATATCTAGATAAATAAACCTAATGTACAATCTAGATCATTAATTTAATGATAGGAATTGGAGCATCTCAGGAATATGTTATAGAAAAGCTTTTTGATATGTATTTCCCAACATTAATTTCTAATACTAATCCACAAATACATATTTGATATGTAGCATTAATTCCTAATACTAATTCGTAAATACTAATCTCTATGTCCAAATCAATAATGCTTAGTTGGGATAAGTGCAACTCAAGTTGGTTCAATAAATATGAGTTTCAATGGGTAGGACCTAATAAGCAGGTTAGATACCTTGGAATTCCTTTTGCAATTAACCCCTACCTAAAAGACATGTGAGAGTGAATTAAAAGTAAAATTGTTAAAAAAACCTATGTCAATGGAACAAGCAATATCTTTTCCTGGCTGGCAAGTTTCAAGGGTGTCGGAAAAAAATTTCCTCATATTTCATTTACTACTCTTCAGTTTGGTTATTTAGTAATTACCAGGTGAATGAAATTCAAAAAAAAAAGGCAGTTTCTTTATCCAAATGGGAAAGGAAATAAAAAAAGGCATGTTGTGAAATGGGAGTGTTGTTGTACGAACAAAATGGAAGGTGGGTTAGGACTAAAAGACCTGAAGAAGCAAAGCATAGCCTTAGCAAGGAAATGGGTTATTAAAGCTTTAAAAGGTAATGAACTTAGGAAAGTTTTGATTATGAACAATATTAACTCAGCTATACCAAAACAAGCTAAAAATTGGAAAGAAATTCCAAAAAATAACACTCCTTGGAAAATTTCCAGTGATGAGTATTGGATAAAATGTGTTCAAAACAATTTAGAAAGCTTGGGAGATTATTAGGGAGCAAATCAAAATTAGTAAATACATAGATCAAGAAAAAGGTTTGGTGTATCCTAATAGATCAATATGTTGAAACCTACATAAGAAAAGCAAACCCATTGCTTTATTGCAAGCATGTTTCGCTAAAACATGGCACTTGAAAGGAATTAGGTGTTTTAAGGATATATTGGAATCCGATAAGATTAAAACATGGAATGATCTGAGCAAAGAGTTCAACCTTCCTCCATCACAATGGACATATGATATCCTTAGAGAGGCATGCATATAATTTATTTTAGCTTGTCTTATCATCTAACATTTTATGGACAACTTGAAAAATTAGAAACGAGAATATTTTTCAGGGTGTTAGGAGAGTACTTATTGAGTCTTTTAGAAGACTCAGTTTTCACAATATTGTTGTGCAGGTTGTATCAACAATGGAGATAGCAAAAGATAAATTTATGGAGTAGACACAGGAAGGACATGTGGAAATCAACAAAGCAGAAGTAAGGTTTTGGGAGTCATTGACCGTTTAATGGTGAAGACATCATCTCTTTCATGGAAAATTATAGTGAATTTCAAAGGAAATACAACTTAAATGCACAAAAAAGGCAGACGCGGCCTGGGAACCATGGCAGGTTAGATTAAGCAAGACTTTAATGTTAATATTGCTGGTCAAAAAACAGCAAATTGTATAGTTGTAAGATGCTGTGTAAAGCTTCGAACAGTCGTGTAAAAATCTGGTATGCATATTTGTAAAAGAAATGTAATAAGTCATGTAAAAGAATGTAAAAAAATCATGTAAAAGGTTGAAAGCTGACCCTGCATGGTCTATATGACAGTAAAGCATAGCTGAAGAATACTCTTGCATATTTGTTCTGCATCCTTTTTTTCAATTGTTCATCTTCCTGATGATGGATCACAAAGTGTGATCCGAAATGTCGATGCAAAGAATACTCTTGCATATTTGTTATGCATCTTTTTTTCCGATTGTTCATCTTCCTGATGATGGATGACTAAGTGTGATCCAAAATGTCGATGCAAAAACATACACAATTGAATCCAAAAGCTTGCAACAATTTCATGGACTAAAAAACTCATTCCAACTCTTGTATATTTGTTATGTAAACAAAATTCAACACAAAAAAAAATACTAATCCATAAATACATATTTGTTATAGCATTTTTTTAGATTAAAAATTATCATTTTGAACAACACCCAAATTTTAGATATTACACAATAAGCATGATTGTTAAACATCATGCACAAAATTCAATGTGTATGAAATTCTTCAAGACACGTCAATTAGCATCAAAAAGATTCAAAATCGTATATACAACACGTTTACTAGAGTTGAATATGATGTTGGGTGGTATAAGATCTTATAAGACATGTCAATCAGCATCAAAAAGATTCAAAATCGTATATACAACACATTTACTAGAGTTGAATATGATGTTGGGTGGTATAAGATCTTATTGGATAAAATGACTTGGTGAATTAAGGAACTCTTGCATCAAATTGTAAAACCAACAATTTTCTTCACGTTGAGTATAGTTGATATGTATTGCCCAATTATGCATGTGTTGCTAAAGCCAAAGACACCAACAAGTTCACAAGAAAAAGAAAAAAAAATGAAAACAAAATAATATTGATTATCATCATATATTGAACTTCTACATCCACTTGCGACATAATTTTCAAAAAAGATATTCTATGATTATTCTGAATTATAGGTACTACAAAAGTTTCTCCAATATCCATGTGTTTAAAATACACAATTTGCACAAGTGAATCTGAAACCTAACTATGAATATCCACTTAATTAATTATGTAGAATGCCATACAATGTGGTGAGGGAATGTTTGTCCAGAGAATAGTTTGTGCGCAAAACGCTCTAAAGTTCAAATTATTGTACAAAAAGTTAAAAGAAATTCACACAATAATTAGGTTAAAGCACATATCAACATATATCATTTTGTTTGTTTGGTAAATTCCCCTCCCAGGATAACCTTTGGCTGAGTTGCAATACCCAGTGGGCAGCTTTTTCACCAAAGTCACCCAGAGTTGCACTCAACCTCATCCATTGGGGTATACCTCATCCCATGAGATTGGATGTGCTATATTACACAATTGCAACGCCTTCTTGTGTCTCATAGGCAGTCCAATCTGGGGCTCTACTTTGGAAGCAACGCATTTTTACCAGCTGAGCTCGTCTCATTCAATGATAGGATATCCTTTTACCTATTTAAAAAAAGGATTTATTATTTCATTCCACGTTAGAAATAATCTTATAATCAAAGTAACACCTGAAAGTTGGAAATACACTGGAATCTCAATGTCATCCAAAGAAAGTTACCTCAGACGTTCAATGAAAATAGAAAATAGCAATCTTCTAACTTGTTAAAGAAAATACAAAGGACTGTGAACTCGTTTGAGGAAATCGTGGATTCCCTTTGCTAGAGAGCCGGATAAGGTTGATCGTGGTGGATTTATACATATAGTGACCTTTCACAAAATAATACAATGTATTTGACGTATAATATATACATTGAGCATACAACTTGACAACTAACTAGACTGAAACAAGAGATGGCCAACATTCTTCCCTGTACATCAGGAACTTAAATAATGCAGCTAAGTTCCAGTCTGAAAACACGTGCAAATTCCACATAATAAATGACCTATTCTGAGTAATAGGATCCCTATTTCCAACCAAAAGAATTTTATATTTTTCTGCATCAGAAGCCTCCACTTTGGATACACCAGAAACTATTTGCAAACGTGAAATTTCTCCTGTACTACAAACTATTTACAAGTGCAAGATTTTCTCCGATGCTTGAGCAACTGTTCCCAGGTGCAAAATGTAAACTACAACTCTATTCCAGTATTCAACCGAACTGAAAAACTAGCTCTGCCCACATCTTCAAGCGGGCTATCCACTCTCAAAACTATTCCAGGGATCCCGGAATTTCCGTTGCTTTTAGACCCACCAACCTGTACAAGAAAGACAAATAAATGCACCATACGCATATATAAGCTTGTAAACAATCTCAAAATCCATTCCTTGATTTTTCTGCTTTTAGAAAAGAAACCTTGAGTCCAACAAGAAAATTAATGCCAAAATAGTCAAGCCTAATTATCTTTGATCTCTTATAAACCACAAAAACACTTTAGCAGAATTGGTAATAAATAGAAGAAAACAAACAAATTCAACTTAACTTGCAAAATAAGCATTTCTGCTTTACATTAAGAAGGGAATTGCAAAGCTTCCAAAACAAAAATGATGGTTTGTGAAAGGAGTTGGTAATTTCTGTCTGCTCTTATTGCATTTTCTATGCATGCAAGAAGGAACACTAATTAAACTAGGAGATCCAATACAGGAAGTTCTTTGGCAGGGGTTTGGTTCCAAACGAGAATTCAAGAATCTATAGTGCCACTGAGAGCTGGCTCCTACTGGATGCAAATCCTTGTGCGATATTAATACAGGATGGAATGATGCTAATAGGGGATGAAATACAGTTGCTGAGCAGTATGAAAAGATTGATGATAGAGGTGATTCTTTCTTGCATGCACATTGTAAGACATTATATCTCCAGTTCTGATTGATTATGTTGAACATCACTCAAATCTGGAAATTGAAGAGCCATGCAGTAGAGCATTGCTATTGCCATGTGCTGTTAGTGTATACATATAGTTGTTTCAAATTGCATATCACACAAATTACCGTTTTTCCTTCTCTTTAATTTGCAAGGAAACATATACAAACAGTGAATGTGCCAATGATAAGCACATGATAAGTCAAATACAGATTGTTTCACACCAAGTAAATCAGGAAAATGGAATTGAAAAAGCATGACACAATCTTTCATAACTATCAACAAAAGATAAAAACTCTACGGCACTTACAGACACTGAGGCAAATGCTGTTGGATTGATTGTAAATGCACAACCACAAGCAAAACTAAACCGGTCCCTCATTGTGTGCACTACTTCTGCTTTCAAACCACCATTTCGCCCGCCAAAGGTAGGTGTTACACTGTTCAAACAAAAGAATACAGCAGTTACCTTCTACCAGAGGATATATATAAGGCTGCTGAATTTAATGCAAATCCATAAAGTTACCATGCAAAGGAATAGCTTTATTGAATTTAAGAAAGCATAACGAGACTCATGAACCACTGCCAAGAATTTCCCATAAAATAGATTAAACTCAGAAATGAAAAATATTACTTGAGATTTCTGGGTTCATTTCTGAGTTTTCTGTTTACATAAAAAACATTACCAAAGGCTAGAAAATATGCATCATCTACCTCAATTGGGTAGTTGGCTGAAAAACAGGGCCTAACCATTGCCAAGGTAATGGCTGTACCATGGAAAATGAAAACGATTTATCCGGCCACTGTACTGCTGGTGTTACACAAGTACCCCACCTATTCTGCAGGATAAAAAAAACGCATAATCGCTTGCAAAAAGCTCATTTACACACAAAACATATTCTGTATAACCATCTGGACCCATATACAAAGTTATAGTTTTAACTAGCGTGAATGTCTAAAGATTGTGAAATATGGTCTTTGGACATTTACAAAGTTAATCAGATTTGAAACAGATTAAATTTGTACCAAAAATATACAAAATATGGTTAAAACACAACTGAATAATAGAACATATTCATTGCTCCCAAGAAATAAAGACCTGATGTGAAATTTGAAGACGCACCTTACAAGAGAAACTCAGTTTTGTCTCCCCTGGATAGTGGCATTGTGCTTGAAGAAAGCCACCATAGGCAGGGACAAAAGCCTTAGCACTTAAGCCTTCTCCAGCGGCATACGTAAATTGGCCATTTGGAAACTGTACATCAATGAATGGCTGCAGAATACAAAAAATACAAATTAGGTAAAATACAAAATACATGCAGTCATTGCACCAAAAATTCAAGATTAACTGCTATTACTAGAGACAGTTTAGAATACTAAAACATAACAAGAATGATTACATACAGAACATTAGCAGAAAATGTATTCACAATTTCAATTATTTCATATATTCCACTCATTTTAAAAGAACGAGAACAAAATAATCATCCTACAGATCATTATTATTTGTTCATCATTCTAGGCAATTAAAATTAGGTTATGGGTAGCAGAATCGAGCTTCCCTTTCTCCACTTTACTGTAACAAGATCAGCCTTGAGTGTCAAAAAATAACTCAAAGGAGCACCCTGCTTCCTCGTAGGATTGTTCAGCTTAGGCCCTCTTAGCCCAGTTCACTCTTCAGATAGCCCAATCAGAGTCACTTAAAATTAAACAGCGGCATGTTGTTTGTCTTCTGAGATGTGCAATAAAAATTAGGTTACAGGCAGTAGTATGAAGCTTCCCTTTTCACCACTTCACTGTCACAAGATCAGCCTTGAGTGTCAAAAAAGCAACTCAAAGGACCACCCTACTTCCTTAGCATTCAGAAAACCCAATCAGAGTCGCATAAAAGTAAACAACTAGCACATTGTTTGTTATTTGAGGTTTTCTTTACACCCCTAAAAACAAACAACATGCTGGCTATTTAAGCTTTACCATCAGAGTCCGCACTAGCTCTTTTGTGGGGTTAGACAAGGATACTGGCTATGCTTCTACTGCTGACTCTAACGTAGACTACAACCTTATTTTGCATTGGCTCACTTCTCTTGCCTCTGTCAGCAGTTCCTTTTTGACATAGATCTTCCTTTCAAACAACAATTTCTTCTGAAATGGGTTTTTTATTTATTGGCTCACCTAGGGATTATATGCTTGGCCATATATTCTACAATCCAATTTGACTAATTTTTAAAGTCTTCAACATGTTTTGGGATGACTGGTAAAGGCATGGAATTCCATTGATATTTCTAGTGGAGGGAAATGATGGGAAAAAAATTAACCAACTCTAACAACACTTTTACAGACTGGGAGCTAAATATTCCTAAGTGTTGTTAGTGAGTATCCCATGACTGGGAACTAAAAGCATCCTACCAAATCTTGACCTCATATGTAATGATCATACTTGTTTAGCTAATCAACTTCATCTGCAATTTGTAATTGTCCAAGCCTCAAGGCATCCTTCAGAATTTGTGCAATTTGTATAAGGTAAGGAATGTTGATGCATATTTCCATCCCTACAGTCTTAAGTATATTCTGAATATTTGTCAACCCTATACCATGTTATATTCTAGCTATTTAGGTTTCCTCTCTTCTTCAGTGACTAGGATCTCTACTCCTAAAATATTAATAGAAAGAAGAATTTTTTTTCTATTAATATCCACAAATGATCAAGGTAATTCAATGGACACAGAAGTACAAAAAGTTACAATAGCAAGCAGGAATGTACTCCAATAACCTGAAAACATACCAAAAACTAAAATGGCAAAAGAACCAAGAAATAAAGGAGTAAATCATAGTAAATTCTAGGTATAGAACCATATAGTACAAATAACCTATGGAAGGAGGGGCCCTCACCACACAGAGAGGGAGACTGCTGGAGATCAAAATCCTGAGGAAACATCCTGATAGCCAGAGTATATAAGTAACCCAGTATTTAATTTTCAATACACAAACTTATGCAGAGACAATAAAGCAGTTCAAATACTGCCAGCAGAGTTAAAACCTGGACAAACTAGTAAGTTCATGTCTAAACTATTTTCCTGTAAAACAAATGCAAGTGCAACGACCCTGACTAAGTAACATCCGAAACTTGTTTCAATTCATCCATCCTATTCTTGTCAAAGTAAAAATTTCAAATTTCCTAAAAAGAACTAAATGTAACCAACTTGTAAGAGGGAAAAAATTCATATTTGGGTTTTAAAAATCCAATTGAATATTGTATGGGACAAGTTCAATGAATCAAAGTAAAAAATAACTAACCATAATTGCAGCTATGATGAGAGATACTTACACAAGTTAACGAATTAGGACAGATCATTGACAGAAAACACCATTCACTATCTTTTGACCATATAACTGGGCATAAAGAATGCAATCCATTCTGCAACCATCATATTGAAACAAAAGAACAAATGATCATTACTCTCTCAGAAAGCTTTATAAGAATGAACATAGCATATCCAAACCTACCTATAGAAGTTTAACTCCACTGGATGTTTATAAACTTTGCAGATTGATAGCTTATAGCATAAAAGTTAGACTGATTACATAAAAAAGAATGCAAGCTAAATGTATTCATAATAATGGCAAGAAACAACAAAAAAAGAATAGAAGTACTTAATGGCCACCAATGATGGGGCTAGTTGAAAAGAAGATGGAAATGTGATTGGAGAAACCCAATTCATATAAGAGGAAGCTGGATGCAGATGGAACTTCTTGTGGGAAGCAAGGGGCCCTGGGAATGGGGTGAATATGCCTCAAACATGGAGACATCCTAATCTTGCAGTATGCCTATGATCTTGTAGAATCAAACAATAATGCTGCAGAGGCTTTTGGGATACAATACAAAATGGAGTGTGCTAGAGACAATGGTATCTCCTGGGGCAAAAACTGGTTCACAAATGTCTGCTACCATTCTTTTATTCTGGAGAAAGATCTACTAAAATTAGCAAATATAATCCTTAGTTAAAAGAACTCATGATCTGGTCATTATTTATGAATGCAGGAAAATCCTATAACAACCTCAGAAAAAGAATAAAGCCACTGATTTTCTTGCCATGTTAGTTTCAGCTACCCCTTCCCAGCAATTGTTGGACAATCCTAGTGGAGAGGAGCTGGAAGGTGTAAGAGCAGCCCTTAATAATATCGTGTACCATGAGAGGCAAAGACAATAAGGAGAATAGTGGGATAGAGTGGCCATGTACAACCTTCTCCCCACTCATTGTTTCAAACATGTTGCAAAGGTTTTAATTTATGTGATTAAACACTCAACTATTTCCCTGGGTACTTCAAATGAATCAAATCCCAAGTATGGGCTTATTAAAGGGGATGTCAATTATTTAAATGATAGCATGTGTGATACATCTATTAAGAAAGGACAGAAATAAAATCATAGGAAAAAACGATGCCCCTGCCGAAGCGTTCTCCCTCCCCAATTTGCCTCCATATTTTCTTAATTTGTAATTTCATTTAGAGTATAGCTAATAGTATGTGTTTTCTTACGTCTGTGTGCAATAATGGTGGACTGAAATCATAGAAATTCCTGTTCATGTGCAGCAAGGGAGCTCTAGGTAGGTCAGTAAACTCATGAGTTGTAGCTCTTTTTGGTGATGGGCATCTTCAGTATTCCTTGGGTCTTCATCCCAATCCCAAGGTAGGCTTTTGTACCCTCTGTTTTCAATCTTCTGGTTTTGTGTGTTTTCCCTGTAACATGGCAGAAACACAAAAAAGAAAATCCCAACCCCTGAAACTGCCTCCATTAACCTAACCCCCAAAAAGGTATAGCCTCAAACCAAAGTCCCAAATTGTGGGTCGTAATACCTTGAAGATCTCTCTTAAACCTCCTAACCAATACAGGAAGAAAATCAATGAATATCTTCTCTAGCACATGAAAATGTAATGGGGGCATCAATTTCAATATTCTACTGGCAATCATGGCTATAACAACCTACTGAGAGACTGAGTCCACCGCTTGGAAATAAACCAAAGGAACCCTCAGAACTGCCCTTGTCACCAACTTTATTGAAAAAGGTGGTGGAAAATGCACGAAAGAGGATGTTGCCAATGTTTGGGATGAAAGCAAAATTAAAAAGCTTCAAAAAGAAATGGGCCTAGGGGAGCTGATCAGATATCAGGAAAACAAACTTTTGTATCTGGAGAAAAGGTATAAAACTCAGAGGTCATATGTGTCTGCACTTGAGACGAAATGTTGAAGATATGAGAGCTGAAGGAAGAAGTTTAGTAATCTGTTCCTCAATTTTTAAGATACCTAGCTGATGGTATAATAGCACATGGGAGAGTCCAAACGGGAAAAAAAAATCTAGAATCAGGATATAGACTAAGAATTAACTTAAGTACAAAATCTATCTACTGTGGTTGAACCTTGAAAAGCACTGTACACATGCTTAGAGAAATATTAACATGAATTACAGAGTATAAATATCAGAATTGAAAGCATATGTGGACCTTCATTCGTGTTCTTCCAAGTCTACAAGTAAATTAGAATCGCAATGTAGAATAGTACGGTACTAACATTGTCAGCCATAAGAATGAGCCAGGTTGCTAGGTGAGTGGCCTAGGCTGAGAGAGCTTTCTCCCATCTCTTAGATACTCTACTAGCACCCCAAGTCATTGACACCCCCGAAAATGCATAGAAAGCTGGTAATGTATGTCTGCTTAGGTTGCCTATACAGCCAAGATGAAGAGTTTAGCTTTCTATGCCAAAGAACAATGGATCCACCATGTCTCTCAAGACAAAGGCAAGGATAAGCCCCATTAGTCGTTGCACTAGAAGTGAGGCTTGGTTGAATTGATCTATCCACATCCTTGTGAACAACTATAGTGTCTAATGGACACTTAGTGGCCCCATTAATTGGACAAGGGAAAAGGAGAATCTAATTGCCCCAAGGGGGGCCTAGAGTATGTGATTGCTCCTCAAGGGTATAGAACCAAGCACCTATGGTTTGTGAACGAATAGAGAGGCCACAAGCCATCCTCCTAAGTCTACATATATTATAAGCAATAATATTTCCCTCAAATCTAAAGGTAGATTGGACATTTAAAAAATAAAAGTTCCTTACTTCCAATCTCCTAGAGGGTAAAATGGTGACAAATCCCATATGGAACTAAGCACTTATGGTCTAGGAATGAATATAAAGGTAAAAATGATTCTATAAAGGCTATATTATAAGCAATAACATTTCCCTCCAATCTCATGGTAGATCGGACATCTTCAAGATAAGTATCCATCATTTTATATCTCCAAGCGAGAACAAAGATGACAAATCCCATCACCCCTAGGAATATGGTGGCTATCTAAATTTATAACCAATGAGAGCATATCCTCAATTGATCAATAGGGATCATGAATCCTTGAATATAATGACACTAGCTACTGTCAAAATGGGCATGTAGGGACTCAGTTTGACAATGCAAGAAAATTGCTTGAGTCCCAGTTCCCTTGTGCATTAGGTCTCATTTTTCCCATCACCTATAACCTATCTAAGAAATCTTTAAATGGGTCTCCCTTGATCAAATTCACTTAAATGTTGTCTCTATTCATCCCCCATGTACCTATTGGTTACTAGAAGTTGCAAAAATCCAAAAAATCCAAAGTTTGGGGCATTTTTGATCATTTTCTATGGCTTTAGTGGAGTTGTGGAGCTTTAGTGAAGTACTAGACATCTTTTGCTCATCCAATATCCTATTCTAACTGCCAATCCTACATAGGAATTATGCCAAGTCTATTGGTCCCTTCCTCTCTTCATTTTCCTTTCCTTCTTCCGTTTGCAATTCTTTAATGGGCATCTAAACTTCTACTTCTTTGTCCCAACCTCCATAACTCTTGTCCTTTTCTACATCCTTATATTCTCCCATTTTCTTGATCCTTTCCCAATTTCCTTTTTGCAAACTTGCGGAGGTCATCTTGTTGGCGTAACAACAAACACCTCTGGAGTAAGAGTTGCTAAGGACAACTATGCACACTACGCAATGAGTGCTCTTCAAATTAGGAGGGGAAGCTCCCTCGTTGTGCTTGACAAAAGTACTTGCAAATGGAAATAAACTAAACTAAATCCTGTCTTTTTGTTTCAGCTGTAGAGGTACAAGGCTTTCTCGAACACTATACGTTGCAGCGGAATATTTTCTGGTTTTGCAGACTACTAACTACAACTAAACTTAATTACTTAAATTCTATCCAGTTTCCTCAAGAAAACAGAGCATGAGGAAACGGAGCAAGGTTTGACTATTAGACGATAAACGAGTATAGATTCTCAACTTGAAGGCAAGGTGGCACATCTATCAGCTCAATCTAAACACGCTTATTGGTAACAACATCACACGATAAACTTAATACGGATTCTCTACTTGAAGGCAAGGTGGCACAACTATTATCTCAATCCGAATAAGTTTATTGTTCACAACAACACACGATAAACAAGTGCAGATTCTCTACTTGAAGGCAAGGTGGGCACAACTATCATCTCAATCTGAACAAGTTTATTGAATACAAAACAGATTTATCTAAACTATGGAAAGAATTCACCATTACGATTGCATGAAACCCTATGTGGCATAACAATTAATCATAATAGTAAAGACGCATGAACAAATACCAAAAGAGCAATATTGAGGGCAAGGTAGGCACAGCATATATTTCTCTCTCGTGCAAAAGTTAATTACAAATGAGCAAAAGCTCTTATTTATATACATCAAGGTGTAGGGAACCCTAAAATCACCTTGAGTTAACTACAGTCTTGCAATGCATGCAAGATTTATTACTAAACCCTAATGAAATAAACTATACAGTTAACTGGAAAGCTACCATCAGTTAACCGATACATTTAACCTAAATGGACCATGTGCAAGCATGCATGTCCTTATTTAAAGCAAAGTTAACTGGACACTACCTTCAGTTAACTGGAAACCCTAACCCTAACTCCTGTGATGATAATTCTAAGGATGAGATAAGCATGTGTGAAGTCAGCAAGTGAACTCAAGACTGAAAGTCGAGTTAACTACTGCTCATGACCCAACCCTCGAAATTAACTGCAGGTTCCAACTGGCAGATCACTCCATGTCATTTCGGTCTAACACTTCGACCAAGAACTCATCAATCTCTTTGTCTTCAGGCACTTTGATGCTATCCAAAAGAACAGTCTGCTTCTTCAGTTCTCTGCCACTTTCTTTGACCGTATGCATGCCATCTCTAACATCTTCAGTCGCCTTTCTGAAACTAGCTGAAATAACTGAGATATTCTCCAACTTAGGCGCCATAGGATCTCCTTCCAAGTTGTCACGAATCAGCTTCTCGAACTCAGCTTGCACTTTGTCCAATTCAACATACGTGCCATCTTCAAGAAGATAATGACACGGAATCTGAACAACAAAACCACTGACAAGTGCAAGTACTCCAATCACATCATCTTTCAATGAGAACAACTTGGCAGAGATCTTTTCGCATGTCTCCATTTTGAAAAGGTGCTGCTCTCTCCAAGTAAAAACCTTCTCCTGATCTTTGTCAATCTCCAAGGCATCGTATGCAACAGATAATTGAGATACAAGAACACGATCCTTGGCTAAGCTCTCTGCAACTAAAATCTCGAGTAACTAAACACCTTGACGAAGCTTATGTGCATCACTCCTCAATTGATATAAATCTGCAAGAAGATGTCGACCTGTAGCAACTAAACTTTCAATTCAGTTATCCAAAAGTCTGCCATGATTGACTAACTGATCAAGCTTTTGTTGCTCTGCAGATGTATTCTGAGGAAGAGCAGGTGCTCTATTCGAATTTCCATGAACAAGATCAGAAATATATTGACGAAGTTGACCAATTTCAGCCTTAAGCAATGCCTTATCCTCTCCATCCTTCGTGATGTGTTCTTCAAGATTATTGGTAACAATCTTAAGAAGAGTCACATCTGTCTCTCGTGTAGTCCTACCTAGATTTGCCTTAGTGAAAGTAAAGTCACCAACTTCGACTTCATCCAAGCTCTTACCCTCTGGAGGAACAGCAACCTCTATAACAAACTCTGATTATGGAGTCTTCTCAATGTGCACCTGTTTCTTGATTTTCTTGTTCGACCTTTTCTGATAAGGCTCACCGAACTCTGACAAATCAAGGTTATACGAAGGTTCTCGCCTCTGCCTCCCCAAAGACCTCTCGAGCCAACAAGACTGAACAATATCATCAATCCGAGGAGAGACTGTCCCTGATGTATCCACCTGTGGCGGTTCAGTTGTCTCTGATCCAACTCGAATTGGTATCTCAGGCTCTGAATCTATGTCAATAGGTTGCACATGTGGCGAACTAGAAGGTGAAACGTGAGGTTCAGCCTGAATGACTGTCTCTACTAGAACCTCAGGCGCATTCTCAACTTGTTTCTGCTTCCTCTTTCTAGTAGCTCTCTTCCCCGTGTTTCCGCTAAATCTAACTCCTTCAGGAGGAATCACAATAGCCTTGACTCGAGGTCTTGACCTAGAAGTAGAAGGTAATGAAGCAAACTCCTCTGGCGGCTCTGTCACAGGAACTGACTTACACTTCCGCTTACTCTCCAAAAACTACCTACTGATCTTGATAACCGATTTAGAAACTTCCTCAATAGAAGTATTCTCTTTAGCATACCAATCTGGTGAACGAAGTGGCTGCCGAGCAATTTGATCTCTATCAAATGAATTGAGAAGAACTTCTCCATCATCATCTGATAGACCATCAACATCTTCTGATAGGTAATCAGAGAGCTGACCAATAGTGAGTCTACAATAGTGACGATGACGAACCTCGAATTCATCTTCACAATTTTCCCAGAAATCTTCAAGTGCTGGTTTATGTGCAATCCCTCGCTCTAACCTGTTTGCATAATGACCCAAAGGATCATAAGAACGCCTCTCGGTATGGGTTTTGAGCTTGAATCTTTCTAACTCGATTGACATGAGCTTGGCATCTGTTGCCGCATTGCATGTGAAAATCCCCAATGCAAATGGAAAAGTAGCTGCAGTCTTATGACGATTGCGAAGAAAGAAATGAACATGCTGCATCTGCCTAAGAAACTCCATGAAGATGATCTTATCTGAAGGATATCTCGGCAACATCAGGGGCTCTCCAACATATCCATAAACACGGATGTATGTGAAAGTAGGGAATTGGATAAACCAATCCGCCCAAATCTCCATCGCTGATTTTGCCTCTGCAGAAATACGAATGTGCATTTCACTGTCAAGATCTCTTACTGTCCTCATAGAAAAGTGATCATTCACTGCTCGGAAGTTTTGTTCAGACTGAGAGAACTCCAACTGAGGATAATACTCGTGAATACGTTGAACACCGAGAGTGCCATTAGTCTTTAGATGCTTGTAGCTGCCTTGGAATGCAACTAAGTAGACCAAATATGATATCATGTGAAACTCATGAAACTTGAGAAAATTAGTAATCTGCTGATGTAAGCAATCACTAATCAACATAGCCCAGTCAAAACGTTCTATACCATCAAGAATTCTGGAAATAAGGTAAAACATCCACGAACGGAAAGTACTAGCATCCTCTTGACCTGTAACTCGGTTGAGCAAAGTTATCAAAACAGCAACATCGTCCTTGAATTCACCACGGCCAACCTTCTTAGGCATGTTAGTCTTCTGAACCTTCAGCTAATTTTGAGCTACCTTTCTCTGTGAACGCTGCTGATCTCCATCCCAAATCTTCTCACAGGCTTCAATAACCACAATAAAGTTATCTGAACGCGGAAGAATAGCAAAACATTTCTCTATATCTTTTGGTTTGAGACTGCAAACAACCCTCCCATCAACTGATCTGATTTGTCGTGACGACGAGTCATAATGCTTGATACAAGCAAGAACAAACTCGAGATCAAAAGTAGTAACAGGAATAGATGCTGCTGCTAACAATCCGAAACGCTCAAGATTCCTCAACGCATTGCTACTAACACCCTCCAAACTGCTCAGATTAACCACTAGATAAACATGATTCAGGTCTGTATCTGAAGTTTTGACAAAATTATGCGTAAGGGCAGATTTTGCCTTATAATCAATGAGATTGAGCTGCATTTTGAAAATGAGAACTTTTGACTGTAAAGTCGAATATACTTGAAGAACTTTCTGGAAAAACTGAAAACCTCTGGACAAGGCTAAAAATAGCCTAAGACAGGAAAAAAATTCGAAGTTTTTTTGAAACATGGGTTTTGTGCACAATGGAATTCTGAACAAACCCAGATAGCTGGATTCTCGAAAAGATGTGATTTTGGCCCACATGCAAAGAAATTCTCAGAAAAATGCACAGAGCTTCAGAATGAAGACTACGGGGCAATTTTCTCAAAAAAATCTAAGATGTGGGTTTTGCTGCAAATACTGAAGTATGCGAACCCAAATGATCAAACTCTGAAAATATGTTGAATTTCTTTGACATGCGAAGAAAGTACCTAAGATGAGAAATAGAAGAAATAAGACAGAAGATAGAAAGTTTTGCTTGTTCTACTTCTGAAAAATTTGCCAATCTCCTTCAGGAACTTGATAAAACCTGCATGCAAAGTGAAAATAAAGTCTTGAATCTTCCTCCTCTGAACAATCTGAATCCGTTGCTATGAAAAACGTTGAATTCTGACACCTGTAGCACCTTTAGCTTGCTGGTCGCTCAAGAAGAATATAAACTTTGAAGCTAAAGATGATGAAATAATGGACGCCAATGCTTGAATAAATAAACTTTCATCTTTGAAATTCGCACAAAGCATTAAATCCATTAAAAATGGCGCTTGGCTTGTGATTGGACCTCATTTTAGTTAACTGAAACTAAAATAGCTAAATAAAGCACCATGCTTTAGGGTTTCCCTTTCAAGACTTCAGTTTGCAAATTTATTTAAAACAATCATGCGATTTTGACTTCAGTTAACACTCTTTATTGAGTTCGCCATCTTCAAAATGCATGCAATTCACACACTTAAGAATTAAAGCTTCCCTTTTAGAACTGAAGTTGATAATGATGAATTCGCCATCTTCACACTTCATGCAATTCACAAAAATTCTAAATATGGTGACCCTTTTAGAACTCTAGCTGACAATCAAAGGTAAATGCGCCATGCTTCACTAAGTCATGCTTCATCAATTATGCCGTCCCTTTTCAGAACTCCAGTTGACATTCAATGAAACGCCAACTTCACTAAGTATTCATAATTTCAAGCAAATTCGCCATGCATGCAAACTTGAGTTGTCTTTCAAGCATAATCTTCAGTTAAGTGAACATGCAATCAAGTTAACTCAACATGCAAGGTTGTTAACTGAACATGCAAACTAGTTAACTCAACATGCAAACTGAAAGATCACTCAACATGCCAAAATATGAACTGAAGATGACAACCTAGAAAACGTTTAGTCTAACTGCAGTCAGAACTCAAGTTAAGGCATCCATTCAACCTCTTTCAAAAATTCAACTTTGACCTCTTAAGGCGAATTCCAGACTTAGCCAATTTTCATGAAAATTTGGATTTGAACGTCTCTCGGGACCTCTGTTCATCCTCTGACACTGGCTGACCGACTCCACCGATTGGCTGGCTGACAGGTGCATCGCAGAGCAGGATAAAAACTGATCAAAAGATACCTTGAGACTGAACATCATAAAACGAACATCTGAAGGCTCAAAAATCCAAGCGCCCTTTTGAAAAGTTGCGCTTTTTCTCATACTTAGTCAAATTTTGACATCTGCATCTCGAACGAAGGGAAAAACAAAATCCTTCATAACTTCTGATTAACCAATTTTCAAGACTGGATCTCAGGTTCACTGTGGAGCTGACCTCATTCTGCAAGACAGCTGCAAAGGCACATTTCTCCAGAAAACATCATTTGAAGGGTGAAAATCAAGGGCGCCTTCTTCAAAAGTTGCTCTTTTACCACCAGACTTAGTCATTTCTGGAACTAACCAAAATAACACTAAATTTCCGACTGCAAGCTGCTGAGACATCTTATGATCTGTCGGAAACAGGCAACGGAAAGCTGAACGTAACACGGACAAATTGAATATTTGAGATCATCAAAAAGAAGGCATTAAAAGCTTGAAAAGCTCAGGCGCCTTTTTGAAAAAGTGATTTTTTGCTCGTTTCCTTGACATTTTGACTAAGATTTGACCCTATGTTTGACCTTCGGTTCAGGCACTTCTGCAACTCAGATTCACCCACTAACGGATGCGTCACGAAGCTCGAACAAATGTGAGATAAACATCTTGGGTGACATTTAACCAAAAACCTTCATTTGACACCTCAAAAAGATGGGCGCCTTTTTCAAAAGCTGCTCCTTTTTCCAATGTTAGCCAATTCTCGTTTCCCTCTCGTTTTGCGCTGTATCCTCTGTAACTTGCACGAAACAGGTCCGTTTGACAAGCTTGATAGCCCGTTGCGAAGCTGACGTGATGCCGGACAAAAGCTTGCTGGAAGTGACAAACCCTAAAGACAGGATCTGAGCCCCTAAAAGGTAGGGCGCCCATTTGAAAATGTGCTTCCTTCTCCAGAGATAGAAAATTTTGACAATTTTCCTTCAGATTTTCATTTTTCTCAAATTTCTTCAGTAACAAACTGATATGATACTAACACCAACTCCATATTTAAAAACCCCAAAAACGACCTTCTGACATCACTTTAACAAGATTAAGACTCAATTAAGCAAAATGCCTTAGTGAAGCAAAAATTTTGGTTTTGGGTACAACACATTTGAATGTCTTCCAATCCTTGTCCATCTTTGAATCTCCCAACTCCCCAACCCTTCTTTGCACCCTCACAATCTTTCGTTCTCCCTAGTTTACAAACTTGTAAAGCCTCAACAATCATCTTTTGTCTTCCATTTCCACCTCCAAAACTCTAGTTCCCCTATCTTTACCCACATTCCATCCAAATTCCTTTTTGTGGATCCCTATTGTAATTCCATATTTCCGAACTTCCTTCAATTCTACCTCCACTTCCCTTTGCTAATTTTGCATGTTTTTCTCACATCCTTTCTAACCCCTTGTGCAAAATTTTGACAAACTTCTTCCAACTTCCCTTCACCTCCTAATCTCTTGATCTCTCCACCTCTGATCCATTTCCACCTTTCACCCCTTTTGCTTCACCTTTCTTTTACAAACTTGTGGGGTTCATATGGGCTTCATCCATTTCATCTTTCCACATCCAGACCTCCCATCCTTCCTTCTTTTCCTACATTTCGTCTGATACTTTTCTTGCAAACTTCCAATGGAGTTTCAAACTACCATTTCAATGTCCCATCCTAACTTCCACTTCTAACCTCCAATTCCACACCATATTCCCACATAGTTTTCCAATGGCTTTGTCATTTGTAATGTCCCCTTCTCACTCATAGCCAATATGAGCTTCCATTAGCCTATTCTTGCTCACGTAGGCTAAGTGGAATTGTTTAGGGGACTTTGGCCACCTAAGATAACTTTTCTAGGTTTTTCTGGGCTTTTTCTGGGTTTTTCCCAATGGTGATGGCTATTTTTAGTTAATTACTATTTCTAGTAATTTACTATCTTTAATAACTTACTACTTTTAGTAATTTACTATCTTTAATAACTTACTATTTTTAGTAATTTACTATCTTTCATAACTTACTATTTTTAGTAAGTTTCAATTGAGCTTCATAGGGGTCAATTTGGTGATTTGGCTCACTTACTATTTTTAGTAAGTGCTATATTTAGTAATAGGTCTCGACTCCTTTTATCCAACAGCACAGTGCAGAGTTTCCATTTTTGGCAAAGGTTAGTTCTCTCAGTGGTTGGAGTTATTATTTGCTTATTCGTCACTTAATAAAGTTGTTATTTTAACTAAGTGAGAATGAGCATGGGTTATAAAAGACCCCCTTGGCCTAGTAGAGTAGAGTTACTTTAAAAAGAGGACAATGTATCTCATGTTGATGCCTAGAAAGAAGGCTAATTTCATATTTTTAAGGATTGATATTTGCCTCCAAAAGTGGACACCCCTTTGGAGAGTATTTCATGTTTATTTTAAAAAAGTTAAAGTGATATTTGGAGAGCAAGGTTGGGTGTGGGTTTTTGGAGGAAAAAGATTTTTTAAAATAAAGTGCCCTAATTCTTCCCTCTTCTTCTATTTAATCCCTTTTGAGCTCTCATTTGGGTATGTGAACTTTGGCAAATTAAGGAGACTCTACTCGATTTTCTCCAAGATTCATATACTACTAGTTGAGAACGAAAAACCCTCATCTCTAGTTGCTGGTTTCAGTTGTGAGAGACCCACCCTAGCTGGTTGGTGCTTAGTGTGAAGATTTTCAGTGTTTTGTTTTGTTGGTTGACCATTTTGGTGTTGGAAAAATGAAGATTTTCACAAATTTTTGAGTTGGGTTTGGAGCTTGGTTTTTGGTGTGCGGGATTTTCCATTTTGGTGCGAGTTTGCAGCTGTTTCTACCCAATTTCTGAAGTCTGAAACACCCTTCTGAGGTCTGGAAATCGAATTTTCTGAGTAGATAAAAAGGCATCAAACAGAGCATATCTTTCCAGGCATTGCTTCTTTGGTTTCTACTTGGCTGGGCGCCCCCTTTGAGCTGCTGGTTGGTATTTGTTGAAGAGCATGTGATTTTATAGAGCAAATCACCCTCCTTAGGATTAGTGCCACATCCTTGGGTTTTGTGACTGCGAGCATGAGGTCTGATCAGCACTTACTATGCTGAATAATCTGCTGCTAAAGGTGTTATTCCAGCTCTGATTTATGTTGGTAAACTTCTGATTTTGTTATTGAGATGTAAATGATTAAATGTTTGATGTAATTCCTCCTTATTTCCTTGCACATTTATAAATATATCAATGTATGTACTTAACACGATGAATGGACAAAAAACATAAAACCCTTTCTGCACTTCCGTCTTATTCTGGAAACAACAAACAAAAAACAAATCGGGAGCATACATTACAATGGTATTAGAGCTCAAAACATTCCTGCCAGCCAGAGGGTAATACATTTCTATGAGCATTAGTGATAGAGAGAAAAAATATCTTGAAAGGTTAAGAAAACGTGAGGAGGATTTGTGGGAGCATTGGCCTTTGGAGAGGGAAGAACAACACGCTGAAACTCATTCAGTAGGAGCAGCAAGTTCAGAAAATATGGGTGACGGGTGAAAGGGCAGGTAGAGAAGATGGGAAGTAGAGCAAATGATACTTCTTTTGGATGTTGTGGTTGAGGGCAAGAAATGGCAGCCCAACATGCCCAAGAAACTAATGAGCAACTTGCGCAGTTGGTTGAGGGGTTGGCATGCTTAGGAGGCAATAATGGACAAGGAGATGGTTTGGGTCAACATGGAGCAGCGAACCAGCACCATAGAGCAGCCATGGCTAGACCTCTCATGCCTGTTTTTCCACTTAGAGTGGAACCACAAACCCAGTTAGGAGCTCACACTAATTGAAATGCAGGATCAATTTAGACAAGATTGGATGGTTGCAGGCCCAAGATTTCAGCATGACATATCTCTATGTGATTATATGGATCTCAGGAAGAGGCATATGCCCAACAAGGGCAATAGAAAGCACCACAAAAGAAAGTTGGAAAACTTAGCCTTCCTTATTTCGATGGGTCTAGTAAGACTTTAGCGAGAGCATGGGTCCAAAAGGTGGACACATACTTCAATCTTAACCCCATGCCTAAAGAAAAAACCATTAAATATGTTTCCATACACCTAGACGAAGTTGCAAATGAATGGTGGCATCATGGAATGGTTACAATGGGTCATACTCAGATTACTTCTTACACAAAGTTCACTGAGAGATTCATAGAGAGATTTGATAAAAAGGACCCTGAACTTCATTTTAAGGAGTTGGCACAGTTGAAACAATGGGGTTCGGTGGATGCTTATGTTGTTGATTTCCAAAGGTTGTCAGTTTTGGTGACAGATATGTCCGAGAGGAGGTTGATTGTTCTCTTTATAGACAAGTTATCCAATCCTTTGTAAGGCTTTCAACCCACCTTCTCTACAGGAGGCAATCAAGAAGGCTAGAAGATATGAGTCTTCCACCTCTAAGAGCAAATTTCAGTCAAAAGGATTTCCGCATAAGGACAAAAGATAGAAAACATTTCCCAAAAGACTCTGGTCAGCCAAAGAAATCAGTCAAAAGGATTGATAGTGAGAGACTTAATGACTTAAGGAAGATGAATTTGTGTTTCAAATGTAAACAACCTTGGGCCTCGTGCTACAAAGGGGTAGGTGCATCAAATAGAGTACTATTTAGCAGAGGAAACTACATCAGAAAAATCAGACCAGCAGTCTGATTCAGAGGAAAAAACTCCTGAAGAAGTTGAAAAGGAAGAGGAGAAAGATGGGAAGCTTGCCCAATTACATAGTTTCCAAAAAAATGAGTCCTTATGCATTAGGGAAGCACTTAATGGGCAGCTGTTAGTTGCATTGATTGACACAGGAGCCACACATAATGTTATTGATGAGGGGTTAATTGCACGCAGAGGACTTCAAACTCAAAAGGTAGATGGATTTCAGGTGATGGTCATTGATGGTTTCACAATTAATTGCACTAGGATGGTTCCATAGCTGAGTTTGCAATTAGGGAATTATGAAGTCAGAGATGACTTCTATGTGATAAGTATTGGTGATACAAATGCAAAGATGGGAATACAGTGGTTTCGATCACTTGGAGAGATCACACTTAATTTTCAGACTATGGAGCTGAAATTTAGATCAGAGGGTAGGAGTGTGTTCTTAAGAGGTGTGTCAACTAGAGGAATCTGAGTGCTCTTTCAAGCATATGGAAAGGCTATTTAGGCATGATCAGATTGAGTGGGCAATGAAGTGTATGGTTATGCCTATGATTATAGAGGAGGTGATGAGGTTCTATCCACCAAACATTCAAACTTTGCTTTCCAGACGAAGCAAAGTATTCAATAGCATTCCTCCAAGGAGGCCTCTTGATAGAGGCATTGAGCACATGATTGAGTTAGAGGAAGGAGCCAAACCAATAATCACCACACCCTACAGGCATCCTAAGCGACATAAGGATGAGATAGAAAAAACTATTAAGGAGTTTTTGGAAATTGGGCACATTAGACTGAGTAAGAGTCCATTTGCTTCTTCAGTAGTGTTGGTGAAGGAGGATGGGACCATGCACATGTGTGTTCACTACAGGGCACTAAATAAGAAAACAATAAAAAACTGGTACCCCATTCCATGCACAGATGAGCTCATTGATCAGCTGCATGGAGCAGTCAATTTTTCCAAAATAGACTTAAGATTGAGTTATCATCATATTAGGGTCAGAGACGAGGACAAAGAAAAAAATTGTATTCATATGTCACTTTGGCCATAATGAGTTTCTTGTCATGCCTTTCAGTTTGACAAGGCACTAGCTACTTTCCAATCTTGCATGAATAGGGTGTTTAATAAACAATTATGTAAGTTTTTGTTGATTTTCTTTGATGACATCCTCATTTTCACTCAATCATGGGAAGAGCACTTGAGGCACTTGGATGAGGTGTTGGGAATTCTTGAGAGTGAGTCTCTATTTGCTAAGGAGTCCAAGTGTGAGTTTGGGATGATTGAATTATTATACCTTGGGCACATAATCAGCGCTAATGGAGTTCATATAGATCTTAAGAAAATTAAAGCAATACTTGATTGGCCTCCACCTACTAATCTTACTTAGCTGAAGGGTTTTTTTGGTTTATGTGGGTTCTATAGGAGGTTTGTCAAAGATGTTTCACAGGTAGCCCCACTTATAGTTTTGACTAAGAAGGGAGCCTTCATGTGGTCTAAATCAGCGCAAAAATCTTTTGATCAATTCAAAAAACTGATTATTTCATGTCCTAGATAGGCTATTCCAGATTTTTCTAAACTATTTGAACTCGAATGTGATTCTTCAGGGGATGGTATTGGGGCTGTCCTCATGCAAAACAAACACCCAATTGCAAACGAGAGCAAGAAGTTGAGAGGGAGTGAGAGAAGTTACTCCATCTATGACAAGGAGATGTTAGCAATAATGCATGCTTTGGCTAAATGCAAGCAATACCTTGTTGGAGGGAAGTTTGTTGTTAAAACTGATCATAATGGTTTGAAATATTTCTTAAATTAGAAGCATCTAACTGAAAGGCAGCAAAAATGGGTTAGTAAACTTTCAAGCCTATGACATTGACATTGAAAAGAGGAATATGGTGGTTGATGCATTGTCTAGGAGACAACATTTGTGTTCATTTTCAGAGATAACAGCAGATTGGAAGGAAAATATACAAGCCGATTATGCTAAGAATGCCCTTGCCAATAGCATCTTAGATGGTTTTTTGCAGGATGACAAGTACAAGGTAAAGGATGGTTTAATTTACTATAAGGAAAGGATAATGTCGGTTCCTGAATCCAAGATGAGAGTGCAGATTTTTAAGACTTTCCATGACACTCCAATGGTTGGTCATCTTAGTTTTTACAAAACATACAGGCAGATCCGCAAGAGGTTCTCATGGAAGGGGATAAAAGAGGACATTACTAAGTATGTTCATGAGCGTCAAGTGTGCCAACAAAATATAAATGAACATACTTAGCATGCTGGTCTACTGCAACCTTTACCCATACCTACTCAGAAGTGGGAAAGCATCTCAATGGATTTCATCACAAGGCTTCCCAAGGTGCAAGGGAAGGATTGTATCTATGGGAAGGACCAAATTTTCTCACTTTTTTGCTATTTCAGCAAGGAATACAGCGATACAGGTGGCAGATTTGTTTTTCCGGGAAGTGTTTAGACTTTATGGGGCACCTAAGAACATCATCAATAATAGGTCAGCAAGTTCATGAGCTTGTTTTGGTAGGAGTTGTTCAAACAATGTGGTACCGAGTTGACTCCCAACACTAGTTACCACCTGCAAACTGATGAACAAACTGAGATAGTTAACAGATGGTTGGAAGGATACCTACGTAATTATGTTTCAAGGCAGCAGAAAGCGTGGGTTAAATGGTTGCAACTTGGGGGACATTTGCTACAACTCCACTTTTCACATGTCTATCAAAATGTCTCCTTTCATGGCTTTGTATGGCTATGAAGCTTCCAACTTCATTGATTTGATTTTTGGAGATTGTAGAGTGCCCAAGCCCAAGAATTTTTATAGGAAAGTTAGGATATCATGAGATCACTTAGGGATAACATACAACATGCGCAGAATCAGCAAAAGTTGTATGTTGATCAGCACTATATTGAGTGGGAATTTGAAGTAGGAGAAATGGTTTATGTGAGATTGCAGCCCTATAGACAGTCCACTCTCAAGAAGAGTGGGTTAGAGAAGCTGAAGCCTCGCTTCTATGGTCCGTTTAGAGTCACCAGGAGAGTTGGGGAGCTGGCTTATAAGCTTGAGCTACCTAAGGGTAGCAAGGTGCATAATGTTTTTCATGTGTCACGCCTCAAGAAGGCGCTCAGGCATAATGTGACTCCTTCGGCAGAGTTGCCTCAATTGGATGAGGAGGGAAAATTGATACTTGTTCTAAAGGCAATGATTGATTTCAAAGAGTGTACTATCAAGAGGAGGGTTATCACAGAGTATTTGGGAAAGTGGAAGAATTTGTCAATGAAGGATGCCACTTGGGAGAGCAAATTTTACAACATCCTGAGTTGTGATTGCTTGAGGACAAACAATCTTGGGGAGGGAGAACCATAATGTCCCCTTCTCGCTCATTAACCAATCTGAGCTTCCATTAGCCTATTCCTATTCCTGTAGGCTAAATGGATTTGGTTAGGGGACTTTGGTGACCTAAGATGAGTTTTCTGGGTTTTTTAGGATTTTGTTTTGGGTTTTTTCCAGTGGTGACAGCTATTTTTAATGACTTACGATTTTAGTAATTTACCATATTTAGTAACTTACTATTTTTAGTAAGTTCCCGTAGAGCTTCATTTGGGCCAATTAAGTGACTTGGCTCACTTACTATTTTTAGTGAGTGTTATATTTAGTAACAGGTCTCAGCTCCTTTTATCCAACAACACAATGCAAAGTTTCCATTTTTGGCAGAGGGGAGTTCTCTCAGTGGTTGGAGTTATTATTTGTTTATTCGTCACTTAAGTTAATAAAGTTGTTATTTTAACTAAGTGAGAATGAGCGTGGATTATAAAAGACCCCCTTGGCCTAGTAGAGTAAAGTTGTTTTAAAAAAGGGGACAATGTAACTCATGTTGACGTGTAGAAAGAATGCTAATTTCATATTTTTAAGGCTTAATATTTGCCTCTAAAAGTGGATGCCCCTTTGGAGAGTATTTCATGTTTATTTTAAAAAGTTAAAATGATAGTTGGAGAGCAAGGCTGGGTGTGGGTTTTTGGAAGGAAAAAGTGTTTTTAAAATAAAGTGCCCTAACTCTTCCCTCTTCCTCTATTTAATCCCTTTTGAGCTCTCATTTGGGTATGTGAAATTTGGCAACTTGAGGAGACTGCTGGATTTTCTCCAAGATTCATATACTGTTGGTTGAGGACGAAAACCCTCATCTCTAGTTGCTGGTTTCGGTAGTGAGAGACCCGCCCTAGCTGGTTGGTGCTTAGTTTGAATATTTTCATTGTTTTGTTTTGCTGGTTGAGCATTTTGGTGTTGGAAAAATGAATATTTTCACAGTTTTCTGAGTTGGGTTTGGAGCTTGGTTTTCGGTGTATGGAGTGTACGGGATTTTTCATTTTGGTGTGAGTTTGCAGTTGTTTCTACCCAATTTCTGAAGTCTGAAACACCCCTCTGAGGTCTGGAAATCAAATTTTCTGAGTAGCTAGAAAGCAATCAAACAGAGCATATCTTTGTGGTGTGAAGGGATATCCTTCTGGGCATTGCTTCTTTGGTTTCTACTTGGCTGAGCGCCCCCTTTGAGATGCTGGTCGGTATTTATTGAAGAGCATGTGATTTTATAGAGCAACTCACCCTCCTTGGGATTAGTGCCACATCCTTGGGTTTTGGGACTGCAAGCATGGGGTCTGATCAGCACTTACTGTGGTGAATAATCTGCTGCTAAAGGTGTTATTCCAGCTCTGATTTATGTTGATAAACTTCTGATTTTGTTATTGAGATGTAAATGATTAAATGGTTGATGTAATTCCTCCTTATTTCCTTGCACATTTATGAATATATCAATGTATCTACTCAACATGATGAATGGACAAAAAACATAAAACCCTTTCTGCACTTCCATCTTATTCTGGGAACAACAAACAAAAAATATCAGGGGCATACATTATATCATTCCTTTACACCTATCATGCAAAGTTCCTTTAGACTTCAAAATGTTCCTACCTCCAGTTTTACATATTCTCCCCACATTTCTTCCAAATACTGCATTCACTCACTTCATCCATCTGCGAAGTTTCAATGGACTTCATCTCCAATTCCAACCCTAAACTTTGATTCCAACATGAAACCTTACATCTCCCATCTTGACCTCTCGTCTCACATCGGATCTCTGCATTTCCTCCAAATTGCCTCTGTCACTCACCAGATCTTCCCAAGACACCATTAATGACCCAATTTGACTCCTACAACTCCTCCAAGAGGCTTTTCCCACCTAAAAACCATTGTCCATCCCAAGGGCATGAATCTATATGCAATTTCAACAATGGATGATGAAAACTTCCAATTCGCCGTGAATGCGATAGTTGAGCTCCAGTAGCTAATGATCTCCATGCAAGCTCCAAACCAGTCATTCCACAAATACAATGGGATTTCATTTGTCTCACACCACATTTATGATCTGTTGTTCTCCATCAAATTCCCGCAAGCAACTAGGCAACCAAACAAAATGTTTTATATACAGGTTTGTTCACCAAACAAATACTGGGTCCTTTTTTTGCCTTCCACATGACCATGAGTGCCAAGAAACATCTAGGGTTTCAATTCCTACAAGTCCAATCACCAAAAACGCAACACATTTTGTAAATTATGAAGGTTTTGTATTGTAATTGGTGTTTGTTACTGAATGTCTCCATAGCCATTTGTAGATCTTTTGGGGAACTTATATGTGACATTGTGCATTCCAGCATAGGGTTTTCTCTTGCCACATTTCTTGGTATGATTGTAATACAGATTTGTTGAATGTCACAGCATTTTAATTCATTGCAAACTATGCAATGTTCTCTTTTTTATTTCATATGGATTTCTATAGTTTGAAGATGAATTCTTAAGTATATTCAGTTGTTTGATATAATATATTCGGTGTGTGTATATGCATAACTAACATTCTACTGTGATTTAAATGTGTTGTTTTTCTTGGTAAACTGTGACTATAACCCATTAGATTAGGCAATAGTCCTAAAATTATAATCAACTATACACTCAAAATGAAGCATCTTTCACCAATAGTTTAGGAGTAGGTAAGTAGTTTGTATGCACCCCATGATTCAATGATTCATCCGAGGAATTATCCTAAGGAATAATGTTTTGCATAACTTCATCTTGAATTTTGTGCAATGATGTTCTTATCAGCTTAAAAGAGATTTCATATGCAATAGGTTAGTCTTTGGGTCAAGTAACAACCTTTGGGGCCAAGCATACATTGGATAACACTACAACATTTTCAATTTATTTATCCTCAGTTGTGATTGATCATGTTGAGAATACCTCTAGGAACACCCTCCTAGATCTAGATGAGCCCAAAGTGAAGGAGAGAATATCCACTCTCAACAATTGGCCTACACACACTCACATTCTATTGATGAGCTGATTAATTCACCTTTGGGACAGCATTTCCTCTAGGAGTGTGAGCAATGATTTTGGGGTCCAACAGAACATATATACCATCAAAAATCTCAAAATGGAGAGGCCGGAGAGGGGAGAACAACCAGAACTAAATATATGGTGAAGATCTGAATCATAGAAGACTAGTTTCAATTTCCACAAATGCCTCAAATAAAACCCCCCTTCCAATTAATACGGCACATATGAATATCCGAGACCAAAGTTGCTACTGGCCTGTATCATGTTCCTTTAGAATACGATGATCTAGCTGCAGCCAGTCAAACCAGAACGGAAACTTGGATATGAGGAACACAATTGGGGAGGTGGATGCTGCTGGCTGAAATCTAGCAGTGGATTAGTTTATTGTTATTTTTTCTGGTAGATATTATGACTCTTGCACTATCCTGATATGTTAACTCTTTTTTTGGGTATGGAAGCTTTACACAGTGCTGTTATTATCAGTTGTAAAGATGCCATCAGTACCACAACTGGCAGAAATATACTTTCTAGGCATGATACTGTATATGTGTAAGAGACCTGCCGTCTCTAACCCCTGCAAACTGATATGTGGATGATGCAAATTTGTTTTGTTTTGAATGTTTTGCAATTTCTTGAGGGTTTTATAATGAATTAATGATTTCTATGTATTTTCACAAAATAGTGCCAGGCAATAAATTAACAAATTCTGAAGCAAACTGAAACTATATTGAAAATAAAGGAGCTGCAATATTATTTATTGAATATAAAGATTTACAATGCTTATATCTTGAACTCCATACCTGAAATGATGAGATAGCAAAATAAGCAAAGTTCTGAAATTTATTGCAGCAACTGGTGAAGTGTACGGCCTGCCTGTCGAATCACTTTCTCCACCTCAAAATCCACGCACAACACCTTCTGTGATATAGGTGCCAGCAATGAAAGAGAAAGGAACTCAAGAAGAAAGGCATTTTGACTCCAAGGAAGAAACACGCCTTTAGCTTGATTGTACGGCCAGGTATGGCCTTGAAGTATGCTTGCTAAATCACTGATAATGGCAGCCTTAATGATTGTTTGGGTCTGCAATAGTTATCACATCACAGCTCTACAAACCCTTGATTAAATACTTCAGAGTTAAGCACGAATAGAACTTCTAAATGAAGCTCCCTCAAGCAATAATATCAGCTGGTATTGCATAGCCTCAAAATTGCATAGACACTGAAGAGTTTTCGTTTTCCAATGCTAAAAATTGCAGAAACCCTTTTGAATTCCTCCAACCTGCTCAAATGTCAAAACCCAGAATAATGTATTCACCAAATGATAATGATTTCATGCTTTTAAAATCCTTTTATATCCTCTCAAGAGAGGTCGACCTCCTTAAGTGCCTTTAAATCCATTTTGAAATCCACTTTTAGGTTTTTAATTAAAACTTTATGATATCTTCAATCATGGGCGCCCAAACCAATAATATTAAATTAATGTACTTTAAGTGATTTAATTGAGGATCATGGCCTCATCGGACATAAAGTACACTTTTGACTTTATAATTTAACTTTATAAGATTCAATTATGCATCTAAGGCCTATCCAAGTGCCTTACTAAATTTAGTAACCCTGACTCCTCAAAAATGATGACTTACTATAAATAGTAAGTATGAAGAACTAAGTCAAACGAAGGCCAAACCTAAACCCAAACTGAGCTCTAAAGGAGAAAACCACTGATTACTGCCAAGAAGGACTCTCTTACAATCTGTGTTACCTATGAGGGTCAGGAATAGGCCAAACTGTCCAAAAACAAGATCAAGCTAAAAAAGGGACATTACAGCCTGTCCTCCCTGAAAGTGCTTGTCCCCAAGCAATCTCAACTGCAAAGAAAACTCTCCCCCACCGGGATCCCAAGGGAAGATCTGTGTAATGTCCCTGTCATCACCAATCAACTCCTGTAACACCAACATCAGAACAACTATCTGAACCAATCGAACCACTCCAAGTGTCGAAGGAGTATAAGCCACAAAAGGAAGCAACTCAAAAGACTAACAACATTTGCTTCCTAGCTCTGCGCAAAGCAAACAATCATCCAAACTGTCTAGCACATGTGCCACTGAACTATGCATCTGAAATAGGTCATGTACACAAGGATCAAATGTGAAACTGTACGCACTCCTCACTGTGTACACCTCAGAAAACTCCTTTGTGAGCCCTATGTGAAATCCCAATGCACTAGAAGGATCCCAAACACTACGATCAACGCTCATCTCGTGACTAGGGTCAAGAAAGTGATCGGCATCAATCTCAAAAAGCGGATTATCACATGACAATGTCGCATCCACCTCAAACAAAGGGTTGGTCACAAATTGATCCATACCTCTAGGCTGATCCCAATCAACTACCTCTGAACCCCCAAAGTACTACATAAAACCATGCCCAATCTGCACAAACTCCTCTACACTCTCGCTCTTCTCACTAACGAGAGATATAGAGCACAAGCTCCCATCTGTAATCCCCCTCAACACATATCTCTTGCCTTGTAACTCAAATCTCATCTCCATTTTAGGAAAGTTGAGGGTGAACACACCAATGTCCTAGAGCCATCTCATTCCCAACACGATATCCATCCCTACCATGTTGACCATATAAAAATCAGCCTGTAACTCATAGTCATTCCGCATAAGGGTGAGATTACAAATCCGTCTAGTGCAAGTGAGTGTATAATCATCTGCCACCCTAACTTTGAATTTAGCAAAGTCTTTTGTGCAGAGTCTACACCTGCTGACAAAACCTTCATCAATAAAGTTATATGTGGCTCTAGTGTCAAGCATGGCAATACATCGCTATCCATCCACTAATCCCCTGAACCTGAATGAATCATCCTGTGCACTAGCAGATAATGCCAACGGGGATAGATTGGCATCGGGCCCAACCTCTGTAGAGGCATTTCCAGCCTCATTATGCTTTGAAACAGCTTGCTGGTCTGAAATTTCAGACTCCTCATACTCTTAATAAACCCACATCACGCGGTTAGCTTTGCCCTTTGGCCTCATAAGGCAATCATGATCTTTGTTGTAGGGCTCCTTGCACCAATAACAAAGTTGTTTCCTTCTCAATTCATCATGAGTTGCATCATCAAGTTTTGTTGTTGTCTTTTTCTTTGTCTCAACAACTGGTTGATGACTCTCTTCAACAGGCAAGGTATTTGTTTTTGGCAGAAATTGTTTTTTCAGAGCAGCAACCTCCATACTCCTTGCCTTTCTAATGTCACCATGCAAGAAAGGCAAGTCAAAGGCCTTAAGCCACCCTCTCAAAGGCTCTTGTAAACCCTTTGTGAACAACATAACCAAATGCCTCTCTGACAAACTAGGCACCATCACAGCGAGCCTTTGAAACTCGCTAATGTAATTATCCAAGCTACCCACCTGTCTACGCTGTGCCAACTTTTTGAAGTACAACTCCGGATCTTTCTTATCGAAGTGCTCGATCAACCTATCTATGAACTCCTAGTAGATGGTGATAAGGTTATGCTACAAAGTGGTCATCCCATGATGCCACCAATCATGAGCCACTCCATCCAGGTGCAATGTGGCAAATTTAGTTGCCTCATCCTCGTGCATAGGTCTCAGTGATAAATAGTTGTTGAGCTTTTGCACCCACGATCTAGCTGAACACTTGTCACTGCCATCAAAATGTGGCAAAACAACCTTGCTAACAGCATGTTGGAAATCCCTATTAACTTGAGGTGATGGGGGTGCCTGTGGTGTTCTATGCTCAAATCTACCTCCCCCTCTAGGCCTCTTAGCATCCAAAAACTCATGTAGGGTCAACGCTTGCCTAATCTCAAGAGAGAGTGTCATATTTTGCATAGTGTCTAATAATATCCACTACTGAGAGAGCATGAGGTGACTGAATCTCAAGCTGAGGAGTCGATTGCTCCGCCTACTGGACTAGAGGAGCCTCTCTAGAAATGAAAGTAGGTTGTCTGGGCCTACGCTCAAAACCACTAGAAGAGAAATTTTGTTGAACTGTCACCTAAGGCTGCTCTATCCCTCCAGTACCGCTAGTCTGTCCTATCCGAAACACATGTTGCTATGGAATAATTTGTTTCATGGTGCCCATAAGCTAAGACATCATATCCATCATATTATCATGCCTCCTCCTAAACTCTGTCTCAGGACTCTCAGAACGAGCACGCTCCTTCCCTGTGTCTCTAGGTGTCTCTTTCGAAACCTCTTTGTCTACCATAAGACCTGTAATGTTGTCCTCATTGCTACTAGAGCTAGACCTGTGTATGCCCAAAATAACTGAAACTATATCACCCTTTGGAACCTGAGGTGGATCCCAATGTTCTGTTCCTGTTCCTCTTCCCTTAGTATAAAATACATTATTTTTGCTCATGAAAGCTAATGCTACACAGGTTGGCAGGAACTCTGCTCTGATACCACTGTAAGAGACCTGACATCTCTAACCCTTGAAAACTGATATGTGGATGATGCAAAAAAAAATTGTTTTGAATGTTTTGCAATTTCTTAAGGGTTCTCTAATGAATAAATGATTTCTATGTATTTTCACAAAATAGTGCCAGGCAAGATATTAACAAATTCTGAAGCAAACTAAAACTATATTTTAAATGAAGGAGCTGCAATATTATTTATTGAATATAAAGATTTACAATGCTTATATCTTGAACTCCGCATACCTGAAATGACAAGATAGCAAAATAAGCAAAGTTCTGAAATTTATTGCAGCAACTGGTGAAGTGTACGACCTGCCTATAGAATCACTTTCTCCACCTCAAAATCCATGCACAATACCTTCTGTGATACAGGCAACAACAATGAAAGAGAAAGGAGCTCAAGAAGAAAGGCGTTTTGACTCCAAGGAAGAAACACGCCTTTAGCTTGATTGTACGGCCTGGCAGGTACAGCAAAGGTACGGCCCTGAAGTATGCTTGCTAAATCACTGATAATGGCGGCCTTAATGATTGTTTGGGTCTACAATAGTTATCACATCACAGCTCTACAAACCCTTGATTAAATACTTCAAAGTTAAACACAAATAGAACTTCTGAATGAAGCTCCCTCAAGCAATAATATCAGCTGCTATTGCACAACCTCAAAATTGCATAGACACTAAAGAGTTTTTGTTCTCCAATCTTGAAAATGGCAGAAACCTTTTCGAATTCCTCCAACCTACTCGAATGTCAAAACCTAGAATAATGTATTCACCAAATGATAATGATTTCATGCTTTTAAAATCCTTTTATATCCTCTCAAGAGAGGTTGACCTCCTTAAGTGCCTTTAAATCCATTTTGAAATCCACTTTTAGGTTTTTAATTAGAACTTTGTAATATCTTCAATCATGGGCGCCCAAACCAATAATATTAAATTCATGTACTTTAAGTGATTTAATTGAGGGTCGTGGCCTCACCAAACATAAAGTACATTTTTGACTTTATAATTTAACTTTATAAGATTTAATTATCATTAAAGTACCTTTAATGATAATTAATCATTAAACATTTAATATTTCTCCCATCCAACTAAATAAGAGGTCAACATTGCATTTGAGGCCTGTCCAAGTGCCTTACTCAATTTAGTAACCCTAACTCCCATGAAAAGGTGACTTACTATAAATAATAAGTATGAAGAACTAAGTCAAATGAAGGCCAAACCTGAACCCCAACTGAGCTCTGAAGGAGAAAACCACTGATTACTGCCAAGAAGGACCCCCTTACCATCTGTGTTGCCTATGAGGGTCAGGAATAGGCCAAACCATCCAAAAAAACAGATCAAGCTAAAAAGGGGACATTACACTATGCTAGAATACTCATATCATGTCTGACACTATTATTAGTAGGCCACCCTGGACAGTTGGAAGCTGATCTTTTGTTTGTCCAGGAGTGGAAAGCAGGAAGATCAGTGGATTTTCCTACTCTGATGCTCTAATTTCTGATTTCGTAAAATAATTGTGAGACTCTTTGCCTTGTTCAAAAATATAACAGAAAATAAATAATTCAGATCAAGGAAAACAAAAGCAGCTTATATATTAATGCATTTAGAAGTGAATGATGCACAATACTGTCTGGTCATATGTAAAACTCATATAAACTTAAGGAAATGAAGCAGCATGAAGATCTCAAAAAGAACATGACAAACCTACTGTCCATATATTTCCAAGTATGGTCAATGGAAATGGTAAATTTTAATTGACTTTCTCTGTTAAATGGGCAGTTACACAAGGTTCCACAACATTTAATCATTCCATCTACAAGCTTGGAAAGCAATAAGTACCTTCTAACAATCAGAAATCAGAAACTTATGGTGTAAATCTAGAAAGGAAAAATAGCACTTTAATTGAATACTATGGCAAAAGAGGTAAAGGACTGGCTAGTTTTCAGAATAACACTTACAATTTACCACTTCTTCAGACGTACGGCTACTGCAAAGGACTGTACAAGCAATAGTTCTTATTGGCTGCTTTCTTGGCTTGAAGATACTGATATTATACTCTAGTAGAATCTGAAGGATATAGATATCCCTCTAGAGTTTTGAGATGCCAGTCAAAAATTTATGACAAATTAAATGATAAAATTAACTAAAACCATAGATTAGTGGAAAAAAATAAATGCCAATGTTTGGAACAAGCAAAGTTGCCCTGTTCTCATACCTTGTTTGGTATTTACATTGATAAAATTGAACAGTATTTAAAGGAAGAGAGATGTAGAAAAAAACTAATTTAGCTAGGTCAATTATCATACTTATAGTTTATTCCAGTAAATAGTTCTTGCAAAAATATCAGTGAACTCTAAAAATAATTAATGTCCTCCAAAGTCCAACCAATCTATAAAAACTTTCAAACTCTAAATTGAACATTATTTTTTATGGAAGTAAAATAATGATGATTAAGTTTTTAAGGGAAAAAAAAAAGTATCCTTCAATTTCTTACAATAATAGCATCCTTAAAGAACTCCAAAATTACAAGTCTATTTGTAGATTAAATTGGAACTTTGGCATCCAAAACGAATTAATAGGATCTGTAAAGCTTTCCATTGTTAGGAAAAGGGTGTTGTACACCTTGCACAAGAAAGAATAAGTATTTAATTGTGGTGCATCTTTAGAGATGTGTTTAACCACATTAAATATTTATTTGTATCCACTTGTAAAGCTGCATGTAACATTGGTTAGATTTTCTTTTGTGGGTTGCACATTGGAAAAATATTTAATATTGGGAAAACTTAGTGCCAAAAAGTAAATGTTGGGGTCAATGATTTTGTGCAATCATGATTTTGAAACACATGGTTTTGCAAATACCACAATTATATTTGTGTGAGCTTGAAACTATAAAAGCAAACATATGTTTAGTAGTTGAGGTTGGCTTGTTGGCTATTTGGCTTGGCTGTCATTTGTATCGAGCTCCCTTATAGAGTGCATATGTGACATATATGTGTGGTAGTTTTGCTACCTGTCATGCTTGGACACATAGAAGATGCATTGGAGGAGCTTAATGTTTCAGAAGTATTCATGGAGACTGTATAAGAGTATTGTAATGTTTTATTCCTGAATATTACACTAAGTGTGGATGCTTTTGGAGGCTGGGGTTTTCCTCTTGAAGTAGGTATATCTTGTGTAATCTTGTAATGTCTTTGATCTTTGCATTATGGTTAATCTATAAGCTTATTTTTCTCTCATAGGATTATGTAGGAAATGGTTTGGTCAACCTGATAATTTCCTAACAACCATTGCCTTAAAAAAATTGAGATTGGAAACAGAAAAAAATTCTTTTAAATGTTTTGGTCATCCCAACATTTCTGTCAAGTTGAAAAGTTCGGAAAATAAGCATGTGCCATGAAACTTGGCTCAAGAATTTAAATGCATTTGAAAAGGTACTTAATGTAAATGGGTCCGAGAAAAAGGCAAATTCATCAAGCAATTAATAAAGCAAAGGAATGGAACCCAAAGAACAAAGGAGACCACAAGAGATGGCAGATGAGGGAAGGGGAGCAACGGTCGAGCTCCCTTACATGCAGGGTATCACAGAGAAGTTTACACAAATATTATTAGGGAAGAGCATTTTGGTCACTTTTACTGCACTAAATATCCATAGAAACCTGTTGGAAAGGACACATACCCCAAGACTATACAGGAAATATCCCACGTTCCTGTGGAAAGAAATACATTGTGGAGACAGGTTGATAGATGCAAACTAGGCTCAAAGAGCCCAGTGCTGATATTATGCACAATCAGATCAGGAAATCTGCACCATATTCACAAGGGGGACACTTATCGCCATATTTGCATGGAGGACACTTAACATGATTTAAGCACCATATTCACATGGGGGACACTTATCACTTACTAAAGCTGAATACAGCAATGCACAAATAATTACAGAAGCACTAGATAGAAATTTATGAATAATTTTAATAGAGACGATTATATTTCATACCAAGCAATACTTGGAAGCCCATCATATTTGGAAAGCCAAATGGGATGTATCTTTATGGTTTGTAATCTTCACTCTGGAATAAAACTTTTCACTGTGTGTGTATGTGTGTGTGTGGGATGTATTTTTGTAGTTTGTAATCTTCACTCTCTGGAATAAAACTTTTCACTGTATCTGTGTCTGTCTGTGTGTGGATGTATATTTTATAGTTTGTAATCTTCACTATCTGGAATAGAACTTTTCACTGTGTGTGCATGTGCATGTGTGCACATGCATGTGCGTATGTGTGTGTGTTTGTGTGCATGCGTGCACATGTGTGTGTGTGTCTGTGTGGATGTTTGTGTGTGTACACGTGTATGAGTGTGCATGTGTATGTGCGTGTGTGTGTGTGTGTGTGTGTGTCTATGTGCATGTGTGTGTGTGTACGCATGTATGAGTGTGCACATGTGTGTGCGCGTGTGTGTGTGAACACGTGTGCATGCACACATGGGCGCATGTGTGTGCGTGTGTGTGCGTGTGTGCGTGCATGTGGGTGTTCATGTGCGAGTGTGTGTTGGTGTGGGTGTGTGCATGTGTGTATGTGTGTGTGCATGCATGTGGGTGTTCATGCACGAGTGTGTGTGGGTGTGGGTGTGTGCATGTGTGCATGTGTGTGTGCTTGTGTGCATACGTGCGTGCATGCATGCAAAGTTTAAATAAAGGACCTGAAACATAAATAACATTATAAGCAAGAAGAAGCTGAGACATTATAAGGAAATGATTAAAACCAACAACAAGAAGTTTAAGTATTATAGGATGTGAGACATCCATAATGCCATCCATAATATGTGAAGTGGAAATTGGTAACTAATGAAGCATTTGTTTATTCACCGTAAGCAGTTTTCAAGTCATCTATCTTAAAAAAATCATGGCAGAATGATAAATCCTGTTTGATAGAATAATCTCATCCATCTTGCAATTTGCAATTACCTACAACAATCTTAGATGACAAAGGATTTGACTATTGCCTTAACAGGTATGTTACAGCAAATATGATATACAAGATTCACAAAGGTTCAATTGCCTTGACCTTCCGCTGTTTCATTACAAATATAAGTTATCAAAATGAATATTTCACATGGACATGTATTTGCAAGTGTGTGCACAGATACACACACAGATCTAACATTGTACATTAACATCCACCTCTGCAGTAGAAAAACAAGAAAATAGAAGTGGATCATTTACAAGTAATGCAAAATAAATGTTACCAATGACAAATTAGTTGATGTGGCAAAATAGTTTTAAGTTTTGCAAATGCATTGCAACTACCGTTCACATCACAAACCAAGAAATTAAACATCATTTGAATTTTGAAATATATGGTCACACAAAAGCTGGTAAACAGTCTCTATTGCTAGGATACTATCAATAACAAGAAAGTCAGTAATGTTTCACTCCATTAAAAGGTTTCCATGTCTTCAAGGAAAACTATCCAGTTATCTCAGGTCAAAGAAATAGCTGTGAACAAACAAACTAGATGAGCTCTATTCTTGGTAAGGAAGTACCTAGTCATAGTAAGTGGTTTAACAAGTCTGATACATATGCATCTCCATGCAACATCTAGAATCTTACTGAGTGAAGCAATTAGAGGCCATCTCTAATGTACAAGAATGTAAAGGAGCTTGATGCAATAAAGATTTTTAGAATTTTCCAATGAGCGTAAGGATCAACTCTTATTTAAATGTGCAGGGTTAATTAACATTAAATGATGTGTAAAATGCCTACTCAAGAGACATGAAACATGTTATCTTTAAAATAGAATTACTATTCAATTATTATAAGGTGCATGATGTAATACATGTTTACCATTCTTCCACTTAAAATGGCTAAGGACTTGGAAAAGTCCTTTATCAAGGTGGCAGTGAACAAAAAACAGTTGGGTTATTTTAATCACCCTTTGGATATTTTGTTTCATTATGCTATTCCATTGTCTGTTCCTATCACCCCTTTTATTACGATTCACTAGATATTTCTGTAAGTGGAAAGTGATTCATGTTGACAGCCTGCAAATTTTTTTATTGCAATTGTTTTGGTGCTATTCCCAACACATTCCCAGGATCACAAACCTAATTCATTGGCACCTGTATTGCACCCAGATAAAAACCATGTTCACTTAAGTTTAAATTACCAATGCTAAGCTCATTTAAAAAAAAGAAACTGATCAAAACACTAAAAGATGAACTTTGTTACAAAAGAACACAGTAAACTTAAAGGTAACAGAGCCACAACGATGTTTACAAACATATTTCCTGCTAGAATATAACTCTGCTTGATAGCTTTTGACAAAGTGCTTACCTTCCTGTCAAAACCATACCAAAGACTGTGTTGCTCTGATGAGTGGAGATTTAAGAGAAGTGTTGTATCTCGCACAACAAATAATGGAAATTGTTGGAAAAAAAACAGGGGCACAGTATTACTCTCAGACAAAGGAGCCCCAAGTGAGACCTCTGCCCTCCAATTATCTCTCATTGCAACTACAGAACTTTCAATGTCCTGAGTTCGACTATTATAGGTGGCGCTAGCTAATACACTTACCTGCATGCAACCAAAAAAACCAATTAACAAAGATTGTAGTATGGTTACATTTAACCAGAATGCATAATGCCATTTAGCAACACTTCTTAAGTGAATGATCCATACACAAATATGGTTCCAAAGAAAACTAGCTATAGTCCAGTGAAGTATATTATCCATGGAAACAATAGCTTGATGCACATACCCACAAAAAAGTTGCTCAGACCTGAGAGTGCTCAACATTTTCAAACAAAACTACCTGAAACTAAGATGTCTGGAATGAAATCATTCATTTGTTTATCAGAAGAAAGAAATAACTTGTTCCAAACATACAAATGAATACTTCATGCTATAGTACCAAAAATCTTTCTCAAGATTGTCTTGGCAAACCAAAAGATAAAGATATTTTCAATTAATCAAGAAAAATTGGGAGTCTAAAAATGCTGATTCATAAAAGTAGAGGAAAAATACTGTTCTTTTAATTTTAACTATTAACTCAAAAAATTTATCAATATGTACAAGAAAATCAATCAAATTAGCACAATGGTGATTTCTATGTGAAATCACTCCAAGGAATCGTGGGTTTTTCATCCTCGGGTTAATTGAATCATAGTTTCATGCTCCACAAGGAGTTGAAATAAGATTAAAAAATGTCTTCTCTATATCCCTCTTCTCCTTGCTTGGTCTCTCTTAAATACCTTTCTCCTCCAACTGACATAACTCTTCACATGCCCTTTGATTTCATAATAAGGACTTATGACACCGCAAAGGCTTATGGAACAGCAGTAACAGGCTGCAATCCAACTTAAGTGTTAATCCCTCAGAAATGTATGGTGATTATAGGAACAGATATGGCACTTTAATACAGAAGTAATATCAACAGAAATATGTGACAATTTCTGTGAATCTCCAGTAAGGAAGACCGCTCTTGGAGTCATCAGAAAAGCTCTTGCAGCCCATCACTATAAACATCATTAATGGCTGCTTTTTGAAGTCCATCAATCAGTTTTCTTCCTTCTTTCTTGTGGAGTTAAATCTATTTCAGAGCATTAACAATTTAGAATGAGGAAAATCAAAACCCATTCCCTTAGTGCAAAATTCCCAAGAACCATGGGAAATGATGGTGCTGGGTTTAGCCTAGGTTTAATTTCAAAGAAAGGACATTACAAGGGGTGCTTTGGGCTTATAGACCACCTTGATTTTTCATGTACCTTCCTACAACGTGTTAGAATGTGCCTTTTCCATATCAGCTCTCCTTTTTCAAAGTAACTTTTTGGTCTTTTCTCTGTCAAAGTGAAGTACCATCGGTGTGTGTGTTTGTTATGGCAGATTAACTCTCCACTCAACCATGCATGCAGACACACGCCACAATTCCTTTATCTATCATGGCAGGTCTAGGTTTAGTTGTTCAATGGTTACCTGGTGTAGCTTCTTGCTTAGTTGTCTCTGGCTTAGATTAGGTGCTTGCGTGTTAATTTTATGGCTCCTAAGTGCCTTTCCTTTATTTCAAGGAACCCTTGTTTGTGAGGGAAGGTCTCAGAGAATTGCCAGTGCACAATTTTTCGATGCTCTTCTGTGTTTGCTAAATATGGTAAGATTGTGCTGGGCCAGAAAGGTTTAGAAGATTCTAGGTCTTCACTCTTGGTGGGCTTTAAATCAATATTAAATGTAGTGGTGGTGTCTGAGGATTTGAGGGGATGGCTTGCTGGTATGTTCTTCCATTTCAAGGACATGGATATGCCTGTGGTGGTTGCAGCAGGTTTTGAAGATGCAGAACCATTGGTTGCTCTTGATGACATGCAGGTGTATTTGATGCTATGATCAGCTCAAATGCCTTCCCAAAGTCTTTGGCCCCTTTGTTGGCAAATTACTTGAGGGCTCTGTAGTTAAAGGTTTGGGCTATGCAGGATGAATTCCAAGCCCTGGCATTGTTCTGCCTTGATTTTCTTACAATTGTACAGATCTGTGTGTTTCTCACAAGAATTGCATTTTACAGGTGGCTAGTGCTTTTAGACTTCCTACTCTGGTAGGAAAGATTCTGGTACATAGCAAGAAGCATCAAGAGATTATCCACATCGTGTGTTTTGCTGGTGCATTCTGGTGGTATTGGGAACTCAGTTCTAAAGCAGGTTGTGGTCCAACACAAGGCTGGAATCTAACATCAGGGTTATTGAAGCATCATGCTGTGGTGGGTTAGAAGGTTGGGAGTCACTCATATTTAAGGTCTTGTAATATCTTTTTCTATTGTTCTTTTGTTGTTTGCTAGTCTGGTATCTGGCTTTCACTGGTTCTTGGGCCTTGATCATTCGGGTTGCTTTGTATTAGTTTTATTGGGGTGGTGTGCTTCTCCTACCTGTTAGTACAGATTTTTGCTTTGGTCTTTTCTTCTCTTCCAGCTTCTGGTTGGTCAGCTGTGTAGTTATATTGGCTTGTTATGGACGTTTATTTAACAGTTTTTTGATATTATATGGTCGAGCTCAAAAAGATCCCTCTCTGATAGTATGAAAAAAACATAAATTAGACTCTAAATCTTGTACCCAATGATAAGATTGGCCAAAAGTCCATTAGGCAGTAAATTATATGTCCTGGTGTTAATTTAAGATTAATTAAAATACTACATCCAGACATACATGTTTGAAATTGAGAAAAACATTACACCCGAGTTTCGATGTGGTGTAACCAGTAGATAAGATTGGGTGACATGTTTGAAATTATGAAAAACATCACATCCCGACTAGTGTGTGTTAATGATATAGCAGCTTCAGTAGCTCCTTCCAGCTCAGCTCTTTCGTGGAAACATAAATTGAATGATAGCCGTTGGCTATTCAATTTATATTTATTGTTTTGTATTATTTTCATTATGGCCGACATGAGAAAATACGAATTCATCTTGGTCACTTATTAGAAGACATTTAATATTTATTAAGGCTGACATTCTTTATGAATATATTTCTGGCCGACATCCTTTGTGTCTTGTAAATAACATTTATCTTGGCCGACCTTATGATATGAGGAGGTGCGACCTCCCTAAGTTGTATATATACAATGCGAACATCATACAAAGATACACATCATACAGTGCGAAATACATACAGGGCGAACATCAAGAAAGTGCGATATATCATCTAGTATGAATTATTTGCTAGGACGAATTCATTGCTAGCAGATTGCGAATCATCAAAGTTCAGTTTGCGAATTTGGTCAAGAGCTAATAAGTGCAAACTCTTCAAGAGAGAAGTGGGAATTCTTCTATGTGCAGATTGTGAAGTTAAGTGCAGATCAGAGATCAAGTAAGAGCAGATTATTTGATTATTCTACAGCCATTGCTGGTACTGATATTGGCCTTGTGTGTGGCCTCTTTGTAAAGAGACTTGTTGCCATTATTTTATATATAAGAGAGATCTTTGTTGCTGGGTTTTTCTCCCTCAAGTGGAGGGTTTTCCCAGGGTATCTGCTGTGTTATTGTGTCTGATTTGAATTAATTTTCTGTGCACTAAATCTGATCATTAGTTTTCAACATGGTATCAGAGCGGGTTCTAGAGATCCAATCAGATTTAGTTCTGGCAGTGTCATTAGTTGTGCAATCTGAAAGTCCTTGAATCCAAAAAATACAGAGTATCTGGTTTTATTAGGATACTACTTATTCTTCAGGCGCTCAAGGAGTTTAAGTTCAGCGATTAGTATGAGGGAGTCAAATATTATGGATTCATGGAACTTTTGTAGAGGATCAAATTTTATTGGAGACAAATGATCATAGCCTGTAGCGGCTAATATTTATTTCATTCGAGCCTCCTCCTCTAGTGCCGTATAGATGGTGAAGTGTCAATTTCAGAGGAAGTCGTCTAATATCTACCTCCTCTGGAGAAGACGTATCCTTGGGAGAGATCACCTTCATGGATAAAGGTTGGGGCTTCTAGTGTCTGGGTCGCAGCTATTTATCTCTTTTGTATTCAGCATATGTGTAATCCTCAATAGGCATTGAAATCAGTGTTGACCCTGTCAAAGCATAGTGGAGCGATATATCATGATGCCTCTGGTTTGCAAACAAGAGACATGACACTCTTTTTTTTCATCCTGAGAAGCGTTGGAAGAAGAACTTAGAAAGATCTAAGGTGATTCGATGGAGAGTATTGCAGTTGAGAGTGGTCACGGGAATGCTAACTTATTTCCCTTGAAATCGAAAAATCATCATATTTACGGTTATCCTGTCATCGGGTATCGGAACCATCACAAGCTTTGATGTCTGAGTCATATTTATCATTGTGATGAGAGTATTGGGCCCTTGTAGAAGTTCCGACAACCTTATTATAGAATGTTTGCATATTCAAGAGACTCAATAACAGGCAGCGAATTTGCATTCATCGTATATCATTGGCGCCAGTTTCTCATACATCCCGATATCGGGAATAATATCGGGTGTCTACTAAAAGTCTTCCTTAGCGAACTGTGGAATATGTTCGTGTTGGTGCAACAGGTAGTTTATTTTTTTATCGTCGTATTTGTTATGTGACTGATCTTAGCGCTGCAAAGGAGATTATTGTGCATTCAGTCTATCACACTCTGTATTATTGAGAGACAGTGATGGTAGAATGAAGTCTTAACCGTTATGAGAATTGAAGTTTCAAATCTGTGTTTGTGATCTGCTTATTGCTAAATGTCTGCATATGAGCAACGACCTGAGCCTTGGCTAGGCCTTATCGCTGTGTTAAGTGTTCTCCTTGTTTTCAAGCGTTGAAGCCTGCACTCAGTGCGTGTGGAGTCGATTTGAGTTATTGTTATCCATGACTGTGAGGTCTAAGTGCAGCATATAAGGAGAAATCTTTTAACAGCTACAAGACAAGCACCTGACTGCACCTATAGAATTGTAGCAACAAAAGGAGATAAGTATTTTTGCAATTTTTTATTGAAAGTCAGTTGTAATGAGCCTAGCTCAAAACTGACCAGAACTTGACCTAATTTTCTGTTGGTAATTTCGTCATACAGTTTATATGCCACCTTGTAACTTGCTGATGTAGTGTTTCAGTTGAAGTAGGTTGATAATAACGAATGCTAACACTGATTTAAATACCCTTACAATGCCTACAATCTGACCTTCATGCAAATATGCAATTCTTTTTTGGATTTTTTCATGCAAATATATGAAAACTAGGTATGCAAAGACTAGCTACAGCAAATAGACATTTTTACAAACATTTGCCATGCATCATTTCATTTACAAATCTATTTGCAAAGTATCTATTGGAAAATCAGCTACTTATATCTCCATTATTATGAATACTTTCAATACAAAGCTAATGACAAACAGCCAAGACTCTTGGCTAATACATTTGAATTAATGCTTAAGTCTGAAGCAGACTGTCACCAACAGCCGTACCCCTATTATGCAAATAAATGGCATACAATAAGCATGAAACAAACAAAAAGGAACCTGGTTTGAAGTCGCCTTGTTTCACCAATGAAGAAGCAATGTAAATTCTGGAAGTTGAAGACCATATGCAGCCCACACGATTTTCTGAGGAAGTCGCCCCTGTTTCAGATCTGGATTGAGGAAATAAAATAATCTGAGCAGCTTCCAAGCCTCCAATAACTCCTAACCCATTCAGCATAACCCTGGGAATATTGCGCCCCAATCTCCAATGAAAATCGATGCAAGTATGAGCTCTAGCGAATGAAAAGAAGTCTCTAATGGCGTCCCTGTTGCTTCAGACTTGGCATCAGAAAATTCTTTAATAGAAATCAGGTTCTCCTCTTCAATTAATCGATGCCTCCAATAATATTTTTCAATGCTAATAATCTCCAATAGAATGATCTTCAAAATTGGCCTTAGGCCACAATTTTCTGCCCTAATGAAGTGACTGTAATATCACCTCCAAACTGCAATAATTCAGGTGATATTGCACACCCTCAAAATTGCTATCAATGGGAGTTTTCGTTCCCAAAGACAATCTGATTATCTGCAGACCACTTGGCTCCACAAATACTCAAGAAGAATTCGCCAATCAACAATTCATCAAATCTGGATATCCAAATGGTGAGACCTCAAGGTCTATTTATGCATTTCCTCTAGATGTCGGCCTCAATAAAATAATATTATCCTTTGACTTCTAGAAGATTCCAGTATTTTTTAATCTTTTTGCACTTTATGAAATATTAAAATATTATATTATTAATAAAGTGCACCTCAACATCAAATTATAAAATAAGGTTTCCATAAATAGAAATAAGGATTAAATATAATGGAAAACCTTTCTCCAATCAAAAACTGAGCCAAGTAATCGCCAAGTGACTGCAAAGTGACTCTCTCACCATGCCTCATTAGCCTATGAGAGCCGTTAATAGGCTAATCCTGCTGATCTGTCGATGTCAACTAGAAAGGGACATTACATCAGTCTGCTGAGTTGTGCAAATCTGACATCATTTGTTGATCTTGTGTGTAGTAAAGATCGTGACATCGTTTGTTTGACCTTGTGTGTAGTAAAGATCGTGTTGTCTTTCTTGAATAAGTAATCCCTGGATGAGATCCTTTAATGTCACCTTTCATTCATTATGAGTTTTTTCATGCAAATTATGAAGATCTCTGAGTGTGACTCTGAGATGGAAAAGAGAACTGCAGTTTCGTTGTGATAGAATGATCACATCGATACCATTCTCTTGTGCATGGTCTATAATTGTGCCTTGAGAGGCCTGATTCTAAATGCTAGTTGCATAATGCATTCAAGAAATCTGTCGTTGTGCAGATTGTTTTTTTTTTGTTGTGCTTGGCACTCTCGAGAGGAGTAAAAGATGGAAGAAAGAGTTATATCAGAATTTAATAAAGATAAGTTTCTTCATCCCTTCATTTTGATTCCTTGATATATTTCTCTTATAGGTTGATTTATTTAACTCATGTTTTAATATTGTGCAAAATTCTTATGTATTCATGCTATAACCTGAAATAGTAAACTTTGTATGATTCTAGCCTTGATATTCTTTGGATAATTATAAACTATTAGTAATCTCTTTTTTTTTGCCTTCAAGACAATTCTGAGAGCAGGGTGGTGATTAGAGATGAAAAGCTTGAGGCATCTTATGAGGAAGTCATGCCAACCAAAGAAATGATCAAGCGTGATGTCACAACTTGCAGCCATGGAACTGAGCTGGTGGTTAGAGGGAGTCCACTTCCAGAAGTTTTCTTTGCAAGTTCTAAAGCAGGGGTCAAGAGGGAGTTTTGTAACTCACTGAGAAGAAGTGAAGATTACTGTATTGCAAAGCTAGGTGCTAAATCCTTAGAAGATCCCTTCAGCTGCTGGGATCATAATTGCTCAAGACTATCATTTGGATTTGTCATTGGTAGCTCCGCAAACCTATTCAGAATAGTGAGATCTGAGATGAGGTCGAGGAGGACTATCCTGAACTCTCTTCAGTACCAAAGGTGTGTGCTGGAAAACATTTATCTAAGTCAAAGTGTTGCAGGCAATCTTGGACGAAGAGGTCAGAAGGTTGATGCAAGTGCCTGAAGATTTAGAGGGAGCCTGTTGAGCCTGAAGAAGATGATAATCTTGTTGCAGCAAAGCATATCCCGAGATACTTGCGTGGCACAGTTGGATATGGATTGAGATATTCTTCAGGTTGGGATCTGCTATGATATCCTGGTGCAGCAGGAAGCAGTCATCTGTAGCATTGAGTACAACAGAGGCCGAGTACATAGCAGCTTGCATGGCAACTCGGGAAGCAGTGCGGCTTCATAAGCTCCTTGCAGGATTGTTTGGACAATCAATGGAGCCTACTATTATACATTGTGATAATCGGAGTTGTGTGAAGCTTTCTGTCAATCCTGTGTTTCATGACAGATCCAAGCATGTTGAGATCAAGTACCACTATATCAGAGATATGGTACTGCGGAAGGCTGTATAGTTGAGGTACATTAGCACTGATGAGCGACGGCAGATATTCTCACCAAGCCTCTCGCCAGGATAAAGTTTGTATACTTCCGAGACAAGCTTGGTATGGTGGAGAATCCAGCCTTGGTGAGTATGAGTCTCGTATCAGTGAGCCTTGTTAATGCATTTTCTTCGTGGAAGAATTTGAGGTGAAAGCCCTTGTTTCCACCCTCATGAGTCATGGTGGATGTCATGTGTGCGACTCCATGACATATGTTGTACTTGTGTTTCACCCTGAGAGAGTCATGGTGAAAGTCACGTTGAGGTGACAACATCACAAGTGATGAACACTTGTACTTACTATTGCATTTTCTTACTGCGGAAAAATTTGAGGTGAAAGCCCTTGTTTCCACCCTCTGAGTTGAGTCATGGTGGATGTCATGTGTGTGACTCCATGACAACATCACGTGAGAGAGTCCGTGATGATCTTCTTGTACTTGTGTTTCACCCTCTGGGAGAGCCATGGTGAAAGTCACGTTGAGGTGACAACATCACGCAAGTGATGAACACTAGTACTTACCATGTGATGGTTGATATCGAGACGATATCTAATATCACATTGAGGTGATATTTCTCTCTTTATATCTGATTGCAGGCAATGATGGCAGATGGACCTCATATGGAGATGATTCGTATTATGCAGCTGGAAGTTCTCTCCCTAGCTGAGAGGGAGTGTTAATGATATAGCAGCTTCGGTAGCTCCTTCCAGCTCAGCTCTTTCGTGGAAACATAAATTGAATGATAGTCGTTGGCTATTCAATTTATATTTATTGTTTTGTATTATTTTCATTATGGCCGACATGAGAAAATACGAATTCATCTTGGTCACTTATTAGAAGACATTTAATATTTATTAAGGCCGACATTCTTTATGAATATATTTCTGGCCGACATCCTTTGTGTCTTGTAAATAACATTTATCTTGGCCGACCTTATGATATGAGGAGGTGCGACCTCCCTAAGTTGTATATATACAATGCGAACATCATACAAAGATACACATCATACAGTGCGAAATACATACAGGGCGAACATCAAGAAAGTGCGATATATCATCTAGTATGAATTATTTGCTAGGACGAATTCATTGCTAGCAGATTGCGAATCATCAAAGTTCAGTTTGCGAATTTGGTCAAGAGCTAATAAGTGCGAACTCTTCAAGAGAGAAGTGCGAATTCTTCTATGTGCAGATTGTGAAGTTAAGTGCAGATCAGAGATCAAGTAAGAGCAGATTATTTGATTATTCTACAGCCATTGCTGGTACTGATATTGGCCTTGTGTGGCCTCTTTGTAAAGAGACTTGTTGCCATTATTTTATATATAAGAGAGATCTTTGTTGCTGGGTTTTTCTCCCTCAAGTGGAGGGTTTTCCCAGGGTATCTGCTGTGTTATTGTGTCTGATTTGAATTAATTTTCTGTGCACTAAATCTGATCATTAGTTTTCAACAGTGTGGATGTGGCATAGACCTCTTTAGCGAAATTTACCAATAAATATATAAAAAATTTAAAAAGAAATAACAATGTTAATCATAATAACCATGGCCAAATGCCCACCTGATGTTTGCCAGATTGGCTACGCATCTTTTCATGGAAGGAAACATCATCATAGTCCTCCATATCTTCAAATTCTTCGTTTGCATTATAAGCCTCCCTCTGAGAAGCCCTGGCAACATAATCCATGTGAACAGGGGACGAACCAGAGAGTGGCTGTTTACTTAGGGTTTCGGAGAGGCCGTCCTCCCGCTGAAAAGCCCGCGCCAGAGGCAAATGCTGAACCAATTTCTGAACAACCCCGTCCAAGTGGGCCCCCAAATCCACTACAACTTGGCCCAATCTAGCCTCCATAGGATCATCCGCTACAGGAACCCTCTTTCTGAACTGAACCCTGTCTACCTTTTTTCCGGGCCACGGCCACGGCCACATGGTAGCGCCTTCCTCCCCCCGCCTATGCTCTCCCATGTGACCGCGAAGCATAGAGCTTAGCCCCCGTGTGGCTGAGCTAAAATGCTCCATGATAGCCTGGCCTTGCCGTTGCATGCCTTCCATCATACAGAAGATTGTAAAATGCTGCAGAATTTAATGCAAAGGAGGTTTCGGGTTCGAATCTTGGCCTATACTGCCTTGCATAGCCAATCTGCTCTCCAACATGTTGGAAGATCTCATTGCATTTGGGATTTAATTGAACTTCTTACTGTTTGGAAATGATTGTATAGACAATATCCGAGGCTAATTGGTGCTGAACGGCTCTGTGAACCAAATATTCCTATCGTTCTAATAGGGATAGACGAGTCCATGAGAATTTTTATTTTGATAAATAATTAATGCCTTTTTTTTAAGGTGGATGAGACACAAGTAATGTGGCTAGGATGAGATGAGAATAGTTTTTTCTCGATTGAATTTTGATGGTGTTTCTAGAGGTAATTTTAGATACTAAATGTAAGTACGATAATTAAGTATAAAAAGAGATGATTTGTTCATAATGGCTGATGTTCTTTTGTTGTCAAATTAATAACAAAGTTGAATGGGAATATAAGGTGGTTGATATTTTCATTGGGTTTCAAAAAATTAATGGCAAAAGGGGATTCTTTAGTTATGATAATGGTCTTCATACAAGCCTAATTTGAAAGAAATCAACATCTTTGAAGGAAGTCCTAGAATTGATTTGATGTTCTTTGTGGTTCTTCAAATGCTTGGAGTTAATGTTTATGCTCTTAATTCATGGCTTCATTACTAATAAGTTATATTTCTTCAAACTTTAGGTTTAGAGTTTCAATTATAAGAAGTATTTTAACAATTCAAGTTTGCTAGTCAAAATATATTCCAATGGTTTTAAATTTGGGGCATTTTTTAATATAGTCATATAATTGGGTGTGTTAAAAACAAGAGATGCGATGTGTCAAGTTCCTACCAATAGTGTGGTAATTTTGATTAGTGTGAAGATTTAATTAGTGGAAGCAAATGCATGAATAGAGCTAAAGATGAACAAATAAAAATTTAAAATGATAAAGCAAAGTTGTTTAATTGTATTAAGGTTGGCTCTTTTGCAATTCTTTTAACGATACTAAAATTTGACATGTTTAAATAATAATTTGGAATTATTTTGCTATATTGTTCTAGGATTAGATGTTGTATAACAATGCAATATATTGAAGTAAAGATGGTTATATTGTTAAAATATATTGAAACTTAAATTCATAATTTTGAACCTATTACATTAACAAGTGTCACATTGGTTTCCAATTTTAGCCATCACCATTCATATTATTGACCAATACTATCATATTCTTGGTCAGTGTTGTCCTTTTTTGGTGATGGTGAAAGTTTTGCATGGTCACTATTATAATGGATGATCCATGCTTTGACTAACATCTTTCTTCAATTGCATACAATCTTGAGATTCCATAGTTTTCATGCAAAATTCTAAAGGATGGTGCAACATTAAGCACATTAAACCTTACAATTAATCCACATTGGCGAGTACATAGAAGCCATTATTTTATAGAAACCAATCGCTTATCATGAAATTATTCTTTATCTAGTAATTGCATGAAATGCATTCCAAGTTGACAATTCAAATTGTGTCTATCCATGTGAACTATTGGTCTAGTTGTGATTTTGCAAATGTATTTAGCAATTTAAAGGTAATGAATATCCTTATACAAAGCAGTTGACCATGCAATCAAACCTTTGATTTCTATTTGAAGCTTCAAAAATTTAACTTCAAAGTTCATCCACAATTTTGGTTGATATTGAAAGTTAAGCCATTGTGAATAATTTGTAAAGTGATTTCCATTGATTTTTGGAGCATGTTTTTGTATTCAATTAATCGTTCTTTTCTTATGTTGATAGAAAAGACACAACTCATCCATATGAAAATCCACATTGTAAGGAAGTTGAAAAGGGTATTTAGAGATCCAAGTGTAAATTGAATCATTTGAATGTTGGAACATTTTTATCTTGTGTCTCGAGTCCAATATAAATAGGCACAAAATTAATACATAGTCGTCAAGGTAGACATTATTTTTGTTCAAGTTAAAGTAGATATTGAATCTAGTATACTGAGATGGAAATTGTAGATGATCAAAATGACATAAGTTTCCAATAATGCAATATAAGGATATTTTATGCTTGTTTAACTAATAAAAAATTAAAATTAAAGGCAAATTAAACTACAACCATACTAGTCACATACTTAGGTGTAAATTGTTGCAATGTAAATAGAGAAATATTGGTGTCGATATCTACAAAAAAATTGTAAATTAGTTATTTTTATAATAATACCAATAAAATTCAAACATATAATGACATAATCTACTATTTAGTAGTGTTATTAGAGTTAGTTTCTATATATGGAAACATAGAAAAATAAATTGGTTTGAATTTCATACCAATTATTTGATTCAAGTATAGACATTGATAATTGTGTCTATTAAGTATTTTATATTGGTAGTTAACAATTTAAATGTACCAATATTAGCATTGCATGTAATATTAGTAGCATTAGACATATACATAGTACTAATATGATAGTCAATGTTCTTTCCATCACCTTCATTAGTATTACTGAGGTTTGAGTGTGAAAGGTAGTTGTATATTATCTGATCCAATAAATCAAAAGCTAGATAAGCATTCTTTGTACTAGCTTTTTAAAATTTTGAAACTCAATGCATATGATACAAATGGGTCACAAATATAGATAATACTATGTAAGTAGGATTTTTGAATAGTTGAAGAAGGTAATGACTCCTAATTTGGTTTGGAAAAGTGGATGTAGAAGGATGAAAAGTAAGAATTGTACTAGTAGTTTTGGTTGTAGTAGAACAATCTTGACAGGTAACATTAGATGGATAATAACATGATAGGGATCTTGGGCTAATGTATTTGTTAGGATTATCACATTGATAAGAGGTTTCAAAATCAAGAAAATTGAAAGAAAATGAAGAAGAGATATTAGTATTTATATTATAATTGGCCAAATATTGATTCTCCCAACTACTTGCAATTGTAACACCATCCTTGTTGATGTTATCATCAATAGTAACAAACACAGAGTCTTGTAAATTCTTGTAGTTACTTTCAAGAAAATGATCATTGTTTTGTATTATATATGTTGAATTTCTTCATATATAATTAGATGGTGCATCTTGCATTATCTTGGTAGGTTGAACCAAAATTGGGTCTAGTTTGAAACTAGAACCCACTCTACAAAATGGAAAATCATGTTGCTTCAAGAAGAAGTTGCATGTCTTTAAAGTGATATAGTCAAAAAATTTGATTGTCCTAATTCCTTTCGTGGACCTAACAGTTATATCATAAGCATTAGCAACCTCTTCAATTGTATCAAATGTTCCAAGCTATTGACTTTGCTAGGACTTAGGGTCCCTATTTTATGTAACATAACGTCCCCATAGATGTCTTCTAACACCTCTACATCTTCTTGGAACTATAGAATGTTTGAATTTCTTAGAATTCAACTTTAGGTGTTGAGTTGGTTGATTTTCCTCCCTATAATCTTGAGAATTTGATTGTTTTAGAAATTTCTCCATTTATTGTTTGGATTCTCTAGTTCAAGATGATATTTTCAATATGGCATAGTAAGATGAAATCTACTATAGTTTTAGTTTCTTGAATTTACAATTAGAGGTTGTTTATTCACATTTTTGTGTCCAAAAAGATAGAGTTAACAATGGCCTTGAACTGTTGAAAAAAAGATGTTGTGGGAAAGGGACTCATAATGCAAGAAAGGGGTCCCTAATCCTAGATTTTTCTTTGTAAGGGGATGGTTCATTCAAGGAAACCTAGGATCCCAAATTGGATTAACTATCAACACAAAGGTGATTCAATTCTCAACAAGGGAGACCTAGGAAGATTCCTTAGGCTTTAAAGGGTTCACCACCAAGCAAAGGCTTGGAAAAGACAACTTGATTTCAACTCACAAAACCTAGTAATGCAAGCCAAATAATGAGTGCAAATGACAAAATTAAGTAACAAGAAGTTAGGATGTATGTACCTAGGAAGTCTAGAAATGTGATAAGGACTCTAGAAATGCAAAAATGCTATCAAAATATGTTGAGGACTAAGACGCCCTTATTGATGTCTTAGTCCCATTGTTGTTTTTCGAGGAAATGCATAATCTTCAAATGTTAGTGTAGACACCTAAATTTGGACAATTAATTTATCCAAATGTATCCCATTTCATCTAAGCATCCCCTTATTCGCATTAATTAGGTAATATCTCTGTTATTTAATTAATATCCTTAATTTTGTCAAATCATTAAGGTATTTAATTAATAAATAAATACCTTATCTCTTTAATCTCCCTTTTCATCAAATGAATTAAATAAATATCACATTTATTTAATTCCTCATATGTCACATCCTCCATCATTTTTATCTAATCCTAATCCATCTTCTAATCTCATTATTAGGGATGTGCACATACCTAATCCTTGATTAGGATGTGTCACATCCTCCAACTTTTGCAAGTTGGCCTCTAATCTCTCTTAACCGCCTAACCCTCCTCTAATCTTTCATTAACTAGCCTAATCAACCTCTCAGAGAATTTTTAATTCCTTTTATCCTTCCAAGGAATATTAAATTCATTTTTCTCTTCCCCATGTGATCTTTGACTTGTCACATAAAGTCGCATGTGAAATCTAACCCTCTTCTAATATGTCATTAATTAGTCTAATCAAGTACTTGCACAACCTTAATCACTTAATTGAGTCAACCCTATTAAATGCTTTCTCTTTTTGGAGAAAGCACTCCATTCCCCATGTGAATTTTCAATTCACATTTAATCCCCCAATGCATTTAAAGGAATTTTAAATTCCTTCTCTCATCCCCATGAGAATATTTGAGGAATTTTTAATTCATCACATGTCCTCTCACCCACATGGGGACAAGTACCTCATTTATGATGAGATCTTGTCCCAATCCCAAGGTACTATCTAGTACCTCCATGTCATGTACTATCCTTCCACCTCATGTACACATCACCTCTTTCAAGCCACTTCACATGCCACATGTCAAGATGTGAGGGCTTGTGAGTTCTCAACTCACCTTAGCCCTACATCTTGATCTTGGTGGCTCAATCTTGACCATCAATTTCCCTAGAGAATTCCAAATTCTCTATAAATACCCCCTCTTTTCTCTCATTTTGGGGGGAGATCATTCATAGTAGCAAAACTCTTGCAAATTTTTTTCTCAATCCATACTTAGCCATTTTTCATGCTTGCATCCACTTCCATCCATTTTTCATCCATCCTATAGTTTGCATCTCTTTCCATCCAAAGAGCATACAACACCAAAGATCAAAGGGCCAACCAAAGGATTGATTCGAGACAAGGTAAAAGGTTCCATTTTGTCATCTTTATTTTGCATTGAATCCAACTAGGCTAATCTTGAGGTGTAGAGTGTTTTTAGTGTTATTTGTTTTCTTTTGTTTGTTGTTCGTATTCTGACACTTAAATTCACCCTATCATAGTCAGAACTAGATCTCTAAGAGGACTAAGATTCCCTTACCATTGTCTTAGCCTCGATCTGAATTTTGGAAATTTCAAAAGATGATCCTCAGGCTCAAGGTCTACACTTCTTCTTAGATCTCATATCCTGAAACTTTCAGATTTGGCCTGTAGGTGACTTTCCATGAAGATGACAAATTTGCGATGCAACTTTGCACTTCAAATGATCTTCAAGTCTTCAACCTAAATTTGCAAATAAAATCATACAAGAGAAGAAAAACTTATTGATTGTTAGTAAATGGGGGTTTTCCTTGGTCAAACCCTTTATTGGTAATTAAACCTTGGAATGAAATGAAATAATGAAGGGAAATGATGAATGAACAAAGTGTTATGTTGTTATTCACCAAACCCTTGTTATGAAATCTGCAAACTTGTGTGAAGTGGCTAGCTTGAATGTAGATCTTGAATTGAATGAATGATTGATAGATCTTGACTTGAATTGCTTGCTTGAACCAAAACCCTACATCGCAAATGTTAGCTCAAAAACACAAATAATGCGAGAATATCTTTGACATGATGCTTGAATCTTGATGATGGCTCCAAATGCTTGATGAATTGATCTTGAATGCTCTTATGAACTCAATTATTCTATTAGGAATGCTCTCACAAAAGTCTTAGGTGAAAATGAGTGAAAAAACCTTGTATTTATACTTATCCATGCTTAATATCCTGAAATTACACCACAACAAGCCGACATATGAATTCATTAATTAAAGGAGGCTAAATCCCACCAAGATTTGAAATTAAATCCCAAAAATAACTTGAGGGGGACTAAGACACCCTAGGTGGCGTCTTAGTCCCAAGGCTTGAAACTTGGGGCACAGACTCCAAAAAGGGTGCCATCCAAGGCACATTTGAAAATAGGGTCCCAAGACCTTTGGAGGACAATGATGCCCTAGGTGGCATCTTAGTCCTAGTACCAAAAATCAAGGACACAACAAAAATTAGTAAATTATCATTTATCCTTTGATGTTTGTGAGGATTAGCCATAAAAATATATAATTTATTAGGCTTGTGGATGCAAAATAGGACCAATTACGACATAAATAGGGATAAATAAAGCAAGGCAGGCCCAGACAAGTGAGAAAATGCAAGGGTATGTATTTTCCTACACTACATTATCCCCCACTTTAGTGAGAGGATGAACTTGTTTCAAACTCGCACTAAAGTATCCAACCACATAATCAAGAGGGGTTCAAATGTACAAATGCTAGTAAGATAGGATGAAAATAACCAAGAAGGTGCTCAAGCTCCTAGGATCAAGATCCTATGACAAACCAACATAGGCACAAAAGAACACACTTGTGGATGATATATGAAGCCATAACTAGATCGTAAGCATACACCATCAAAGATAGGAAAACGAAAAAGGAAAAAGAAAAATGCAATGGATCAAGCTTTGACTAGTCGTCCAACCCGTTGTGGACTAGGTATAGGTTGTTTGTCCAAAAAAGAGTTTACAAGTGGAACGTGTTATCCACTATGCAAACAAAATGCATGCTCATGAGGGCTAGTGAAGCCAGTTGTCTGTGACGAACCCTACTAGTTCTAACTATGCCCAAATGCTAAAACTATAGTGTTTTTGTGTTTTTGCTTGTTTTGAAGGATTTTATATAAAACATAAAGAAGTGCACCAGACAATAAATGAAGATAAAACTAAATAGACAAGAAGTATGGAGTAACTGCAACTATATTAAGAATCTGGCAATTCCTACAAGTAAATTTAATACAATAAACATACCTAGAGGTCCTCAGATTATTTAAATAAAGAAGATCTATACATGCTAGGCAAGAAATGTTGAAACTGACAAATAGCAATGCCCACCTATAGATGGTGATTTCTCCTAGATAGAAACTAGATCATAGGGCCTGAGGATGCTAGGCATTGGGTGCCTTTATAATAGTGGTTTACAATTTATATGAGGAAGGAAATTTTGGTTTTTTCCTTTTCCTCAAACTCAAGGGGTTCGACCAAACCATATGGTTCGACCGAACCTCTCTAATGGTTCAATCGAACCCTGAACCCTAAATGGGAAAAAACATTATTTAATTGGGTTCGGTCGAACCTGGGTTCGACTGAACCCCTTTGCATATGACAAAAAAACCAAAAGCTCTCATTTCGACTATCACTTTCTACAATTGCCATTGCTTTCCCTGCGTGCAACGAACCGAAACCGTGATGGCGAACTGATTTCTTCTTTCCAGCGAACACAACTTCAACTTGGTATCTCCAAATTTCATCAGCCTAAACTTCCATAACGAGCACCAGGTAATTGAAATTCAAATTTTTTAGAGTTTAAAATGCATTGATATGTTAAATTTTGAAACCCTAGATGCAATTTTTTTCAAATTTGCTGAATTCAAATTGGATTTTTTATACATGTCTACCAAAGCATTTTGTCAAATAGTTCACTGCCTTGATGCTATGGCTAAAAACCTAAAACAAGTTCTTTCGAACAAGCTATGGATGCTTCGAAAAAATCTATCAAAAGCATAATAGTAAACAATATCATAGACAAGGTAATGAACTATTTGAAAAAATGCCTCAAAGAAATGAGGTCTCATGGTGATGGAATGCCATGACAATCAAATGCTTTTGATTGTCATGGCATTCCATCACCATGAGACCTCATTCTTTCGAAACGACCCTCAAGTTCACGCTGTCTATCTTAGAACATTTTCGCCAAATGTCCTTCGAAGTAAACCATATCATGATTTCGAACAGCTGGCAGCATGGCAAAAGCCTAAAACCCGGGAGTTCACTCCAAATTAAACCGGACATCGAACATGCATGAGATTCCACATTTCTTTGGGGCGTTTCAAATGACAAATTCCTACCTTGTCTATACTACCACATTTTTCATACATGTTTACCATAAAAGCCACGACATAAAAAGTTTACTCCTTCCATGGCTAAAGGCACTAAAATGTACCTTCCCATTTCAACAATCCAAAGCTGGCCTATCAAAAGCGGATGCCTACTCCTAAATGGAAAGACCAAGTGAAACATATATAAGATCTTAATAGCATATGGAAACAAACAATATAAAGTTATAAAGTTCAAATAGAACCACAAATTGTATCATTTGTAACATTAAAAATGTCCATATTAACCTATCAAGAGATAAATATGCAAAATAGATTTAATTTTAGTTACAAGAAAAATGTATAAATTATAAATTTATAACATAATTATGTACATGGGAAAATCCTCTTTGAAGAAAAATCCCACAACCAAAAACATGAACCAATTATATTATTTGATAATAATATCATTTACAATAAAATATTCGTGTGCATACCCTTATAGTAGTATCATCAATATGTGATTCATATGGAGTAATTTTCTGAAGTAGCGCGGTGGTACCTATAAAAATCATTATGTTTTCCTCCATCTAACCTTACTGGTGTTAACTTGGCTTCCTGCATGCCGTACCATGTCATTACCTTTCTGGATAGCCCTCACATACATTTTGTTCCTCCTTTTGCATCCACCACTCTCATACCACTAATATATCCTATCCCATGGATATACTATTGAAGAATTTAACTAATCTCGCCAAAATTAGACCCATATTTTTAAACGTAAAATGTGTATAATAAAGTACAATCCATGCTTCCTAATTCAACTTCACTAATATCTATTGAATGAACTTAGGTTCATTACAATAAGATAATCATATAGCCATAATTAGTTGTAAAGATAATGGTAAAGTTTTCAATAGCCATATTTATCCTTCCACATGCCACCATTAGACATACACATAAGATTCATTAGGAAAAGTGGATGTGTAGATATGTGGATATGTGTCAAAAAAATGCTTTGATAAGATGTGTGTAAGGAAAAAATGGAGTTCAAGTGTTTGATTTATGTCTATATCATAGGTCATAAACTCTAGGGGAATTATTACCACTTTGCACAATATTGCAACATATATATATATTCAAAATGAGGCAAAAAATACAATAGGAATAATATGGATATGCAAATTTTATCATTACATTTTTTTCCACTTTAAGATGCATGTGAACATTTTAAAATAATCGTGCATCTCAATTTAGACATCAAAAAACATGAAAAAGTGGTTTGTTGTCTTGTGTACAACACATCCTTTTTCTTTTGAGAAAATTATCTATCACTTTGTAAAATCCTTGCTATGTTGAGATTATTTTTTTCCCTCCATATTTGTAGTCCTTTTTATTTCTAGAAATATAATTTATGACATTTTTTCTTAATAAACAACATATGAATAAATTTTACATGGTTGTAAATTTTACACATGGTTGTATGCAATCTCATATATATATTACGTATGGTTGTGATTACAATGTTTATATTGTGTTTAGATTTGGTTTTATATTATCCTTCCAAAAAAAGTTTGATGTTTATAATATTTTGATTTACCTTTGGATTTTGTAGACACTAAATCTCACATACACTCATATCCATACCATGGTCCCCACCCAAACACCTAACATCCACTTATTAACAAAATTCATGATACCTTAATTCCTACACTTTATCAAAATCAAATTAATTTTTCTTTTCAAACCTAAAACGATCAAAGCCTAAACTAATTAAAATATTTATTGTAAACATTTCCATAGTAAAGTACAAAATAGAGAAGGGCTTGTCAACCCACAAATCATGAAGGTGTAGGGACAAAACCAAGAGACCCATCAAATAGGATTGTAGCAATCATATATAGACAAAATTGATTAAGAAAACCTACCATAAATGGAAAAAAACCTAAAAAGAAGACATATATTACATATTTTTTGAGTGCCCATATATTACATATATATAGCAAAAACTAGCAGAGGGTGAGGGACATGAGTGAGGAGAAACAACATTTCCTTATGTGCCTCCATTGTTTCTCCATACAATAGAGCGCTCAATTCTATTTTATGTCCATTGATTGTATTATCCACTAAAGATTCATCCCATTCTTGCAAGGTTCATTTCAAAGAAATTCAAACACAAAGGAAACTAGAATTTTCCTTTAAAACTTTATGTCTAAACAAATACCCAACAAAATATTTTTCATTATGTAAGTTATCATCTTGAATGGCATTGTTTAGGGAATGGTCCAAAAAGAACTTATAAAACATAATCCACTACAAACTAAGCAACTAAACCATAATTTTGAAGAAGATACATAGCATTAAACAAAAATAAAGACAGTACCTAAGAGAGAGACATTAACTAGAGAGTTTCATATAGAATTTGGTCACCTACGGTCACCCAAATTACTAACTCCACATGCCAACAATCAATCTTGAAAATTTTCTTCAGCATTTTGAAAAAAAAGTCCCAAAATCTAAATGTACTCCCTTTTGGGATGGGATGAATGCTCTCCTATTGATCAAATCGGCCTCCATTGTTACTCGAGTAGAATAAATTAACCAAATATTTAAATGAATCATTCTCTCACAAATGTTGAAATAAATTAAAATAAATCCAAGTATTTAATCTATTATTCCTAGATAATTCAATGAAAATTATGATAAATTAGTTTATATATCAATCAAATTATTTAACATATTTAATCAAATTAGATAAAAATTGAAAATAATTCAATCAATTCATTGATCAAAATAATTAAGAAATTTCATTAAATAAATAAATTAGTTAATTAGGTAATAATAGTAGCCACATTTTAATTGGGTTTTAAACTCATGATACATGATCAAATCCTAGCAATTTATCCATCATATAAAAAATCTATAAATTGAGATCAAATCCATCATTTTATCGTCTCAATTTTGAGCAAGTATATTTTATCTAGTTGGGCAATAAATGTTTTATCATTTGCAAGATATATCCATTTGTCAATATGTATTTCATTATAATTTTAGTTCATTTTTTGTGTAATTCATCTTTTCACTCTATTAGAGGTGATTTTTTAATTCAATTTGAAGTCTACATTTATTTTCCTCAATGTCTCATTTATTTAAATTCAATGCTTATAAATTGACATGCTTGGTGGGATGCAAACCCACAAATGCTTGGTTACATTTTATATTTTATACTATTAAAGTATTTGATTTATGCTTTATTTGTTATTTAATCTA
>VDFB02373365.1:82438191-82454883 GCA_007258455.2 Sequoia sempervirens
AACCCTCTACCCTCTACCCTATACATTAGACCATCAACCCCCAATTCTCAATCATCTACCCCATAAATTGGATCCTCAACCATAATATCACAACCCTATACCCTAAAACATACATACTCAACCCTATACCATCAACCCTCAACCATAATCACTCAACCCTAAAGCCTTAAAACCTCAACCTCATCCCTCAACCCTTAAACCCTCAACCCTCAACCCTCTTTCCTATACATTATAAAATCTACTCCTATACATTAAAACCTCAACCCTAATCCCTCAACCCAATACCCTCGACCCCTATCCCTCTCTATGTTTGTCTCTATCTCTGCCTCCCCATCTATATATCTATCTCACCCCTCTCTCCCTTATTATCTCTCCCTCCTCTCCTACCCTCTCTAATTTTCTCTACCTCCCATCTCCCTCTTTCTATGTACCTCTCACTCAATCACTCCCTACCACTATCTATATTTCTCTCTACCTCACCTCTCTTTCTAACTGTCATAACCAAAATTTATTGCATCTTTAATTATAATATGATAAATTGAATTATTGGGGAAATTTAATATGTTGAATAGAAATTTTGATATTTTTGAAAATATTGAAAGAAGTTGACTGTCATTGACTATGTGATCTTTTAAATTATCTTCTATATTACTATGATTTGAATATTATTGATGAATCTTGACAAGTGCAAGTGTGTGTAGTTATAGGGTGATAGGTTGAAGGATGAGAACACAATTGAAGTGAGATCATTTAACTAAACTGAATAGTAAGCTAGATGGAATCTGGGTGCACACACCACAAATGGCATGACGACTTGCACCTGAAATTTTTGCATATATAGAAGAACATAATTACATGATTTGAATTGTTCCAATATTTGAAAATGAATGGTTTGTAGAAAAAAGAAGACTCATGATTTCAAGTTTAAATTTTTTACCTAAATTCTGTGTTTTGAGAATTTGGAAGAAAATGAAAGTACATATTTTAAAGTATGATTAAAAAGGATAAGAATTTCATTATATGAAATTTAGTAAAAGTCCTTTTTTGTTCAAATATATTGATGCTCGAAATGAAACAAAATTTCTTTATTTATTTAAATGTTGGCATATGGAACACATAAACCTCTTCAAACAAATAATCTATATATATACATGAATGTATATATGCAAATACATATACATATATATAAAACAAAGAACAAATATAAGTGAATGTGAATGAATGTCATATATATATATAGTATGTATATATATACATATACATATTTATATTTCATTTCAATTGAATTTGATAATCAATATCATCAATATCAGACTATTTGAAATATAAATATAAATCATGAGGAAATCCCATGAAGGTTGTGGTATTCCATCAAAATTAAGGCATAATTCAAATTATGAGAGTGGGGAAGAAAATAATCAATGTCGATTATCATTCGAAAAACAACCCCTTAGTGGAGGGTAGTAAAAAAAATAAAGAAAGTTTCTATTCTAGAATATAACATTGGCACCATCTCACAATGAAGGGGTTGTTTGACCAAGCATAGTGGAAAAAATAAAAAGGAAATCCTCAATTACAGAGGAACTTGGTGTTCTTTTCATTAAAAATGTTTCTTTTCATTTCATTTTATAGTATTTCTATTATATATGCTAGACCAAATCGCTATCATGTCAATTACATTATTTTGAATGAAGCTTTATCATTGAAATTATTATGCATTTTATACTAGTGGCATATTTTTGAGTATAAGCATGGCTTTATTATTTCCATGCCTGGATTTGCTTGTGCATGTATCACCCATGGCTTGGATGGCCAACTGTAAAAGACCATGTAATACTTAGTGTCAGTTGTCTTGTGCTTAGGATGCATGTTTATTAATTAGTAAGCTCTTCACAAGGCTATCGAGGAAATTTTTATAAGCCTATAAATGGAGCGATGTGTGTTATAAATTGTCGCCACCCTCTTAAGGGTAGGCCAAATCTACCACTGAAAGAATTTGATATACATTTTATTTTGATTATTATTGTTATCCATATGATGGTTGCCATATAGTGTGAAGCCACCTCTTTCGATCCTAGCATCAAAGGGTATCCCTAATGTTATTGATTTCTCCATCACCAAGAGCGACAATGGGCTTATGATGCCTAACACTGTAATATGGGTTTCTCTTATTTCTTGTAGTTTTATAAACCTTGTTCTGTCGTAGAGACAATATGATTCCATATTACCTAGTCCATAAAGGGTGAAGGCTGAATGATGAATTTGTTCTCTTCTTTTGTTGCATGTGTAGTAGCGTAAATATTTGTTCATCATGAATGAATCTCAATCGTTCTTGGGATGACTACCTTTTTTCTGAGGGTAGGTTTATGGCTACAGCCTCAACCACCTTGAATAAAGCCATAGTCAATGACTGTGGGTCATTCTTAGAACAACAATAATATAGTATGTTAACTTTGAATGAGGGTTTTCAGCCCGAGCCTAGAAAAGATTTATTTCTTGATTATTGACATTTTATCTTTGTGGATAAAATGGTTAGCATGTCATTCACTTTCTTTTAAATGCCTTTCAAAAGTAATAACAACTTCATTGGGTTATCTTTTACATGGAAGTTTATGTACAACTATTTAGAATGGTTAAGATTGGATTATCAAAGCAAAGGAAAAATTGGAGTTGTAACTATAAACTATTGAAAAATTGCATTGTTTCTTTATAAATTATAACTATTTTGTTGTAAACAACATTGTACTAATGTAAACCATGATTTTTTTGCTGTGGAAGGCCTCGTTTTGTTATAAACTACAATTGTTTGGCTGTAAACAACATTCTACTATTGTAACCAATTAATATTTTTCTGCAAACATCATTTTGTTATAAACCACGAATGTTTTACTTGAAACAACATTTTTCTATAATTGTTAGCTTAAAAAAGTATTGTTCTATTATAAACAATGAATGATTTATATGAAACAACAACATTCTATAACTATTTAGTTGGAAACAACATTTTTTTGTAACTTTTTAGTTGGAAACCACATTATTTTGTAACGGTTTAGTTGGAAACAACATCGTTATGTTATAAACAGTATGTGTTCATTTGTAAGCAACATTATTTTGTTATAAACTATGGTTATTTAGTTGTAGACAACATCGTTTTGTTAAATAGTAAATGTGTGATTATAATAGAACAATTTGTTATCATAGCATGGTTGATACAAATGACATAATAGGATGTAGGAAACTATTCAATCAGATTTGTTCTTAAAATTCTTACTTCATGTAAACTGATAGACTATATGATATTCTGAAACATTATTTGAATGATAGAAATCTAATCTATTGGTTTTAAATTCAGAATGTATGCACAAATTCATAACTTAAGTAGGCACATATATGTGTATGCACGTAGAACTTCATCTATGTACATACACATACTTGTGACATATCTTCTTTTGTTTCCTATTTTATTTCTTTATTCTTAATTAAATACATAGTTATGATGAAGTAATCTTGTAACATGTGATTTAAATGGAATGGATAATTTTTGATTAGTTTCCATTAGATTATTTTTGAATTATGAATTGAATAAAATAACTCTTAGTAGACTAGAGCACCTAGGGGGAGATGCTGCTAGAGGGTAGTTAGTTGTTATGAGATAACTTGATAGTGAAGTTACCTTCTAGGATAGGTGCCAAGATGGAGTTAAGAGAGTATAGGTTTTCTTTACCAAAACCTATTATTTGTTGTTGCAACAATGTTTTTATGCTTGGCCAATTAATTTTGTTCATTATGTATGTATGGACTATGTGATGACACTCTCTTCCATTCCTAGAATATATATTGCATTCTCTTTTCTAACTTGTTGATAGAAATGCATGTTGATGTATGGGCACACACCAAATTCCACCTTGCAGATTGTTCTCTTGCTAAATTTTCATGTAGGATCGGGTATTCTTCAAGTTAGAAGAATTTCGGGGAAGCGTAAGCTTTGTGGTTGGGAAATAAAGTGCTTCATCCATGTTCTCATCCACCAATGGTGGCGAGCATCAAGAGGAACCTTAGATGTATACATGACTATTTAGTCTATGATGTAATCTTTATGTAAATCCTTGATGTAACCTTGATGTAAAAGTGGTACATTGTATTGACTTTGTGGCCCTAAGAGCCAAGTCAAAGTTTATATTGTAATTGAATTTTGAATTGAATATATAAATCATGACTCATTTTAATTAGACATGTGTTGCTATGATTGACTATAGCTTCTTAGTTATGTCTTTTTAATTTGAATATACTCATATTTCATTGCAATAATATTATTTAAGTAATAATTTAGAATGGGTTATTAAATTTGGTATCATAGCTTAGGATTCAACTCTATGCCTTTTGAGTCTACCATAGTCTTGACCAGGGATAGTTTACCTTGACCAAATTTAGATGTCCTAAGAATTGATCAAACCTAGATTGAATGTAGGTATGGGAAGGTCAAAGGTAGGATGAAACTTTAGCTCAAGCCCTTACATGACTTAAACTAGACAGAGGCAAGAAGATAGAGGAGAAGTGAGCACCCAAGATCAAAAATCTCTTTGCAATCAGGGACTAGCCTCTAGGGTGTGGACCCAATGCACCTTTGTTAACTAAAGAGGAAAAGGATATCATGTGAGCTCAACCAACCTCTTTTGTGAAACTTGATGTAAATTCAGATGAGGACCTAGAGGAATGTCCTCTTTCTAATGAAAAGAAAAATAAATAATGTAATAAGAAGCTTTGTAAATAAGTTCTATTAACTCACCCTTATTATAAATAAAACAAGATATTTTTGGTATGTTCAAACGAAGAACTCCAAAATATATTTTCAATGTAAGAATGTGTATGTCCTTGATGAATGAGTGATATATATATGTGTAATGAAATGTAGAATCAGAATGTTTACTCGTAGAACCCAATGTTAAGATGCGATAGAAATGAAATGTGTTGCAGGTTCAGTGTAAGACAACATGGTCACCATCAAGCAAGAGACAGGTTGAAGTGGGCCAGATAATGGACCTAATAAGAGACTGGAATAGATTTTAGAGCTCCTGAATAGGAAAGAGGCTCGCATGGACCACATAGAACATGAGGCTTGAGTGGCACATGAGGACCGGGACTATAGGAATGTAGAATTCAATCAAGGAGATGGTGGTCCAGGAGAAGGCCCTCGAGGTAAAATTAAGGAAGAGCTTGGAAAAGATCTCAAAAGAGTGGAACCACTTAAGTTTGATTGTAAGGCTATCAGAGCAGGAGAAAAAGCACAGATTATTGAGATGGAAAAATAATTTAGGCTTTGTAACCTTTTGTGAATAGACTAAAGTGGCATGGGCTATATATCAACTCTCAGGTGAAGTAGCGACTTGGTGGGATAATAAGAAATTAGAAAGGAATATGAGAAATTAGAAAGGAATCTTCAACCTGCTGAGATCACTTGGGAAATATTCCTTCAATCCTTTAGGAAGAGATGGTTACCACAACTTTTCTTTGACAAGAAGGTGACAAAATTTTAGAATTTAACCTAGGAGAACATGATTATGATCCAGTACTAGGAAAAGTTCACCAACCTATTGAAGTATGTGCCGCAGTATTAGGGAGATGAATGTTTCCATATCTAGAAATTCATCATGGTACTAAGACCCCACATAGGAGTTGAAGTGGATATGCATGATCTTTTTACAATGAATGAAGTCTTCCAAAAATCCACCAAAAAGGAATAAAAATTGTAGTAGTTATCCAACCTTTGTAATGATTCAAATCCTAAGTTGTATAGGAAAAAGAAACTTCATAAAGGAGACAAGAACCATTAGATCCATAATCTCAAGAGGGGAAGTGAGTTGTGGGAGAAGGGTGAAGATGGTAATGGTGGAAAGAACAAGAAGGGAAACAAAAATAAGGGTAAAGACAACCAAAATCGGAAGGACTTCAAAGAGGAAAAGTCAGGAGGTCACAAAGGGCCACATGACGGGTGCTATACTTGTGGTGGTGATCATTATGCCTCAAATTTCCCATAGCAGTCAAAGTCACGAAAGGAAGGAAACTATCAACAAACTTAACATCACCAGATCCATGTTGTAGTGGATAACAAATAGGCAGAGTATCAAGCTTCACCAACTCAGCTAACAACTAAGCTCTATGGCCAAACTGTCTCTATTTTAATTGATACCAAAGCTACTAAATGTTTTATAGATCTTGGAGTAATTTCCAAGATACCAATTAAACCTGGATACATGAAAAAAACATGGGCAATCCAGTATGGTAATCAAGCAGATTGAAGGCTAGATACCTATCTCTTTTGTAGTGAGTTAGAGCTTCCAACCTTCCAAACCTAGGTCAACCTATATGTGGCATGTTTAGGCTCATATGATGTAATTTTTGGAATGAATTGGTTAACCAAGCATAAGGCTATAGTGAACTGTGAGGATAAGGTAGTTAATTTTTTGGATGACTATGGAAACCCAGTCAAGATTTATGGAGTGCAAAGACCCTTAGATCTTAGACAGATTTTTGCAATGTAGCTCAAGAAGGCTCATCGAAAGGGATGTGCAGTCTATGTAGTGCATATCAGTAACTCAGACAAAAAGGAACCATATTTAGATGACTATCCTATTCTCAAGGAGTTTTAGGATGTATTCCTTGATGAACTCACAGAGTTGCCTCTAAAATGAGAGTTTGAATTCCTTATTGACCTTGTACCAAGAGCTAAGCCTCAATCTAAATCACCTTATCAAATGACCACCATTGAGATCTATGAGTTAAAAGCCCAGTTAATGGAATTGTTGAACAAAGGGCTCATTAGACCTAGCCTGTCTCCTTGGGGAGCACTAGTAATATTTGTGAAAAAGAAGGATGAAAACTTGCATTTGTGTATAAACTATCAGATGTTGAACAAGCAAACCATCAAGAACTAATATCCACTCCTAAGAATCAATGAGTTGTTTGACTAGATGAAGGGATAGACAGTGTCTCCAAAATTGACCTCAGGTCAAGGTACCATCAGTTGAGAACTAAGGAAGAAGATATTCTGAAGACCAATTTCTGAACTCAGTATGGAAATTATGAGTTCACTTGGTACCTTTTGGACTGACTAATGCACCAACAAATTTTATGAACCTCATGAATAATGTATTAAGAGACTATTTGGATGAATTTTTCCTAATCTTCATTGACGACATCCTAGTCCATTCAAATTATGTTGAAGAGCATGATAGGCACTTGAGGATAGTTCTACAATGGCTGAGAGAAAAGAAACTCTTTGGGAAGCTATCCAAGTGTTCGTTCTATCAAGACAGGGTGCACTATTTAGGCCATATTATTTCAGCTAAAGGAGTCTCTGTAGACCTTGAAAAGATCAAGGAAATCATGGAATGGCTAGTGCCTCAAAAAATTTCAGAAGTTTGTAGTTTGATGGGCCTCATAGGATATTATAGGAAGTTTGTGCAAGGGTTCTCCCAGATTGTATCTCCTATTACATCACTCCAAAGAAAGGGAATATGGTTTGAATGAACCAAGAAATGCGAGTGGGAATTCCAAATCCTGAAGGAGAGGCTCATGACAACACTAGTGTTGACCATTCCTGATCCTAATGGAAGATTCATAGTAATAAAAAATGATTCAAGAGAGAGATTGGGAGCAATATTAATGCAATATGGACAAGTGGTAGCATATGAATCAAGGAAGCTTAAGCAGTATGAGGAAAACTATGCACCACATGATTTAGGATTGGTCACAGTAGTTCATGCCTTACAAATGTGGAGGCATTATCTCTTGGGGAAGCCATTTGAACTCAAGAAAAACCATTTGGGATTGAGATATATTTTTACTCAACCAAACCTTAATGCACAATAGAGAAGGTGGTTGGAATTCCTTAGTGAGTATGAATTCGGGATTGAGTACATAAAAGGAAAATATAATAGAGTGGTTGATGCTCTTAGTAGATAAAGAAATATGGCATCCATGGTCTCGACAAGGTCTAACTTGAGACAATAGGTGATACAACATCTACCAAGGGATGAACACTATGAGAGAGTGAAGAGTTCCCTAGCAGAGAACCCATCATATCATCCGTTTGAGGGGTATGAGATCAAACCAGATGGCATTTTGAGATACTAGAGAAGGATGTATATTCTATACTCTGGAAAGCTAAGGAATTTGGTCTTAGAGGAGGTTCATAATGCACCTTATTCAAGACACCCTGGAGTGTCTAAGATGATTGTAAAGTTGAAAATTTTATAATTTTGGCCTAAGCTCAAGAAGAAGGATGTAGTGGAGTAAATAGCCAGATGCTTAGAGTGCCAGTGAGTCAAGGTTGAGCATACACATCCAACCGGGCTATTGTATCCTCATGACATACTTGAGTATAAATGGCAGGTAATCAGTGCAAATTTTGTATAGGATTGTTGTTGAGCAAGAATCTATATATATACATGAATGTATATATATGCGAATATATATATAAACCAAAGAATAAATATAAGTGAATGTGAATGAATGCAATATATATAGTATGTATATATATACATATACATATTTAAATTTCTTTTGAATTGAATTTGATAACTGATATCATCAATATCAGACTGTTTGAAATCTAAATGAAAATCATGAGGAAATCCCATGAAGGTCATGGTCTGCCATCAACATTAAGGCATAATTCAAATTATGAGAGTGGGGAAAAAAATAATCAATGTCAATTATCATTCAAAAAATAGCCCCTTAGTGGAGGGAAATAAAAAAAATGAAAAAATTTTCTATTCAGGAATATAACATCGACACCATCTCACAGTGAAGGGGTTGTTCAACCAAGCATAGTAGGAAAAATCCAAAGGAAATCCTCGATTACAAAGGTAATTGGTGTTCTTTTCATTAAAAATGTTTCTTTTCATTTCATTTTATAGTATTTCTATTATCTATGTTAGACTGAATCACTATCATGTCAATTACATAATTTTGAATGAAGCTTTATCATTGAAATTCTTGTGCATTTTATACAAGTGGTACATTTTTTTAGTATAATCATGGATCTGTTGTTTCTATACCTAGATTTGTGTTTGCATGTATCACCCATGGCTTAGATGGCCTACTATAAAACAACATGTAAATTAGTGTCATCAATCTTGAGCTTAGGATGTATGTTTAGTAATTAGAAAGATCTTCACAAGGCTATCGAGGAAATCCTGATAGGCCTGAGAATGGAGCACTGTGTGTTATAAATTGTTGCCACCCTCTTAAGGGTAAGACGAATCTACCACTGAAAGAATTTGATATACATTTTATTTTGATTATTATAGTTATCCATCTGATGGTCGCTATACAGTGTGAAACCACCCCTTTTGATCCTAGCATCAAAGGGTATCCCTAATGTTCTTGATTGCCCCATTGCCAAGAGCGATGGTGGGCTTATGATGCCTAACACCATAATATGGGTTTCTCTTATTTCTTGCGGTCATATAAACCCTATTATGTCATAGAGACAATATTATTCCATGTTGCCTAGTCCATAAAGGGTGAACGCTAAATGATGAATTTGTTCCCTTGTTTTGTTGCATGTGTAGTAGCATAAATCTTTGTTCATCATGAAAAACTCCCATTCGTTCTTGGGACGATTACCTTTTGGTTGAGGGTATGTGTTATGGCTACAACCTCAACCATCTTGAATAAAGCCACAATCAATGACTGTGGGTCATTTTAGAATGACAAAAATATAGGATGTTAACTGTGAATGAGGGTTTTTAGCCTGAGCCTAAAAAAGATTTATTTCGTGATTTTGAGCATTGTATCTTTGTGGAGAAAATGGTGAGCATGTCGCTCGATTTATTTTGGATACCTTTCAAAAGTAATAATAGCTTCATTGGGTTATCTTTTACATGAAATTTTATGTACAAATTTTTAGAATGGTTAAGCTTGGATTATCAAAGAAAAGGAAAACTTAGAGCTGTAACTATAAACTATTGCAAAACTGCATTGTTTCTTTATAAATTATAATTGTTTGGCTATAAACAACATTTTACAAATGTAAAATATGATTTTTTTGATGTAGAAGACCTCGTTTTGTTATAAAATACAAATTTTTAGTTGTAAACAACATTATACTATTGTAACCAGTGAATGTTTTCCTACAAATGACATCATTTTATTATAAACTGTGAACGTTTTACCTAAAACAACATTGTTATGTAATTGTTAGCTTAAAACAGTATTGTTTTGTTATAAACAATAAATGGTTTATATGAAACAACAATGTTATGTAACTATTTAGCTGGAAATAGCATTGTGTTGTAACTGCTTAGTTGGAAACTGCATTGTTTTGTAACTGTTTAGTTGGAAACAACATCGTTATGTTATAAACAATACATGTTAATTTGTAAACAACATTATTTTGTTATTGTGATACCTTGATATTTATCCTACTCTAAATGTGCAAAACAACTAAGAAATGTGAATGGTAAAATACCAAGGACACCTCAAGATTAGCCAAAAGAGTGATACAACGAAAAGGAATGTAAATAAAATGAAACACAAACAATTTTACCTCCCTTGCTGTTGGTATCTCCTTGATTGGCCCTTGCTTGTAATGGTTTGTGTGCTCCTTAGATGATTGCTTGAATGGCTAAATGCAAGATTAGAGGTGCAAATGATTAAAAAGATGGCTAGATGATGGTAGAGGATTGAGGATTCAAATTGACAGCATATAGTTATGAGAATGCAAAGTGTTTGAGAAGGAAAATCGGCAGCATAAGGTTGCTCCAAATGAAAGTGTTGAAAATTCCCTTGAGGAGGGGGGTATTTATAGGAGAATTTGAATTCTCTAGAGAATTCAATGGTCAAGATTGATCCAACAAGGCCAAGATGAAGGGCTATGGTGGGTTGAGAACCCACAAGCCCTCACATCTTGACATGTGGAGGGTGAAGTGGCCAAGGGGATATGAGATGGAGATGAGTTATCAAGAAGGTACATGAGGTGGAAAAATGACATGCACCTTGGGGAGTGAGGAGATTTCCACAAAAAGGGATTTCTTGTCCCCAAGTGGGAGTGAAAGGGACATTTGAAGAATTTTGGAATTCCTCAAAAATATACATGGGAAAAGGAAAGGTGGTTGGGGAAATAAGTGTGAATTAAAAATTCACATTCTTAGGAAAGTCTAAAAGATAAAAGATGGGTTCCAAAAAGGTGGGACTTGGTCACATGTGGAGATTGTGACAAGTCCAAAGTTGGTCACATGTGGAGATTGTGACAAGTCCAAGGTTCTAGAAGCCTTGGAAGGATGGAATGTGAATTAAAATTTCACATATAAAAGAGGGGAATCTAGGAAGAATAAAAAGGAATTAAAATTCCTTGGAGAATGATTAGCTTAATGTCAGTTTAGAGGGATAATTAGGGGTTAGTGGGATTAAAAAGCCAACTTGCAAAAGTTGGAGGATGTGACACATCCTAATCAAGGATTAGGCATGTGCACATCCTTAATGAAGAGATTAGGAAATGGATTAGGATTAGATGAAAATGACATGTGAGGAATTAAATAAATGTAATATTTATTTAATTTATTTGATGAAAAGAGGATTAAGGAGGGTAAGGTATTTAATTATTAATTAAATACCTTAGGGATTTAGTAGAATTAAAGATATTAATTAAATAATAGTAATATTACTTAATTAACTCGGATAAGAGGATGTTTAGGCGAAAGTGATAAATTTGGATAAATTAAGTGTCCAAATTTGGATGTCTATTTTCCCTCTTTGAGATGGTGTTGCAGTAGCATCATTTCAAAGAATATTAAAATATAGAACCTAGAAGAAGATGGTTAGATTGGAAAAGATGCAGTCATCCAAAGGAGTGACTAGGAAGGAAAAAGAAAATAGATGAAATTAGGGATGAAGGATGCCCCTCGAGAGGACATGCGGGTTGAAGAGAACACGTGTGTGCTCTTGAAATAGATGATGTGATGCAAGGGGAGATAGGAAGCTGATGCAAGGTGATGGGGAAGAGAGTAAGTGATATGGAAATGGATGAAGCACAAATGGATTTGAGGACAAAAGGTGATGTTGCCCCAGTCAAGGTACAAGCCAAAATGGGTTGATGATGGATGGAGGGTTGTCAATGAGGGAATTAAAGATCCCAAAACAACACGAGGATAGGGAAGGATACATCCCACTGAGTGGTATTGATGAGGGAAGGATACATCCCAAAACACCACTAAAGGAATAGGGAAGAATACCTTCCGATGATGATGATGAAGGTGTTGTTGATGAGGGAAGGATACATCCCAAAAAAACACCAAAGGGATAGGGAAGGATACTAATGGATGATGATGATGATGGGTCAAGGCTAGTAACAAGACTGAGAACTAGACCAAGGATATGATTAGATGATTCAGGCTAACTGGAATGGATGGAGATTGGATAGAGATAAGGATGGATGGGGGGATACATGCAAGACGATAGAATGGAAAATGAGATGCAATCCTAATGCAATTTTCCATCTTTGGAGCACTAATTTTTGCTATAGCATAAGACACCAAGTGCCAAGGTATGTGGAACCAAGGCGTAATAGTGTCTAATGCATGAAATAAACACAACAGACAAGAAGGTTATCCCAACACCCCAAAGCCACAAAGACCTTGGTTGGGCTAGGTATTGAGATGACCACAAGCACGAAAGGATGCCCCATCATAACACAAGACCTCAGGGATCTTGGTGGGTACTACGTGGGACAATCAAGAAGACACAATCAAACAAAAGAACAAGATATGCCCCTATGTGGACCAATCAAAACACGCTATAATATGATGGATCATGGCGGCCTTGACAAGTGATGATAGGGAGTTCAAATGATAAACAAAAGCCAAAAACATCAAAAGATCGCAATCAATTTCAAATGTCCTTTGCCATAGGATCAAGGGGATAGATGGGATTGATGAGGTCTGTTAGGAAGGATTCATCCTGTTGAGACCAAAGATGATGGATACTAAACTAAAAGATCGTTATGACGCGGGATGTTCAAAATTGATTGGATTTGTTGATACAAGTGGATCTCATTTGTTAAGAACCAACTAGATAAGGGCATAACTTGACGACATGACACAAAGGAGATAAGACATGAGATTGACACACCCTAAAGACCTAGGGGCTCGGGGGCTGATCAAAGATTAGCCTTGCCTATGTGAAAGCGCAGAGCCCTTGTAGTTCAGTGAAAGGTGGTTGATTGACCAAGATGGAGACCTTGATGGATGGTAAAAATAGGATGGACAAAAGGGGAAAGACCGATGATAGACGATAGAAGAGAAAAGTGGACAATGAAGATCGATGATAGAACCCCGAGGGTGGATCAAATGATCGACCTTGCCTATGTGAAAGCGCAGGGGCAACGTAGTTCGTCAAGACCAAAGGTAAACAATGGATAAAGGATGATAAGATGATAGGATAAGTGGATAAAAAGATGGGACCGATACGACAAGATAGGATAGACTTGGTGGATTGGATAGGATGATGACGATCACATAAAGCTCATGGATGGGATAGTTATCCAAAGCATTAAGATGACTTGGGAGGATGATATGATAGATAGATGAGTGAGGAAAAGTGATAGGAGATTGGAAAGATGTGCAAGAGAAGCAGGGGTGATGATGATGAGATAAATGGCATTGGGTTGCATGGGGGGAAGGCCTATAGCCAGATACCAATGACAAGGGATTGTGAGATGGTAGGAGGATAAAGATGAAAGAATGGATAGAGAGATAGGGATGGGGGATGGGATGGATTGTTTGGATGGATGGGGATATAAGGATTGGGAGATGAAAGGGATGCTAGGATAGATGGATACGAAGATAAGGATGGGGAGATGGAAGGGATGTTGTGATAGAAAGATAGGGACAAAAAGGATTGGGAGATGAAATGGATGCTAGGATAGATGGATACGAAGATACAGATGGGGAGATGGAAGGGATGCTATAATAGGTGGATAGGGAGATGAAGGGATGTTATGATAGATGATTTCTCCAAGGACTATGTCACAAAGTAAGCAGATGCCCCCACTCTAGATATGTCATATATATGAGGAGGCATGAGGGATAAAATACAAGTGGATGGGAAGATAAAGGAGATAACTAGATGAGGATAGGATGGGTGGCTAAGGAATATGATAGAGCATGGATGAAGGGAATGTATACCAATAGGCATCCAAAGCATGCATAGATAGGTTCCCCTATTTTGATCAAGATCACAAGAAGGATGGAGGAAATGGGAGATAAATGGGATATGATGGTAGGATGCGGAAGATAGGCAGGATGGAGGGATTTATGAAAAGGATGGATAACAGGAAGACGGGTGCATAGCTAGAAGCATAGCGGATGGAGGGAATGCATATCAGGAAGTTTCCTCCCAAGTGCAGATGGGATTTTATGCATGACGCCTGTTTGCCAGGTTTTCATCATGGTACTTATCCAAGGTGCTTGTTTGCCAAGTTTTCACCATTGGATGGATTATTTCTCTTTACTAATTTTTTTTTTTTTTGATTTTTAACTTTTTGGATGTCATGCAGAAGGAGATGGGTAAGGACATGTGATAAGGATCAAGGTGTTATGAGCCCATGTTTGAAGTGACTGTTGGATGTTGGTACAACCTTATTAGGCTAAATGGATTACACATGAGGGTGAATTAGAGGGATTCGATTGGGTTGATACATGGGATAATGGATGGGATGTTGGAAAGGGTATGGATAGAATGATGGGGTGGATATGTGATGGGGAGATGTGTTCAGGACCAACATTGGAACATGTGGTGGTGGATGTGGAAAGATAATAAGATTAAGGGATGGAGAATGTTGGGATAATGGAGGAGATGGAATGGTGAATTTTGGGACATAAGGACCCAAAACAGACTTAGGAGATGAAAGGGGTGTATGATGAGCTTTTAGATTAGCGACTTTGGATGTTCTTATTGATTTTTCATGTGATGGCATTGCATCTTTTTTCTTTGGGATCCACATGGTTTTGATCTTTTCTTTGGTGGGCCTTTGTGGCCTATGGATTTGATGTATATTTTTCTTTTCTTCACCATGTCTTTTGGAGGGGACATGGGGAGCCATAGATTCATGTGGATGCTTGGATTTATGCATTTTTTCTTTAACAGCCAAAGTTCTTTTAGTAGCAATGGGATGGGTGTGAGGAGATGGATGATGTGGAGTGATGGAGGTAGGAGTATGGGGATTATGTGTAGATGGAGGATGTTTAGGTATGTGCCTTTGTTGATCCTGACTATGGGGTATGTAGAGAGGAATGTTTATGATGGATGAGATGGATAGGTGTTGAATGGATGAAGGGATGGATAGGACGAGATGGAGGAGGTGATTTTGGGATATAGGGGCCCAAAATAGACGTAGGACCTGGAGGAAACAAGGGCATGGTAGATGGAGGATTGGAGATGGTATGGAGGGATGTAAGGACCCAAAATGGATGGAGCAGATGAAGGAGGAAGATGGATGGTTGTTTTGAGGTGATACGATAGAGGAGGAGGGATGGCCACATATGATTTGGTGGGGCGATGGGAAGAGCCGATATTTCTTTTGGAAAAGGCTCGTTGGGGACATCTAGAGGTTGTACCAACATTTTTGGATTGCGAGTCGTGAGTAGTACATCCAAGACCTTGTGGATACAAGTGTTCTTTAGCTTGGATGGGCTCTATAATACCTTGCTCATGAAGGCCTAAACCTTTTCCTTGATAGTTCATTTTCTTGAGTATTCGATCTAGGGCCCAGGTTTTGTTATTTATTGGAAGAATGATGCGAGTTCATTATTAGGTGGAAGAGGAGGGTTGGTGTATATGCTTTGTTTTTCTTCTGTGAGGAGACCACCATGGAGGAATGTGAGAGGACCAAGGGGATATGCAAGTGGTGTGGGGATAGCATTTTTAGGCGATGATGGGGGATCATGACAAGGAGATGATGGGATAGCAACATCAGGAGAGGGAGTAGGGGCCATGATAGGATCTGGATTTGTGGTAGTAGGTTCATGCGATGGAGATGGAGATGGAGTAGTGGAAGCTTGAATGACAAGGGGATCATGGGATGGAATGGATGGGGGACTTTGATCTTGAGGTGGACTAGTTGGGATGGTAGGATCTTGATCTGGAGAAGGAGATATGTTGGCATGCTTTGGATTAGACTCTTGGTGTGACTCATCGTGTGCGGGAGGCATGGTAATGGAGTCTTGTTGGGACTTCTCAAGTGGGGAAGATGGAGGGATGAAAGATTCATGAGGTTCATTGGAATGGGTTTTGGTGCTACTAGGGGTGGGAGGAGTGGATTGGATTTGGGTATCTTCGATGGATTGGGCAGATCTAGGAGTAGAGGAAGTGGATTGGAATTGGGTGTCTTCGATGGATTCGGTGGTTCTCATAGTAGGAGATGTGGGTTCAATGGATTTAGTGGGTTCAATGGTTTCAATGGTTTGAGCAGTACTAGGGGTGGTAACATCAATAATAGGTGTGGTATGGAGAAGGGTCTCATCACTAGTGACCATGGATGATGAATCTAGATGGCATGGTTCCACGACTTCAAGATGTGGAGTTGGGGATGGCTTCTTTGTAATGAGTCCTTGGAGAACTTCTGAAATGAGAGACTTGCATATGGTTGGCTTGCTTAGGGTGGTAGAAATGGATGAGGGATTATGGATTGGT